>JADMLD010001536.1:0-549520 GCA_017589585.1 Phylloscopus whistleri | reverse complement strand
AATACTCCTTAATTGTACAAAGCAATGTAACAATCAATAGCATTTTTTTTTCTAGTTCCCACATTAACTCAGTAGTGTTAAATTGAAGATATTGTGTTAAGAAAAAATTGTCCTCAGATGCTCAGTCTGGTGAGTACCAACTGCAATAGCACCAGAGTAAAGGCTGCATGAATGCCAGCTATCTAAAAGGAATCAAAGTTATGTGCTTTTTGTTTATACCTACATCTTATAATTAAAATTCTAAACTGAAGTTCTAATACCAACCTCCACCTCCTTTTTTTCCTTCTTTTTTCCAAAGGGATTTTTAGATGAACTCCTCTTGCTCTTATACTTGCTGATCTTTTTCGAATGCTGCCCCTCCCTGGTACCACAGATGTTTCAAAACCATCTTGAAGAATCAGCTCTTCCACATGATTTATGTTTTCCTCATATTCCTCAGCTCCTGTGCCTTCACTATCTTCTGATGTGCCATCATCTTGAACATCACTGCTACAACCCTAGAGAGAATTCAGCATATACACTTACAAGGCATTTTGAGTAGAAAGAAAGAAATGTATTTTTTTTTCTCATGAATACTGCTGTTTCAATTGTGTAACTGCAGTTGTCTATAGGCCACATATATTTCAGTCTGCAATGGAAGAGCAGTAGATTATTTGATTCTGATTTCCCCCCTTCTTTTCCTTTAAAGCAGTCTATGGAATCCACTGGAATCTACACCTCTGTGGTTATGCCATATTTATGCAGCCTATGTCTTAAACTCACTTATGTTTTCAACATATTGGATTGTGTAAATATGAAACACTTATGGGTGAAAACCCCCAAGAATTCCAAGCCTGTGACTGTGCCCAGACTAGAATAACTGAGCAGCTGCCAGCTGGACAACCTGCAGGAGCCAGAGAGAGAAAATGGCTCCACCCACCATTTGACAACTTTGTGAACCAGAGAAAGGAAATAAACTTGCCCTTACCTGCTGCATTACAAGGGAATAGTAGACTCCTTTCTGCAGCATCAGTTCGCTGTGGGTCCCTTGTTCAACCACAACACCCTTCTCAAACCCAGCAATAGTGTCAGCAGTCCTGATGGTAGACAGCCTGTGAGCAATCACAATGGTGGTGCGTCCAGCCCGAGCCTTACAGGTACACACAAACCCCAGTTGCAGTTAAAATGTGCAGGAAAACAGCACAGAAATAAAGTTATTTTAGTCACCTGTAATATTTAGTAATCAAAACTCTGAAAAACCTTTTCTTTCTTTTAAAAGAGTATTATTTTTTTTCCTGGTTTCATGTCCTTGATTAGCAGTCCAAGGACAGTTTTGTTTGACCAATTCAGTAGAGAAAGCCACATTAATCTTTTTAGACAGGCAACAAGTATTAAAGACCATAATTAAAGTCATTTATTATTTGACTTTTTATAACACTTGAACTGTTTGAGCTACAGTTGCACACAAAGTGTTTCCACACGCATGCAAGCATGTGGGGGAAATGCTGTGAGAATAGTTAGGTCTCCCTGAAAACAAAGCTAGTATAGCAAATATAAAAAGAGCAGACATTTTCTTTATATACTGTCCTGAATATTTTTGGAAGTACAACAGCAGCATAATTTCTGACAAGACTTAGCAGGAAAGCACAGAGGAGCAAACTTGCATCAAAAATGGGTTTGAGCCACTCCTTTTGAAAACAAACTTCTTTGACAAGAATCCTACTGGGATTTGGCAGGAAGAGCTGCTGAAGGCAGCTAACCTCAGTTGGCAGGTTAGGTGTTCCACCCCCTGCAGCTCCCTCACACAGAGCAGTGGCACACACAGCCCTCATGCAGCAAACCAACACGGGGCACCTTGTGACTGCTGGAGAGGCTGGCTTCCCCCTACCCTGATGCCTGGAGCAGATGGCAGCTTGGCAGGAGGAGAGATCCAAGGGAACCTCATGCAACAAGTGTGTTCTGTGGTGCTGGAACCTGCTGGAAGTTTCTTGCTACAGAAGCTATATATCATATGGGCACAGGAACAGGGGCATAAAGAGGATGAGGCCATCTGCAGTACAGGACTGCTTCCATGGAGATTTGAATTCTTCCCCCTACACCTGCCATTCTCACAGACCTGGTGCAGGTCACTCCCAGGGATCTGCCACACTGTGCTTTTTATGCTTCTGGCCTAATGCACAAAGACTTCCACTGCAGATGGGAGCTGTGATCAGAACTAGCAAAATGCTTTGTGAGATGCAAAATTATCTGGAAAACAGCTGGCTACAAGGAGCTGTACCTGAATGCCCAGAAACTGTGACCGTTCATGAGGTTAGTATCTCTGCTCCTCAGCTGTAAAAATAATGAACAATAGTAGCACCACTTTTTCCACTCAGGGATGTTGGAAAGAAATTTGGAAATCTCATTAGGAGACTACACTGATGGACATCAAAAAAGCTGTGAAAATATATGATTTGGGGCTCATTTTGGGGTGTTCTGAGAACATGAAGAAGGATGAGAAAGAGTTCACTTAGTTGAATGTTATACACTAAATGGAGCAATAAGCTTCAGGAAAGGTTAAGTATCCGATTACAAAATTAAACAAACAAACAAACATGCAGAAGAAAGATTACATGATATACTATTTTTGCATCTACGTGTTACCTCAATACTAATATCACTAGAATGACATGAATGTAACAAATAGCTGTGCTTTACTTCAGATTTAAACGGACTAGCAAATGAAGAAGACAAATTCTGTATTTCCCTAGAGCCATACTGGTAATTTGTATTTCTCTGCATAGACACTGAAATGAAAGGCAGGATTTTTCACTTCATTTAAAAAATATACTTATAATAAATATTAGACAAAAGAAATTACATTCAAGCCAAACCATTAAGTTCTTTTTCAGTCAAAGCCTATGTTTATGTTTTCTTCACTGAGGAAACTGCTGATGAAGGTGGGCGGTGAGAAGATATTGTGTGCTGATCAGAGACATGGGTACAAGATCTGACAGCTCTGCTCTGTAACAGTAACAACCCTAGAGCTGTGGGACTGCTAAAAGCAGGAAAAGAATGAAAATGGCTAGATCCCAAGAGCTTTCTGAAAATGATGAAGCAACTATTCAATAAAAAACAAATACTAGGGATATCAGTAACATATACTTTTCTATTAATCCACCTAAAAAAGGCCATTCTGTCCTCATACAGATAAGATACCTTGATAAGATGCCAGCAATATTTGATCAGCAAATGAGCAATTATGATTTGAGAAAGGGAATGCATGAGACCGAGTTATAGTTCCACATGATAGTGTCTTCATAATTAGTTCTAATGCAAAACCAAAACCCCTAAAAATAAACCTGAAAAAACCCTCCTAAATACAAACCTTTATTTCCAATGTCCTTGATTCTGAAGGAACCTGCACTGAAAATTGCACATTAATTTTTCTTAAGCACTTGTTGCACCTTTTCATTGCAGCTGCTAGCTTCAGTGAGTCCTACCTTATCAAGAGCTGCTTGCACTATGGATTCACTCTGAGTATCTAATGCAGATGTAGCTTCATCCAGAAGAAGAATCTTGGGATTTCTTGCTAGGGCACGGGCAATAGCAATTCGTTGCTTCTGTCCTCCACTCAGCTGAGCACCTCTTTCACCCACCATGGTGTTAAATTTCTGAGAAAGGAGAGAATGGACATTGTGAGACATCTCTAATCCTCACTCCTCAGTGAGGATGCCCCAATCCCAAATACTCTTCTAGAAAATGTAACTTCTTCCAGCTGACTCGAGCACAGGCAGAACAAATATGGAAAGTGTGATGTTTTAGTTTGATTTCTTGGCTAACGCACCAATTAATGTGATGGTTTATCACTTACTATATTTCATGTAGCTGGGAGAACATAAAGAGCAAAACAGGCTTATCTTCAAAGTACAAAGATAGTTTATTTACACACACTGAAAGGATAAAAATAGGAAGAAAAAAAAAAAGAAAGAACAACAAATGAAACTTTCAAAACATTCTTCTTTCTGAGTTTTTACTTTTCCACACTCAACATAAAAAGACATAACCTGTAATTTCAGTCAGTTTTACCATTTAAAGATAATCTTTCATCAATTTTCAGGAAAGAAGTCTTTTTTGGTTTCATAGAGACATCGTCTGCAAGACTTAAAAAAAAGAACTTGCAAACTATGAATTTCTACTTATTACACAGCTTCTTAACACTGAACATGGGCTATGTACTTAACACACTGCAAACTGGGGTGTGGTGATACAAAAAGAGATGCTGCAGAAGGCAGTCTCCCCTCTGATAGGTTACAGCTGTATTAATTATCTTAGAGTAGAAACACCTTGCCCTCACAGCCTTGGGCATGATAAAAAGTGAGTTAGCTGGGTTAGAGTCAGTTGGGTTCAGTTGGAGTCTGCTTGCTGTGCTGTGAAGACCTAGGGACAGGAGGTCGTGGCAAGGGCCAGAGAAGGTAAGATACTGTAAGATATTGTACTTAAGATATAAGGGTTAGGCGGCCGTGCTAGGGACAGGATGGAGCCAGACCCAGAACTGAAGAAGAGAGACAATGCCAGAGCTGTATGGAGCTGCTCTCAGAAGAAACTGAAGAAAGATATGGGAGACTGAATAACAAGATATAGATATGTGAAGCCTTCTGATGATTCTATGAAATACCTCGAGTGCAGCGTTGATGTCGACTGCCACACATAGCAGCGACTGCGGCACTGGGGTGTCACTTTTTAAAGGTGTCTCACTTCAGAGGCAAAGGATTTTTTTATTTCAAGGAACAGAGATATCTTTTTACTTCTTCACTACTCACAGAAGGCTTTCATCTCTCTGTTCAAGCATTTCATAAAATCAATTTTACTTAGTCCATCACACAATACCTGTGTTCAAAAATCTACCCATAACTTAAGACAATTACCTCTTCAAATGCATATTTTTCTATTGTTTAAAGGAATAGTTTAGTTCAGTCTCTATGTTACTAGAAAAGTCTAGCCAGATTTTGGCCACTCTTCTGCTTCATATAGTCTTTTTACTCTTTTTCTACTGACTTTAGTTCCATGCTGTGTTTCTTTATGGTTCAATCACTATATCTGTCCTCACTCCAAGGGAAAGGCCGGTGCTCGGTTCATTTGGTGGCAGGAAAGAGTTCAACTTGCCAGGCCTACGGGGCTGCTCATGTGGTCCTGCCAGTGGCAGGAGCTGGAAAAACCTCAAGGCCACATTGGTGGAGCAGCGGTGGAGGGGCTGCTGGATTGCTTTCTTTTCCACCCCTCGGTCTCGATTGTGGCCGCTCAGAGCTGCTCCCTGAGGCCTGAGGAAGGGGTGGGGGGCAGTGACAGCACCAGAACATTCCCCAGTCCCAGCCACTGGTGACAGGGCAGCTGCTGGGGCCTTTCCTCTCCCCCCGGCTGCTGCTGTTCCCGGGCCCAGGCATGGCCGGGCTGCTCCCCCCACGGGGCAGCGGCTCCCAGGGGCCCGGGCCAGGCCTGACCAGGGGCAGCGGGGCCTGGCCCAGCCCGGCCCAGCCCCTGCCGCCCGATGTTACCTGGGAGCTCAGCCGGGAGAAAAAGAGAGCTCTTTCCTACACTCTCAGCTTTATATGAGTACTACCAAAAGTCATGTTCTGCTTTTCAGTGGTCAAACCACTTGCCAATTAAAAAAAATGACTCCTGATTGGACTGTCCTTTTCTAACAAAATCTAGACTATGTTAACTCATGACAAGGGACATCCATCCAGCTGGCCCTTAGGCAAACCCTTCTGCTCCCACCACATGTTGTGCCTGCCTAACTTTGAACTTATGGTTCTTTAAAGATCTTTATTGCTCACTCAGTGCTCCAAACTCTGGAGATTCTCAAGACAAGCCTATTAAAGGGATCTCTATATTTTCTGAGGATTACCTACCTTTCCAAAAGGGTTGGAATTACAGGGACACACTAAGAGTGTGCCTCCTCTGAATCTGAGACACTCCCCCTTGGAGCAATGGTTTGGTTCCTACTGACCATAGCACTTACTGCAAAGTGACAAGTCTCAAAGTGCACTGTAGTTTTTATTATATAGCTGTTTAAGAGTAAAGATGATCAAATCTCTCTTCCTGAGAAGAAGGGACCTTTAAACAATGCTTGAAATGGCACAAGCTTGAGAGATGGGGCCAAGCTGTCTAAAGTATTAAAAGGACTTGAAATCAATCCCAGGTGGGCACTTTCCCCACATTTTTTAACTTCAGGAGAAAAGAGAAGGACATATTATCAATTTAGGAGGATGTGTTTAGAATGCTTGACCTTGCTTCTCATCCCCATGCTGAAAGGAGTAAGGCACCTACTGCTAAGAGAGGGCTCAAAGCTGTGAATCTCAGGCAGAGGGAGAGCTTAAGCTTGCAGCTGCTAAAAGGGTCTTGGTTCAGGGCATACTTATTTACTTCCACCCACTCCCCCCATTTCCTGTGAATGCACAGACAGCACCTGACAAAGGGCTTTGGATTTCTGGTTCTTCTTTCTAAAAGCCAACTCTTCTGTGCCTCATGAGCTGGGTAGGGATGGCAGTACAGCTGTGAGGCTTCCTTTCTCCTGAGTTAAGGCAGTGACATTTTTCCCAGACTCCAGCACAAGTCCTTTGAGAGCAACCAAAGGCACAATATCTAGTTGAAAAAACTCTCTAAACTGAAAGCTGCTGGAGACAATAAGTATATTTTGAGAAGCTGTAGTATAACTTGGATTCCCATGCTCTGCCTCTCAGAAACAGGACACCAGCCTAAATGGACCTTTCATTCTTACTCTCAAAGTAAATGCATGAACTTACATCAGGCAGTCTAGATATGAAGTCAAAAGCATTGGCTTCCTTGGCTGCTTGCTCAATTTCAGCATCAGAAATGTCTTCTCTGCCATAGCGAATGTTCTCAGCTATTGTGGTTGCAAACAAAACAGGCTCTTGGCTCACAATGCCAATATTTTCTCGCAACCACTTTGTATTAAGGGTCCGAATATCCCGACCATCCAAGGTAATCTGAGAGGAAAAGAGTGTGTCAAAGAAGTCAAGGAAATGTACTCTGTTCATAAGAAAGCAAAAAATTACTCTTACTTGAATGAAGTATCAGCCAGAAGATCAAGAAAAAAAAAATTGTCTTTAACAGAAAACTATGTTGGGGGAGAAGCTACAACTGCAGTCTTTCCATCCATTGCACAAGCTGGAAAATGATGATGAGTGGCATAAACAGAGAAGGCATCAGGGGCTTTGGTTTTTTTCCCCTGTCTGTTTTCCCCCCAATAACCATCGTGTCTGAGTTGGCTTAAGAATTTTACAGCTTCCTTGCACACTATTTACATGATTCTCAAGCTCCTATGCCAGTTTGATGTCCTCACAGTTGTGGCTACACAATCATCTCTGCAGCTGTGTTGTGCACCAGATCAAAGAGAGTTCAAGTTGACTAAAAGGAAGGGGAAAGTTATTTTTAACCTAGGTAATTTGCAGTGTGGTCATATGAACATTGGCATTGACACAGCTAAATGAGGCATGGGGGCAGGAATGAACAGCCACAGGAAAACAAAGTTTAAGAAAGAACTCTGTTGAAAACAGCTGCCTTGGGACCTTGTATATTGACAATTCAATTTTTCATATTTGGAATGTTTACCTACTTTCAACTAGCAGTAGCAACTATTAAGTAGCATCCTTCAAATATCAAGAATAAAAAGCAAATTTTCCTGAAAGTACATTGTTTCTTTTCTCTCATTCTTTCCTTTGGAAATTTCTTGTGGGAAGTATTTACCACTTACCAACTAGATTTAGTGCTCAGTGGTAAAACACATACAATGCATAATGATGGGAATTTCTGCTGTGGGTTAGGAGATAGTGAAAAACAAGCCAAGAAAACAACCATTCAAAATAGGAAAACTCTCTCCAGGTTTTAGCTTACATTCAATGAAAAGGAAGCAAAATACACCAGGACTCTGTTGGATTATGCTTTTCTTAAAAAAACTTTAGGGAATTTTATAAAGGAACAGCTGATAATTGTTTTAAATCCAGACCTTGCAAGTCTATTCCAAGACTCGTGGCATTTGCTATTTGTGACATAGTACTGTACGAAGGAGCAGAATAATGAAGTCAAGCCAACAAGAGAAGGTAGTTCATTTGAAATTTAAATTGTGGAAATATGAAGTATGCAGATATATGGTCAAACTCAGTCAAAACAGAAAACAAGGTTCAGTCAATACGGGAAACTGATGCATGTCCTAATAGCTCTGAGTTTTTACAATTCTTTTGCAGACACTCACTTCTCCCTGGTCAGGATCATAGAATCTCTGCAGCAACTGAATAGTAGTGCTTTTTCCACAGCCACTGGCACCAACTAAAGCAATAGTCTTCCCAGTTTGAACTTTCAAGTTTAGACCTTTGAGGATCTGGGAATTAAAAAAAAAAAAAATTAACGATAGCTTAGTTTAACAAGTTTGATTAGAGAACAGTCTGTCAAGGTAACTGCAGCTGTTGCTATTAAGACAGTAGAGAGGGCCACAGTCTGAAGGTATGGCAACATTAATAAGTTAATTGTACCTGGGAATATCCTGGAGCACTGACAGGCAAAAGCCTTCACCTATGCCTTTGAATGACTGCATCCAACCTGCCTTTTGGGAATGGCCCTTAGAGCCTTCTGACTACCTAAGCAAGCCTGGGAACTTTTTGAGAAGATTGATAACCAAAACAAGCCAAGTTCATGCCAAGAAACTTTTTAAGAGTTCCCTTGCATAGACCATTGCATTCCATTGCCTGGGAAAATTCCCCAGCACACTCAAACTAATATAGACACAGCCACACGACTCTGAACTTCATAGCTCCTTTTCCCCAATTTGTGTGTGATCTGGTAGCAGGCTTGGGGTCCCAAATTCTTCCTCTGTCCTCCATTTTTTTCAGAGCATACAAATTACAAATCTCACAGAAGATTATTTTCAGGTGCTGAAGAGTATCACTGAAAACCAAGCCTGCTTGATTCTATTTTTAAAATATCAATGGCAATTTTGACAAAGTAATTGCTAGGAAGCTCTTAATAAATCCCATTTTTATTGTTAACAGCCTCAACAACCTGGGGAATAGTTACAGATGAATGATATCATATTTACTATTTTCAGATTTAGAGAACATTTTACCTCAAAAGATGTCCATGTCATTACAAGTAATGCTGTGTAGTTGCCAAAATATTTGGCTGCTATGGGAACTCCTCTTGATTTACAAGTTTGTCTACACATGTTTTTGCAATGAGAGATTAAAATAGTTACAATATTCCTCCTCTCCTCTCCCTGTATTATCCACCCCGTTTTATATATCCAGGAAGCTGATATCCTGGTGTCAAGAATGAGCTTTATTCTAGACACCATAGTATCTTCAGATGCAAATAATCACTACCACATATTGGGCTAGTTTTAACCTTCATCAGGCAACAAATTGCCAAGATTAAAACTAACAATAACTGTACTCCTTAGATCTCTTTGATGTGGTTTAACCTGGACAAGGAGGATTACACCATGTTGCATTAATTGCTTGAGAGATTGTGGGTAACTTCTATGGAGATTTGTTGATTCTTTTTGGCGCTACTAAATAAGATTGATGCTCTTAGTAGGGAGAGCTGATGACTCAGATTTGGAAATTTCTTATTTCCCTCCCATTTGGTGTGCTGACCCACAATATAGCTCAGCAGCCTGAACAGGATTTTCAGGAAGAAAGATGAAGAATCTGCTCTGTCCCTTCAAGATGTCTGAGCCAAGAGGCATAGAAGATGCATTGTACAAAATTCAGTCAAGGAGAAAGCCCAGCTCTGAATGTGCCCTCTAGCTGTCCCAGTGTCCTGGAAACAGATTTGATGCACAATGGGACAGACCTCAGATGACTGAGTTGGGAAAAGCCATCTGAAGAAACAGCCATAGAGATGTAAACCTTCCCATTCTCACCACCATACCAGCACATCAAGCTTTTAATTGTTGACATATGAAATCTCTATTTCTACCTTTTTCTTCATCAAGGAAGAAACAACAGCAGCAAATTCCCTTTCCTTTTACCTTTATCAAGGTGTTCAAAAGATTATAAACAAATATCGCAAAGAGGTCAAACCAACCGTGCCACCACAACAGTAATCACCACGACACGATCTACACAGGTCACTAATGGAAACTAAACTAGCAAAGAACAGGGACACCAGTTTCTTGAACAGCAATTTTAACATATGCCCAAAACAATGTTTGACTTCCAAATGTACATTTAGGATGATACATTTCGATAGTTTGGTAGTGTATTGTAAAGTCTATCTCTGACAATTTTTCACATGGGATATGGTAACTCCAAAGAGCCAAGAAACTGGAAAAAAGTAAATTTCTGGTTTAACTGCTTAAAGTCTGGAGGCCTTAGTGAAAGATTTTTCAAAATCGTATTTGATTTATCAAAGCTCTTGTCCATAGAAATTCAGACTAGGAGCAACACATATTAGATCTGTCCTGCAGAAGGGAACGAAGTACACGGTGGCAGCAGATCTAGAGTTTTGTCTTTGTGCATCATTGGGGGAAAATTATAGCCCATCCCCAAAAGAGGAATGCATTTCGCATTCAAGAAAAAAAATAGACAAACAATATGGACCTAGGCTGAGGAATTTCAGCACAGTAATCTCAACGGAACACTTACTTTAACATCAGGTCTGGAAGGGTAACTGAAATGGATGTTTCGGAATTCAATTTCTCCTACGAGTTTGTCTGGCTTGTAACCTTCCTTGGAACTGCTATCTATGAGCCGTTTCTGGAAAAAGGTTTGTAAAATAAATTGCTGGTTATTTCCCTTTTAGAACTGTTATTTCTGCCACATGCATTGTTCTTTACTTTCTCAGATGCTGGTTTTCACTGCACTATCATCATTGCAGAACTGCTGCATTTTACCTGCAGAATGCTGAATATGGGGGAACATCAAATTGTGAATTCCACTTTGACAAATGTAGTACATTTTCAAAAGCAACAAAATCCATAGCAGAAAATCTGCAATTGCAGAACTTAACTGCATTCTCTTTCAGCCAAAACATGGGCCTCAGTAGTCTGTACAGGACAGTTTTAGACTCACATCAAAATGAATGATGTAACCATTTCTCCATGAACTTTTTAGTCCTACTTTAAAATATTTTATATACACAGATATGCAATTGCTGCATAGCACGGCAAGAGCACAATGATGATATGGAAAACCTTTTTTATGGCAACATCAGCATTACAGATTATTATGGGTATAACTTTCAGTAACATTATTAATCCCCTCTTCACCAATTCCCCCTCCCCAATAAACCCCATCTCAACTGAATTTGTGCATACATGCATTTTTAAAAATTAGTATAGCATCATACTACTTTCCCACTGGAGCTGAAAGTCTAATTATACAGAAAAACCTCAGCCATCTATCTCAGACATACGTGCCAGGTTTTCCACCTTTCACTGTAACAAAGAGGCTGGGTTTTTTTAAATGAATGAAAATATTATGGGTTTCTATAATAAATATTGATACAGTTGATGATTTGGGGCTTTAGAGCACTTTTGTTACATTTCTCAAGGGAAAAAAAATAAAGAGGAGAGGGAGTGGAAGCTAAGTTGGTTGAAAGGCTTTTATTTTATGTAGTTAGGTGTTTACCTTATTAATAATCTTATATACTTCATAGGCAGCCCCACGTGCACTGGCCACATTCTCCAGGTTAGGAGCTGCCTGGCCCAGGGAGATAGCTGCAACAAGCACAGAGAAGAACACCTGTGGGAGATGGAGAGGAGCATTGCAATTAATGATTGGAGTGCCACCAGAGCCCACATGGTCACTAGAAAGACTTAAGCACCAGCTCTAGGTTATTCATCCCACCTTACAAATAGAGTCCAAGACAATCAAACTTTTATTAAAAGCTAGGCAAGATGAAAACCTTTGTTTTTTACTAAGTGAGTCTCTAACAGCTAATTTAGCAAGCACATGGCAGAAAACAGACATCATTTGCATAACATTCCCTGAAGATACAGAGCATTTTTCAAAGCTGCATTGCTGTACTTACAATTAACACACGGCCGATGTCATAATGTGGATCCTCAGCAGTGAGCTTGGTCCCGTACCAAAATGCAAGGGCATAGGATCCAAAGACAAAAAATTGTGAAAGACCTAGACATGTGTTAGTGATAATGGATTTTTTCATCCCAACACGTTTAGCCATCTCTAAGTTAGCATCATATCTGAAAGTGAGTAAGGAAACCATTAATTTGAAAACATGCCATTCTAGTCAACATTTCCCAGTGCCCTTTTTCTTAATTAACAGGATTTATGTAAGAAAAAACAAAATCTCAAAGAGAATACAGAATTATTTAGTTATTTATTTACAGAGGACTATTAGAGAGCTAATTAATTTGAATAAATCTGCTCTGACATATGCTGTCAATATTGGTGTAACATTATGGAAGACATTCAGAAAACAATTAAGCATCACAACTTTGTTATCATGATGGACGACACAATAGCACTCTTGAACTCATTGTTTCCATTAATCCTGAAAGGAAACCCTGAAAAGCTTTTAGCAACATTGCCACCACAGAGGTATATGTTAGGTGCCCACATTTAAAACAAGCAAAATCAAAATACAATCATCCAACAACCCCAGGCAATAGGGAAGGAGATAAATGAGAGCCCCCTCTGACTGCAAAGTTGTTCTCTTACTGGCCATTTTAGGATGTCAAGTGTCTTTCCCTTAGGTCAGTTGACTGATTAACATATACAACCAGTGGACATAGAAGATCCATATAAAGACTAACAAGTTCAAGTTCAACTAGAGAATTATTGCTTCTAAGGATGGTTCAAATTCATTCACTCATCTATAATTTTCAGCAAATAGCTGAAAGCAATTAGCTGAAGGCAAATGGCTTTCATTTATTCAAGCTTATTATGAAAAGTGTAGCCTAGGAATAGTGCAACTTTCTACTTGTAATCAACATGGTCAGTAGCTTGCACTCTTTTCCCAATACATATCTTCAATAAAGTACAACAGCATTGTAGGGAGACAATTCATTCAGCTGAAAAGCAATCTTAAACTGCATTAATTTTTCCATGTAAATTTCTAAGATGCCACCAAAGCTGTATTTGTTAGTCAAACATATTGAAATATTTTGATTTGATTGTGCTCTTAAAACCAGGCCCTACATTTGAGTCAGCAGCATCATAGGTCTTCCAGGGGAATGGGTACTGCATTTAAGTAGTGTGATAAATACATATGTGACCCCTCTAGTATTGAGGAAAAGCCAAGCCACTGCCAGAAACTAAAGGGGATTGAAGAACCCTTGCAAGAATAAACTTTGCGGTCAGTGAAGGAACTGTGCAGTGAGAGGGTGCTTTTCCTAACTCTGAGGTCAGCATTCAAGAGGTGTTTAGGAGTCACAATCCACTCTCTGAAAAATGCACTCCCTGCTAGGAGTTTGTCCCTAGCAGAAGATGTTTCTAGGGGAGCGTCTATGTTTGTTTGGGGCTTTTAGATTAAATGGAGGTAGAGCTGTGGAAGAGGCTGACTGGTCAATCATGTAAAGGCCTTACTTGACTCAGGTATCAGTTATTTTGTCTTTAGACAAGGTATTTTGAATTAATATTGACAGCTCCGGCCATTTAATTTTCAGACACTGGTAATTGCAGAAGATGAGGAGAAGGGGAGGCAACATACCTAGGTCATCTTAGGGGTTTTTTTGCCTTTACTGTGCAAGCAGGAACAGTGTTAATCCTGTTGCGTCTTAAATTCCAGTAAAGAGAAGACAGGGCTATAAGATAGTCAGAGCTAAGTCCCCAAAAGCAAATGCAGGAATAGAGTGTAGGATACTAAGCTAGAGCTGACACCACCTTAAAAACTTTGCACAAGATGAAGGCAAACATGAGGTGAAAAAGATAGGAGAGTTTCATGGGGCATATGGATAAGGTCATCTGCTTTGCCTTTCCCAACTGCATGGAATCAGTGATGCCTTGTATGTGTATAAAAAAAATTTATTGCTTATGTTTTTTGAGTTATCTGATACGCATGTCAATAAGTTTGTGGTCAGCCACAATCATTTCACCTTGTGTGTGTGTCTAGGGCCAACACTGGGCAACTACACATGATTATTTGCAAATCATTAAAGATGCAAATCATTGTAAAAGCCAGTACTGTGATTTTACCCAAGGCTGTTATCCAGTGCAGTTTAAAAACAAGCTCAGTAATTAAAGATCAGAGCAGTAGCACAAATGCTCTAGAAGATAAGCAACTGATTGCATTGTTGCAATCTGAATGCTTTGTTGCATTTGACTCATAGGTGAAGGTAACCTTCCCACCAATCTCACATACAGTTCAACTCCAGATCTCAATCAAAGGAGAAATTTTCATCTGTGCTGCAGTGACAACACCAAGTAGCCTGTATTCACTGACTGGGTCTATTTGCACACCCTTATTTTCAGCAGATTTTTCTACTTATAGAAAGACAAATTGACACTAAGGTGAATCTCATCCCTCTGCCTCTCAAAATCAAAAAAAAAAAAAAAAAAAAAATCCCCACAAACCAAATCCACAACTAAGTCTCCCTGCCATATTTTAAATATAATTATTATTTTAAAACTTACTTCTCTAATGCCTTCTGCTGTCCATTGAAAGCCACAACAGTCCTGATTGCTGTCAAAATTTCTTCTGCCACAGCTCCTGCTTTGGCATAAGCAGACAGCTCTTTAGCAGTAAGGGACGCCAGGAGCTGAAAGGTTGAGAAACAGCTGCTATTACAGCCTGCTGAAAGAATACCCACACTGTCTTGGTGAATAAGAACAATCACACAAAGTGCACAAGATCAGACTTTAGCAACATGGGGGTCAGCACTTCCCCATACCCTCAGTTTCCTTCAAATAGAGTCCAGTTTATCATTGTCTCCTCATTACAATCAAAGGCTACACAAATATCAGGTGAGCTTCCTGACCGATCCACCTTCTCCCAAGCTGGGGACAGCCTACAAACCACACCAGGAAGAGTGAAGGAGGGGCTGACGTAGCTGCTCTGAGTTTCTCAAGTGTTCAGACACTAGAGCACCATCAGATATTGAAGTAAGAAAGCCCATCACATTGCAGCCACTAACATTCTTTTTCTTAGCTTGTTTGTAATGCTTCAGGTAGGAAAACTCCCACAGAATCATAGAAATAGCCACTCAGGAGTATCAGCCATGCACATTAATGTGGCTAAACTGGGCATAAGGGGAAAAAGTTTTCCTATCTGAAAGGGAAACCACTCCAGCCATTTCACTGATTTACACAACTTCAGTTTTCAGCAGCCATATGTATCTGCATAGCTGTATAGATCTGTTCTGTGCACAGCATGAAATTATTTGCAAGAGATGTGGTACATGCATGTGCAGATGGAAAGAAATTGCAAGGTATCTGTGCTAGGATGGAAAAGCGAGGGCTTCCCCAGCGCTTGCCGTGAGGAAATTCCTGTGCCACAAAGATGCTCTGATGCAGGCTGCACCCCTGCAAGATGGACATGAGGACAGGATATGCAGACAGAAGGAACCCAACTTACAGGTGTGTGCTTGGGAACCCAGAGAAAGGCTACAGGAGGAGCAGAAATCCAAGTAAGAGTGAGGCCAACCTCCCAACTTAGAAACCACACTCGGTTTCTCCCATTCTCTCCCCCTTTTCTGTGCATAAGAGTTGTAAGGCTTTTCCAGTTTCTTTGTTTATAAATCCCCACACACTTACTTTTGACCAAACTGCTGCTGATGCAGCAAGAAGTGGGCTGACTGACATAACCACCAGTGTCAGCTTCCACCCATAGATGAATCCCACAATAAGTCCTGACACAAACGTGGAAAAAAACTGCAGAAATATACTGATCTTGTCTCCGATGCCTTCGCGGATGGTGTTGATGTCACTTTAAATAACAATAATAAAAGACAAGACTTGTTAGCTTAGAATGCCTCTCATTGTGACTCCCTCCTCCCTTCTTTTCATGCTGTGTGGCCTCATGTCAGGAGCTTTGCCATTTCCTAACTGGCAAAAGAAAATTTCTAACCACAGCTACTGAACTGTACCATTAGGATCTTCTGTGGCCAAAACACAGCAGAAACCTCCTATTTTTAAGGACTCATTTTCTATGTTCTCAACATTCTCTGCTGTTTCTCTGTTATGTCACTAGGTCACCAATGACCTAGTTTCCTCATCTGGCATCCAAATGGAACAATATAAGTAAACCTCAAGCAACCTCTTCACCCAACACAACCATCTCTAAATGACTTCTGCTCAGCTCTTTGATGCATTTTGTATTCTTAATTTTGGCTACTGACTCGGATGAAGAGCTACCTCCATCCATTCCATCCTATTATTATTTGGAATAACCTCCATTTCTCATACAAATTTTCTTCCCTATTTTCTCTTCGCAGAACATACAGATATTTGAGTTGAAAGTGGTTTCATTTAAGCTTCTCATAGACTTTTTGGGACAGATCTGTGTCCAAAGCTACTGCAAAACCCAGAAAAAAATATTTACAAAATTTTTAACACTACATATGGAGTGTTCACACATATAATCCCATAACACAGGGGCATTACAGTCCTCGTCCCTAAATCTATTTAAGTTTGTGGAAAACTCCAAAGACTTTGACTGGCTAGATAGAATACTGCCTAAGTGCAAGTACAAACTCATTTCCATTCAATTAAGCGTCAGCTTTTGGTGTTTATGAACTAGGTGGAAACAGCAGAGCTGTTTGTTTAGCAGTGGCTGATGTATACTTTATGGAATTCAGAAAGCCAGTGTCAGGCATTTCATGAAAAAAATCCTTCCAATGCACATATCACAGAAACTGCACAAATGAAGCTGAAAAGGATAATGAATTTCTCACTTTGAGCTCCAATATTTCACACTTTAGGTTTCATGGATTTTTGTTTGTTTTTCTTTTTTTGTTTGTTTGTTTGTTTGGGTTTTTTTAACTCTCTCTAGGCTATTCTGCTGAGATAAATGTCAGTTTTCTTTTAAATGCCGTACTTGGGGGTGTGTGTATGTGTGTAAAAAAACCCAAACCAGAGTCCTCACTCTGTCAGTCTGGTGTTCAGTGTTCCTATCTGGGTAGTATCAAACCAGGCCATCTCCTGATGGAGCACTGCGAAAAAGAACTTCTGCCGGATCCTTGCCGTTTGCCTTGTAGCAGCAACCAAGAAAGTCCACACTTGGATCATGCTCAGGATAAGCACAGCAAAGCCAACTCCCACGAAGTAGTAAGCAAACCTGGGATAAGGGAACAAAAGCCCATGTGATCCCACTGTATCTCATGAGAGAAATTAGACACACAGAGCAGCAACTAGTCACCATTAATCACACCAAAGCAAATATTGAAGCCTGCAATGCATTATTGGGAAGGAAAACATGGCTTCTGCTCAGATAAAACAGTAAGAGTAAATCTTCCAGTACCTTATTAACAGGATAACTACAGATCCTTACTTTGTCATATCACCTTCTATATCCACACCTGGATCTGATGGGCAGCTGGAACTGTTTACTGAAGTATCTGTGAAGGGGAAATAAAAAGTTGGAATACTTGTGGAAGTGTTATATAGAGCAGTTGATTCACAGCAATATGGGGTTGTCAGTTTGAAAATGTTTTGAATTTTGAAAGTGGGGTCTTCAATGCAGACTTAAATACCAAATGATTTGGCAAATAGACATTTATTTTTAAGCAATTTGTGCCTGATAACTGTTGCAATACGACATGAAAGAACGACACTCATGTACTGAGATGTCCAAGGCAAAAAAGGGGCAGTTTATTTACAGACCTCAACATTTATAGAATTCCAACAGTGACCATGGATTGGAGGTAGAAAATTGTCCTCTCCAACCACACTGGTCAACCCAACGGTCCATCAATTCTCTCCTCCTCCAGAAAGGAATGCAAAACAATCATTATTTACATGAAAAGTGTGTGAGAAGCTCTAGCACAAAAGTAAAACATCAGAAGGCTTTAGCAGAACTTTAGAAAAACAGAGCAACAGATAACTGAGGTTGGTCATACTCCCTACTATCTCAACAAAGTCAAAATTCATTCATAAAGCGCACATCCGATGCTTTGGTTTTGCCCTGCTCTAGTCATTAAAGATGGATTGAAATGACTGGGTTATTTCCAGCAGAATGAGTGTTGCTCGTAGCATACTTCCTTAGATATGTACCAGTGTATAGTCTGGGGTGGGGGGAAAGGAATCTTAGCCTCAGTAGCAAAGCACAACCCATATGTAGAGAAATTTAATTTAAACTTTTTACCATTGGATTGTATGCCACTTAGCACAAAGCTGTTTGTCATCTCTCCAAAGATAATGATCAAAAGCGGCATTCCAGTACCATTTCCAGCCGCTGCGACCAAACCAACTATCATCAACAGGACATCCACCCCATCAGCATAGCAAAACTGTGTAAGCATTGAAAAGAAAAAAAAAGAAAAAAGTGACATTACACCTGACAGTTCACGCATTTGCCACAGCGCAGCAGATTTGCAAAGCGTGCTTCATCTGCATATTCTAAGCAGCAACGCTCCAGCTGAAGGTAAACTCTGGACATAAGGATTTTTTAGTAGTCCAACACACCTTTAAACCAGTAGTCAGGTTGCTAAGAGAATGCTGGCAGGACACATTCTCAGTCTGGAAAAAACTACATGCTTGCAAGTGATGATGACCTTTGTAGAATAGATTGTGTTTTCTGTTCCACTGAGTTACATATTTACTAAGATAATGCCTCTACAAGGTAAACAAGAGCAAGTTATTGACCAGCACCTGGCTTATACCTACCAGTAGAAAATGTTTTCAGCAGAGATAGATTGTATCTTAAGACTTGTCTACCCCTGAAGCTTTGTTTTGTTTAAACAAGGATGTGAATTTAAGCTGCTATAGATATCCTGGGATGTGGTTAATCTGAAATTGGAGCATTTTATTCCTGACTGGCCTAACCATCTCACAGTGTAAATACACATGGAATAAACCAGAGAAGAATAAAACTTTTCATGTTTCAGACTGAGCAGGTTCAAATGCAAGAGCTATTTTTGTTGGAGAATAGCTGTCCTACAGAAAACTGATGCAAAACCATACCACTATTTTTCATTTGGCTATCTCAGAGAGCAGGTCTGGAAGAGTCCTCAGGCCTCTTCTCTGGTTTTTGATTGCCTGTGAATTGTAATTCATAAACAACTCACAATGCCAAATAAAGAAAAGAAAGTACAAAGCAGACCATCAAACAGGACACTAACCAATTCCAGAATGCCAACCATTCGTTTCCCTGGCTTCTCATCTTCCTTCCTAGATCAAAGTACAAAACACTAATTAAGATGAGGGGGATTTTGTAGCAAAAAACCCCCCTTTATTAAGCTCTTCTAATCCTTCTGATGCCCCTCTGTCTTCCCCATACACCCAGTTAACTTTAAGTTAAAAAAATACCTACGTTGTCTTCTTGGGCTCTAACTGGTCAATTTGTTCTACATTTTTCTCATGCTGGAAAGAAGGATCCTCACACCCCTTGCTTCCAGATTCTGTGAAATAAAAAGAATTTTTTAGCATAATAATCCACCTATTGTACTAGCTTCTTGTGTCTTTCACTGCTGATTCTTCTGCATTTAAGGACTAGGTTTTTCTTGTTTTCTTAGGAGGACGTTCCAAGAAAAATTCACCAGGCTCTCTCTCTTCACTTCATCTTTATTCCCAGAAAAAGCTTCCACATCCATTTCTGAGATGGAAACAACTTCATTTTTATAACTAAAATATACAGAAAGATTTTCAAAGACTAAAAGAGTTAATTCTTCCTTCAAACATCTACACAACTGAACATAAATTAGGAGGAGTCCTAAGGAAATGAGTGGGATTGCTTATAGTGAAGATTATAATTGCTGTAGGTAACACAGCAGATGGCAATGAACTGAAGAATCATGTCCTTGACTCTCATAACCATCTTCACTATTCTATGGCAGTGGTTGTTACATGTCCCACTTCCTTTGTGCTTCAGAGAGATATATGAAAGCATAATCCTACTCAGGCAGCTTAGAGTTCTAAATGCATAAAATAAGATGTAACAAATATATAAAGAAACAGATGAGTGACCACAGTGGGGAACCAGCTGTGAAACAAAAGGAGAAAAGGTGCTCCCCGTACCAGCCACTCCCAATTTATATATACCTTAACTTTAGCTGCTGAATCATTACAAATAGAATTTTCTACCTGTTTTAATGTTAGTTGGCCTACAAATGGCTGTTTCAGACAACCATTTGAAAGCAGTAACATTCTTCCAGCTTACTCATTTTACCTGAGGAGAATTTTCATGCCCAGGCTAGGATCCTCCTGAACAGTTTACCAGCAAAATTATCTTTGTTGAACTTGGCAGAATGATTCAAGCAGAAAATGTTTTATAGGTGTGCCTTTAATTCACTCCTTTGTAGGAAACTCATCATGTTATCTCCTACAAAACCACTATGGCAATTAGGAGAGCTTTAAAGAGTTCTCTAGATTCAAACCCGTGGAACATATTCTTCAAACACACGTGTGGTGCTCCTTCTTACCAGGATCACAGAGGTCCTGTTCTGTGGAATTTGCAGAATAGTCCTTCATCGTTCTTTTTGTTGTACGCTTATGAGAGAGTCACATTAATTAGAACCTGCAATAAACCCCCCCAACAAGACACTTTGATTTAATAAGTATTTAGAGTTCACATCTGTGGGTTTTTCCAGGACTCATCACATTTTGGTCTGAACATTATTCTACTTGAATAGAAAGACTAAAAAGAAAATAAAACAGGTAACAGCATGAAAAAAGAACAACTATTAATGAGATATTAAGAACAGTACACCCTATTACTACGTGACTTAGGTCAGTAGCCAGTTTTAGTATTCTTTTATGCTAAATCCTGAGGTCATTCATATAAAAGTTATTGTAAATGATCAGTTACAGAATAGATGATTTCCCTCATTACCTTATGTTTGATTAGAATTAAATGAACAGCCATAACGTGGTCACAAGTACAGTGACAAAGACATGCACTTGTTATGTCATGTGGTACTGGGATGCACTTAGAGGCAGTAAACGACTGCTGTTCTAAGTCTCCCGAGGCTTTTCTTGATCTATCAAATATACTGATTAAAAAACCCAAACAAGAACAGCAACAACAGATTCTCAAGCAAAAAGCCACACATGAATGTGACGAAGCCTGAAACAACATTGACAAGAAAATGCCTAATCAATCTCAGATAAAGAAGCAAACAAACACCCCAAAAATACAACCCCCGCACCAAAAAAAAAAAAAAAAAAAAAAAAAAAAAAAATATCCCGAGCACCCAGGTTCGATTTTTGACTGTGCTTTCCCCCTCTCGTTATTCCTGCTCACCTTCAGAGCCCACGCTGACTCCCGGCCGCACAGGTCGCTGCAGCCGGATCCCTGCGGGGCGGCTCCCCCGCGCCCGGCCTGGGCTTTATAGCGGCGGCACCGCCCGCCCTCGGCTCGGGTTGCAGATCAAGGTCGGTGCTGCAGCCAGGCAGAGCCGCCCAGGGATAAGGGGCCTGCAGAGGGATGCCGGCCGGCTCCTGCCCTCTGCCGCCCTTCGGGAGCCGCCTGAGAGTCTCCGAGCCTGCAAAGCGGGCACGGGGAGCCCATCACCCCTCGCCGGAGCATCATTTCCGTCCCGAGGATCACAGAATAGTTAATATTGGAAGGGGACCGCTGGATGTCCTCTGGCCCAACCTCCCTGCTCCAGCGGAGTCATCTGGAGCCCATAATTTAGGATTGATCGGCACAGACGTATTTTGAATATTCCCAGCGAAGGAGGACTCCACAGCCTCTCTGGGAAACCTGTTAGAGTGCTTGGTCACCTGCACAACACAGAAGTTCTTGCACATGTTCAGGTGGAACTTTCCGTGTTCCCATTTCTGCTTGTTGCCCCTTGCCCTATTGCCTGGCATCCCTGAGAAGAGATGCTCTGTCCTCTTGGCACCAGATATGCACAGGCATTGATGGGATCTCTGTCAGGAAAACAGGACCAGCTCCCTCAGCCTTTCCTCATGAGTGAGTGCTGAAGTACCCCATCATCCTCATAGCCTTCCACTGGACCTGCTGCAGAAGCTCCATGCCTCTCTTATACTGAGAAGCCCAGAAGTGGCCACAGAGTCTCACCATTACTAAAACAAGATGAATTTAAATCTAGAAAACTCAGCTGCTGAGCAGAGACGAAGGGATATTTGAAGAGTCGCTTGTCCGGAGACACCCTCAGATTTGGGAAAGTTATCTGCAAGGTCCTGCCACATTTGGGAAATTCCATCACTGCACTTGGAGAATTTCAAAAAAGACTGAAGAGATGCTGGTGAACTTCAACTAAGAAATGTTATTAAATAAAGGCTTTTGTGTTCCATTTCTAAATAGCATGACAACTGAAGGCAGCTAAATTCAAAATTGTTTTTAGAGAAAGTAAGCAACAGGTTTGCTCATTTGATTTAGTTCTCACCTTTCCCCCAAATTTGTGTGGGATATTTTATTTTATTTTATTTTATTTTATTTTATTTTATTTTATTTATTTTTTTTCCCTCAGAAATAAGGCTGTTTCTTGTTTTGGGTTAGTTTTGTTGCTGTGGTTTTTTTCTCCCCTGTCTGAAGAAATCAGGTGAACAAATCAGGTTTTCTGCACAAGCTTAAAAATAACAATTCTTCAGCTCCCCCACTGGTACATATTATAATCTATATAATTTTCTTTCAGGACTGACTCTAGGGTTTATGATATATAAACTCCTAGTTATTCTTCCATCCACTCAAATGCCAGTATCCCAAAGAAGACTCCCAGATATTTAAACTATTTACTCAGCAGAAATTTTTCTCAATTAACAAGTTCAAGATCTGGTCAAATTTAAGCTTCCCTTGTCCACCTCCCACTCTGTATTTGGATCCCCTTTAATAGAAGAAAAGAAAATTTAGTAACACAGTTCCATTGTTCCCAGCAAAAGAAAACTGGAAGGAGCAGCATTCAGTCTGATGCTGCTGGTTCGCAGATCCTGCCAACAAACACTCAGCAAAAACCTTTGCTCTACTTTTTGGAAAGAAATTAACACCACATATTAAAAGATAATAAAAAAGTAAATGAATAACCAATTAAGTCACCACAAGTTCCCAAGTCTTTGGTTCTATCTCAGAAAAACCTGGCAAGGGTTTTATGTCTATTTTATTTTACAAAAGGAATTTTGAATTAAAAACTGCCTCAGAACTTGCACAGTCAAAATTTACAGGAAGCAGAGTTTTGTTCAGCCTGTTTCTGCACATGCATCATTTGCTAGTGACACGAGAGCAGGTCCAAGAGACCACAGACAAACTGAGCCCATAATGCTACTCTGCCCTCAAACTCTGCTCTCCACTCATGAGTGGAGATGGTCAGGTCTAGCAAATTTATGTTAATTATTTATTATGTTGTTTATTTAATACATGTTTTAAATTCACTTGATTCTTGGTAAAAATTAATTCACTTAGGAATTCCTACAGTGAGATGTGCTAAAACAGGTGTGATAAAATTTGTGTTAACTTTGTTCCTTTGTGCCCTGTTTCCCTTTCTCTTCTGTAGATCTCATCACAAAAACTTCATCTTTTTGCCCTTCACATTCACATTGTATAATTGTATGACACTCAGTGTTTTGTGCTAATCCAAAGTAAAGCACTCTGGTGTCTTTAAGCATGCCTACTCAAAAAGGCCTGGTTTTTAAATTGCTCTGCCCCTGCCTTGACACAGCCTTAGAATCATTCTGTATGTGGTATGACACAGTCTGTAGGGTGCAGGGTCTCTCATCCCCACTGGCTCACACAGCTGCATGTGCTGGCACACATCTGTCCCACAGCTGGGCTCTTCCTGGATGACCATAGCAGCCCTGCCCTCACATTACTCATTTGAGTGTGGGGACCTTGTGGTGAGTTGTGCCCAAACTGAACAGAGGCGTTTCCATAAACCCTTCCCATAAAAGCTATATGGGATGGTGTTCTGGTTTAGGAATGATATTCCCCAGTTTAGTGTTCCTGCCAAGCCACTCCAAACCATGCTCTGCTCACTCACATTGCCATCCCCTATTCTATACCATTTACATCTTGCCCAGATCCTACACCTTCCGTGTGTATATATATATATATACACACACACACATATATGTAAACATGGGCATAATTTCCATAGTCAATGGCTGTCCCTCCAAGATGACTGTTGAGTTCATTTAGTCCTAACAGTGGGCTCTATCCACCCTAGCTGTCTTCTGCTGCTGGAGTGCTGGTGTGTGTTAGGTGGTTGCAAGCCACATAAGGACTTCATGGATGGGGTATCTGGAGCAGTCCACACGTTATGTCCTTGGTAGCTATGGCATGCAGTGGCAGTGTCATTCAGCAACCAGTATTATACAATTCAACATTACAAACCTTTTCTACTCAAAAAAATCAAATCCCTTTGAGGTAAACATTATATTTCTCTGTCCTTCTGCATTACCCACCAAATGCACCCAGGTCCCTGAACAAAGAAATCCCACAGATGTATTTGCCTTTGAAGCAGGACTAATCCCCTAACATGTTCCTCATTGTAGAGTTGCGTAACTCTCTATCTGGCCCTGGTTCATTCCCTTCTGTGCTATGTGGAGGCTTTCACTGGGCAGGACCAGTTCAATTGGTGGAGACTGGGTGGCCCTCACTAAGTGTAGATTCCCATTTGAAGGTGCACCCCTCATTCTTCCAGAGTCGTTTGTAACAGTCCATTGCACCATTCAGTTTTCCCAGGGCTGGTGCATGGTAGGCAATATGACACACCCACTCTTTGCCTGTTGGGCATGAGGGAAGTGCTGAGATGCCAGGCAGTGGGGCACAGGATCTCTCCCCACTCCCCCGTACTCGACAGTGTGCCTTGTGTGACAGTGTGCCAAGTAAAGCACAGAATGTGTGTGTGTAATCTCATACCCTCCTCTCCTGGTCTCTGCCCCTGCCCTCAAAGGCATTGCAGAGCTGATTTCACACCCACTGCAAACACTGTAGCAGGTGGATAAGGCCAGGACTAGTTCAGAAGAGCTATAAGGTTCAACTTTCAAGTTTTTATAATCATAAATCTGTAACTCCTTTAAATTCAGATAGTGTATTATAGTATGTGAAGTTCCTGTTTAAGGTTAGTGATTCATACCACTACTCTTGGATATAAAACAGGTGCTCAGACCAGCAATCATTATTTCATTGGTGCCTTTATCTGGTATTAGAACACCTCTAGGACTGCTAATTTATAAATTACACATATATAACATCGTAAATGACGCAACTCGCATGAGATGTAGAGAACACAGCCTGATGTACAAAGAGCTATGGTTACAAATAGACTCTTCTGAAAAATGTTTCTATTTGAAGTGGTGAAGTCACCATCCTAAAGTGTTCAAAAAACATATGGAAATGGCACTTGAGGGCATAGTTCAATGGTGAACACGGCAGTGGCCCTAGATTGACAGTTAGACCTGATGGTCTTAAAAGGCTTTTCCAACCTTAAGGATTCTCTGATTCTATGAAAATTCTGCAAATTACTTTAATTATTTTTTGTATTTGAAATGGTGAACCTACTTACAAACTTCTATGTATTTGCAATTAAATAAATACTACCACATATTTATGATACACTTTTATGACATGTAATATATTAAATGTACTAAATGCCTCATTGCATATGATATATATTTATACACAATATATGTGTTATAAAATTAATATTTTCTTCTGTCTGGAGATATATATACATGTGTTTCTCCAGAAAGAGTATGGAGATTTGGGTCAGTATATCATATTTTCTTCATTAATTAAATTATAATAGTTCTTTTAGAGTACAACTTGTTTGAAATAAGAGCTGTGATATTTTTTCGTGTTGTGATTACAGGCTTGCTTTTGACTAATGAGCATTGTTGTCATTTCCCACTTTGCCTTTAAAATACCAGTAAATTGTATTTGTTTTCTGAACAGATTTCAGCCAGACCTTTCCTGTCCTTTCCCCAAGATTAATACTCTTGACTCCTGGAGCAATTCTGCTAACTTTCCAATTGATGTACTGAAAGGGTTTTTGTAGCCACAGCTTGTGCCTGCCATGTTTTGGTTTCGGGAAATTCTTTTCCCACAGGCACCTGTTGTAAACAAGAGCATGTTATTATAAACTATCTTGTTTTTCTCCATTCTTTCCCAAAGGAGGGATTTCGTTTGATGGCCCTTTGGGGTGACCAATGGGTCAAAGGATCCCACCTCTTAGGTGGGCTCATTGTAAAAAAGTATATAAGGCAGGTTTGCTAAATAAAGTTCAGACTTCGAGTCTCACACAGCCTTCTGAAAACCAGAGTCCGTGTCCTCATTTCGTGTCCCACAGCGACATGTTTTCTTTTTAGTATTTTATTGGTGTTTCTTGGTGAGACATTTGAACCTGAGCCTATAATCAATAGCTGGCCAAAACATAAGTTCAGTGGGCTATCTTCTCAATTTTATACAGAAGCGTTTTTGGATTAAAACTTTTTTCCCCTTCTTCCTTTTTTTTTTTTTTCTTTTTTTTTTATCTCTCTTTTTTTTTCTTTTTTTTTTTCCTTTTTTTTTTTTTTTTCTGGATTTGTGAATTTACAAGAAAATTCTGATGGGAATAACCATTCCCATGCTGACAAAAGTGAATAAAATATTCATGACCATACACGACAAAAATAAGCCTGGGGGATTGCAGAAGCTTGGACTCTGCAGTTCATATTGTTCAAAGGGAATAGGCCATTCACAGTCTAGACTGAATTTTTCAGTGTCCTAGCAGGTTATCCCAGAAGGTCTTTACAGGGCAGCTCTGCCAGCTTGTGGGGGTGTGCCCTGGAGTGGCAGCGTGCTGTTGCAACAACATGGGGCACCCACTCACAACACTGCAAATGCGGCTAAAAATATTGCCTCAGAATAAACAAGCAGAGATCAGTACACAGTTTGTGTGCCAATAGATGTCAGTGTTGCATATCTTATGTAGTTTTGCAGTTCTGGCAAATACTGTCACTGCTGGGAAAGATCTGTGTATGTGCCCTGTTTTGTTTCACGGGCTCTTGTCTATGCTTTTACTTTTTTTTGCATCTAAGCCTGTCCAGAGCAAGTAAGCTGTGGCATCTGCTGGCTAGTTCTTCATCAGTTAGATAATTATTTATAAGTTTTGTCTGTCAACAGTAGAAGCAGACTTTTTTTTCACTGATCTGATTAAATTTGCAGGCCAGACAATTAGCAATACCATCTGCAATCCAGTTGCTAATCAACCTGTATGTTTCCTTTCCATTTTTGCACATTCAGGATAAATATTTCCTGTTTCCTAAATGTTTTTCCTTCACCCTAAAACTTCTTGCACTGCTAATACCTAGATGAAGAAAACTTGTTTACTCCATTGTAAACTCCATTGTTTACTCCATTTACTTACTTGGCCCTTATTTACTCCATAGACCCTTCCTCTTCCTTGAAGCATTTGGCTGCAAGACTGGGCTCCCTAGCACCTGGCTGGAGATGCCTGGAGATCCCAGGTAAGGATCTCCAAGAATTATTTGTGGGACTGATAAACTAACCAAGTGATCTCCTTAAGAAAGATAAAACATTCAGAGTTGAACTCCCTTCAACTGATGTAAAAGTAAATGCATACTCTGACTAAAAACTAACACTCTTTATTTCAATTTCTGGTAAGAAATAGGCGCTTCCCTGATGTAGTTCACTTTGTTCAGGCAGACATTTGGAAACAGAGGAGTCATGTCCTAGAGCACTTTAAAGCAATCTGATTGATTGCTTCAGACCCAAATGTCTGCAGTTAAGTGCCCCACAGCAGTGCCTTGTCCCCCTCATTACCCTCATGGTAGAATAACATGTACATTCTCCATGAATGCTGCTCACAGTGGAACAAATACTGAGAATATTCTTTTCTCATTGGGGTGAACTTGAACAATTATTTCCACAAAAATATCCATATTCATATTGTCTTTCTTTCAAACTTCAAGGACCATAACAAAAAGGGACTATTCCAGTGGTGATTGACTGCAAGGTGGTTTTGCTTTGGACAACACAGGAGAGAGAGGGCAGTAAAAACACATTCTGTTCATAAGGATTAGAAAGGAACGAGACTGCTACTCCTATGGAAAGAGCAGTGCAATGAAAAGTATATTGGTCAATTTAAAGAAGTGCACAAACTCTATTTGTTGAGCTAACATGACTTTAAAACATCTTTCTGTGAAAGCATTCAGTAAAGACAGGCATCTTCAGGAGAATTACAGGAAGGCTTAGCAAGTTTGCTTTGGAGCTTGTGATACTGATGTCACTGAGCAGGCTGGGGATAACTTCAGCGGATGTGTGAGCTTCCCTAAGGACAAAACAAATTATTATTTCCAAATGGAAAGATATGCTTCAGAAAATAGTTTCTGGACTTAACTGCTGATGACCAGGTAGGCAATAAAATGATAAAATGAGGTAATTGCTAGGGTTTCAGGTAGATGGGAGCTGCCTGCACACTGGGTAACAAAGCACAGCACAGAGGTGGATGAAAGGACTCCAGTGTAAATGATTAATTTACTGAATGCAGTGACCAGTTGTCTGCTGATAAATTTTTGTTCATTTTAGAAAGTAGTCCTTTCGCTTTGCTGTTGTTTTTTGTCACTTCTCCTCTCATCTCTGTCTGCGTTTTGCACCAGATCACATGGTGCAGCATCTGTTGTGTGTGCCAGGCAAGGTGCTTGAGGAGGAAAAGCAGTCCAGGCAACTGGAAGAGAACAGCCAGGGAGAGCCATAACCCTGGAAAATGTCAGGGTGGTGGGCAATCTGTGGTGGAATTTATATATAGGGCAGCTGGAAGGTGATATATGATAACAAGGCAACTGGATTCTTCTACCTTTGCATCTAAACCTACCAGTCATTTACAAGTACTTAAGGATCAGGACTAAACAAAATAAGTGCATTTTGTAAAAAGAAACTAACAGATGCTGTTTGTGACCTTGCTGCCCAGCTGTTTCTCTCCCTTACTATGTTGATCTTAGAAACACTTCAGTGTCTCAGACATGGAGAAGATGTGTTCTACACAAGTCTGGTTTGTCTACATACAGCAGCAGAGATGCACAGAAAGAGGTAAAGTACAGACTTTCATCCACTGTTCTGTCCAGTTTATTTGCAGTTTGGATATAGTTCTGGTGATTGCCAGACCACATTCCTCTAATATTATCCAAATGCCTTAAGAAACAGAAGAGTTTGGAAATACCTTGGAAAAGCTGCCACTGTATTTCCTGCTTCAGCACATCTCCAGATAAACTGTATGAATTTTTCTGCTCTCCATGGAGTCACAGGTTGGTTTGAGTTGGAAGGGACATGGAAGATCATCTAGTCCCAGCCTCCCCACTGTGGGCAGGAACACCTTACACAGACTGCTTTTTTCACAGCCCCATCCACCTTGGCCTTGAACACTTCCAGGGGTGGGGCAACCATTCTTCTCTGGGCAGCCCATGTCAGTGCTTACCACCCCCATAGTAAAGAATTTCTTCCTAATATCTGTTCTTAATCTACTCTCTCAGTTTAAAGCCATCATCCCTTGGCCTACCACTGCATGTCCTTGTAAAAAGTCCCTCTCCAGCGTTCTTGTTGGTCTCCCTTAGGTAAGCTGTTCGTTTCTCCTTGAAAAAGTCGAGTTCCCTGGGCAGAGTGCTCAAGGTTGCAGGCAGCAGGTGAGCCCTAAATGGGGGACAAACTGGAGCATTGCTGTAACAAAACCACACTTACTCCACCGAAAAGAATCCTTTCTTCCCAGAAGAAACTCCGTTTACCCCACCCCCAGCAGTGATGAGGTTTAGAATAACCTTTGGGTCCTGGCCAGGCCCCCTCCTTGCTACCGCAAAAACTAACCCTGTCCTGGCCAGAACCAGGACATGTTTATAATTACATTTTTTTTTTCTGAAATGTTTGTTCTCTGCTACTTTATATCCTAGGTGTCAGAGTTAAAAGTCTACCTTAACCCTTGCTAAGTGCTGATGTTCTCCAAACGTGCCCACAATACAGTGAGTCATGGCTGGTGTCACTGGGGACCTCACCCCTAAAATGATTGCCACAGGGATAGGGGTGAAGGGAACATGTTGGCCTACCCTTGTCAAGGAACACCAAAGGCCTCATTCATGACTAGAAGATGAGCACTTAGCTCAGACACTTGCTTAATGCTAGCACTGATCTAGGTCTCCTATGGAATTATTAAGATATGACTTCCCAGAAAAGAGAGTGAAGACTTCATAGAAGGCATTCAGAAGGCATTTTGAAGGAAAAAATAGAATGTTTACTTGGAGGAGCCCACAAATCCTCTATCTGGGTTGATTCTTTTGATCTCTCTATCATATAGGGTTTGGTGCTGAAATAAGTGCTTTTGACATACATTTCTCTCTTAATTTAGGTCTGCATTTAATTGGAGCATAGCCAGTTTGTAAGCTCCATGGGCATACCCAGCCAGGAAGGTGACTTGGATGGTCTGAAATAAACTAGCAGAGGATAGAGTTTACTAGTAGTGCCTACAAGCTGAACATATGGATCTCCTCATATCTCATGGACTCAGTAAATGACTCATGGGGCTCACCCAGCCCAGTCTGTGTGCTGTAGGCAGGCACAGCAGTGTCGAGGGCCCAGGTGTCTGCAGTGGTCCTGCACCAGGGAAGGGGTTCCCCTGTGTGGCACCAAGGCTGTTCTCTGCTCGTGGTGACCCTGAAGCAGAACCAGAGAACTATCAAAGCAGTTTACACCTCCTCAGCACCTTGACCATCCATGCAGCATCCTCTGACCCCTGAGGATCAGGCTGGCTGTTACACACAGAGGTTGAGGCCTGGTAAAATCCTCAGAGTGGGGAGCAGTTTCCAACCTCCATTACTGGAAAGCTCCAAAAAAAATGGAGACTGGTAATGGGAAAGGGAATTGGGCAAAAATTACCCACTGCTAAGAAAAGTACCAGATACCATGCACGTTGAAGTGACTTCTCTTTTTTGTTTTCAAAACTGAGAATCAAAATCTAGTACTTGTAATTTTAACTTCAGTGCAGAAACAAAACAAGGGAAAGCGAATTAATTGGAGGCCACATTAGATAATTGGGAATGTAATAATGGCAGCAGTTCCATAGTATGTGCCTATCACAAGAAAATGAAGAAATTACACAAGAGAGGTGCCTGAATGAGTAAAAATTCCTCATGAAACAGTCTCTGAGAAAAACTGTGAGAGAGAGCAACTGTATTTATTTTGGCAAACCTGAGATCAGATTTTGTCTTGTGTGTTTTATTCCCCTTGCAGATCCTGATGCTGGAAGATAATTGAAATGTGCAAAGGAGATGGTAATTACTGTAAGTTTGTCTGCTACAACCTGGAAATTATAAAGTACTGCAGGTTGCTCCAGGCTATCAATCCTAACCCAAAGCCACGTGCAAAGCCTTGGAAAATGAAAATGCTGCAATTGGGTTTAACCAGCCAAAAAAATCCCAGCTGCTGAGTCACTGTGACTACACAGTACATATTCTTCAACAGTTCAAGGATGTATTGCGGCACCCTAAGGAATATATCAGAGGAATAACAAATTATTAAAGCACATGCATAAACAAGCTTTGCCAACACTTCAAAAAAATCTTTGAAATTATTCATAGACTAATAGAAGCATTTAGAATGACAAACACCCTTTAAATTATCAAGTCCAAATGTTAACCTAACACTATCAGGTCCACTACTAAACCATGACCCTAAGTACCACGCCTATCAAAAACAAAGAAACTTATACTGAAAACAACTTTTCCTTTTTTCTTTATTTTAAAGAAAATCTGTTTACATGGCTGACAAGAGTCCACTCCAGTAGATGTCATCCTAGCTCCCACAAAACTTTTGAACTTATCTTGATGGATACAAAGAGTCAGTACACTCTGTTTTAGGCCAGCATTTGAAAAACACTAAACAAAACAATGGTATCTTTTATGCAGTTTATCTGGATATGGAATGGTTGTAATTATTATAATTATTTTCTAAAATAGAGTATTGAATATCCAAGAAATGTGTGAAGCACAGTAATATGAGAAATGTGGCATAAAGTAGGGAAAAAAGCCTAAACCCATGCACCAACATCCTTCTCTTTAATGCAATCTTTTTTGCTTGGAATCTGTTTTCAGTAAGCGTTGGTAATCATCTTTAACTAAAGAAAACTTTATGACTCCATCTGGCTGATGAAGAAACCCAAAGAGCAACCACAAGCACCAGCTTGCTGTTTATCCATGATGCTTAACTGCTGTGATACTGTGTTTATCACCTTGGTCTATGGCAGCTGCTGTGGGCCAGGGTTTGGGGGGACAGGGAGAGTAGGGTACCCACCTGAGCTGTGGGTGAGGCTACACCAGGTCTGACACCCTCCAGAGCATGTGACACACCAAACTGCTCAACACATTCAGTCCCTAGGACTCCTCTGTGCACCTTCTGTGACCCATCAACGGGCAGGCACTGCTCATCCCCGTGGGTGTGTGGGCCGAGAGCTACACTGGATACAGCAACCAGGCTGCAGCACAGCTCCTGCTCAGTCAGCACAGACACAGCCAACAGTAATCCTCTGTAGAGCTTTTCATATCTTCCCATTAAAAAAAACACAACAAAATAAAATAAAAAAACAACCAACCCACAAAACCCACCCAAACTCAGCAAGTAGTACTAATTAGAGACTTGTGCATTTACAAGGGCATAGTAGTGTCCTTCCTTTGCCAGTAGCTGGCTGTGGGTGCCCTGCTCGACCACCCTGCCATTCTGGATCACCACGATGATGTCGGCTGTCTGCACGGTGGACAGGCGGTGAGCAATGACGATGCAGGTCCGACCTTGCCGGGCGTTATCCAGAGCTTTCTGGACAATCTGTACACAGATAACATGACAAGACTGTTAGCACCTGAAAAGGCTTCCCTGTCCTAGGAACTACATTTGATTTCTCACTCTCTTACCACCTGGATACATGTCCCACAGATATACAAGTCAGTGCACACAGGAGACTTTTATTCCACAGGCTTTCTCACTGAGGCCAGCGAGCCTGATCAAACAAATTTGAGACATGGAGAAGTGGGTTCTTGGGCATCCAGCTTGGGTCAGAACACAAATTCAGTATTTACCATCAAATACAGCTGATAGGAAGATAACTGAGGAGTATGAGATCAATGTGGAGTTTTATACTTAAAGTTTCAGGTTTTTTCTACCTTTTATTCAATAGATATAAACAGCTTTCTAGTATAGTTCAATTCAAACCCTTCAGGTGGAAAAGCTACTGTGATACACCTGACTTATTTCACAACTGAGCATTTGTAGCATGTTTGCTTTAATTTTCTTCTACAGAAAGCAACTAGCCATGTACATAGCTAATTGTATGTCACACAAGAATCATTATTCACCTTTTCACTTTCCGTGTCAAGAGCAGAGGTAGCTTCATCCAGAAGCAGGACAGCAGGATTACGAACCAGAGCACGGGCAATTGCTATTCTTTGTTTTTGACCCCCAGAAAGTTGTGTTCCTTTCTCCCCCACCCGGGTATTATATTTCTGGATGTTAAAAAAGAAAAAAGATCACGAGTGAATACTCTTAGAGAAGGAAGATTAGAAAGGAAGAATAGCTCAAGTGGTTTTAAAAAAGATAAGACTTTATAAACATCTCTAGTACAAGCAGTTATATATACAGCCACACATATTCATACCCAGTCTGAAAATTTACTCCTTCAAAAGCTGGAATAGGTCTTGAATGGTACTAGCAGTGAGGCATCCAGAGAGCATATGATCCATCATAAGATTAACTAACAATTTCATACTTACAAACATATATACAAAGAATTTGATGCTGCGTTGCTCGTGAATTAAGAATCTCAAACATTATTAGCAGTAATGAAAATGAAATATTTTTCAGCATTATTACCTCAGTTTCAAGTACCAAGAACTACAGTGAAAACAAGCTACCAAAGCTTGTTTTTCCTTGTTAGAACCAAATTCTTGTCAGGCATGAAGGTCAAATGCCATGCCATTCACTTTTGATTAACTGCCCCTTTGTATTTCTTAAGAAACACTCCCTGTGCATGTCCATTCAATTAGAAATAGACTACTTTGCTTTACTAAAATTTTAAGAAAACTAAAATGTCTTTATCAGAGTAACTTGAAGAGTTTCTGCTGTCAAAGGAAAAATATATTTTAAAAAAATTATGATAACTTACTTATACCTAGAACATCCTCTTATTTCTCTCTCCCCACCTCCCTCTCACCCCTCATGTCCCAAATATTCTGGGTTGTCTACCACTGCCGTAATGGGAACACTGGATATATTTTTTTAACAAACTAAAAAGGATTTTAATCTTAAAACACACTGACATTTTAAAACATACAGGCTATTATATTAGGGGAAACAAAAGCTTTATTTTTAATTTGATCTATGCAAGCGAGTACTACCCTGATATCTCTAAATCATTCCAAGTACATGATCTCACTGTGAAGAGAACATCACTGTCTCTTACCTCTGGCAGTTTTTCAATGAAGGCATGAATATTTGCTGCTTTAGCTGCTGCTTCAATTTCCTCCTGACTAACCACCCTACTGTTGTCTCCATACTGGATATTTTCAGCAATGCTGCAGTCAAACAAAATGGGCTCCTGTGACACCAAGCCCAGCCTGGACCTCAGCCATTGCAAATGCAGAGATTTGGTATCAAGTCCATCTGCTAGCTAGAAAAGGCAACAGAAACATGATACCAAGCTGGCTACTGAGCTCATCCACACATACCTGCTGTAAATGGGAAATACGAAGTCTAAGAGAAAGACCGTTAAGTGTTATTTTACCAGTGTAATCAAGTACATTGTTTGCATGCTAAGTGGAAAAGAACCAGCAGAACAGATGAAATATTTTCCTGCATTAGTTTTTAATTTTGTGTTGTTTTGCTTCCGTTTGCTAGCAAGCAGAAACAACATGCAGGTAACAGGTTGTTCTTGTGATCCTTCCAGCCCTACTGACCACAAGGAGCACCAGGAAGCTCAGGGGAAAGCCTGTCCCTTAAGAAGCTGAAGACAACGATAAATAGTCTCAGCTGTAGGCCTTTTGATCTTACAACCTCCAAAGGAGGTTTCTTTTGACTTTTTATACCCATTTACAGAGGTTGCATCAAAAAGCCCACCTCCTGATGGTGGCACAATAACATCTATGTGAGATTACATTTGTGTTATATGAAGCATGTATCTGTGTCCCTAATGTGTTAACTCACAACAGCAAGAAAACTTCCATGCTGACAAGCAGGATCATTAATGTTATGCCCCTGTCTGACCAGGGTGTGAGGAGCCTTGGGGAGGAAATGCAGTCAGACACGCTCATTCCTTTCCCAGGCAAGATCTGTGACCTGAGGAAGCACACTGTGCCAGCATGGATGCCACTGCAGGTACATGTAGGCAAATGCACACAATGGGGCAGGCAATGACAGGGGTTTGGGGATGGTCTACAGATCCACTGGAGGCACAGCCTCAGTTACTCACACCTCTAAAAAAAGGCATCTCATCAGAGGGTCTGCCAGGCTTGGCAAAAACCTCTGAAACCTTGGCAGATAAAGAGTTCTTTAGTAGATTCAATTACTATTAATAGCCACACAAGTCTATTCTTACCACTTGTCCTTCCACAGGGTCATAAAACCTCTCCAAGAGCTGAATAGATGTGCTTTTGCCACAGCCGCTGCTTCCTACTAATGCCAGGGTCTGTCCTTTGTTAACCTTCACATTGAGTCCTTGCAAGACCTGAACTTCCGGCCTTGTTGGATACACAAAATGGATGTTTCTGAATTCAATGTTGCCCTCAAAATGGCTCTGAAAAGCAGCAGAGAGTTCACATGCTCGTATTAACATTTATTAGCCTCAACTATAACAGCACTTGTTAAGACTTGGTTATTAAAGTGAGAGATCCAAGAAAGTTTGGGAAGGTGTTTTCAAAAGTGTTTTTGAAATTCTTTTAAATGACATATTGGACTGAGCATAGTATCACTAGTTACAGGATGATCTGTAAGTCACTACATCCTTCTGGAGAAGTTTTCTGCATCTCTTGTGTCTATTTTTCACTTCATCTTTGAAAAGAATATCACAGGAGCACAGAATAAGCTGAGGTGGAAGGGACTCTTCAGGATCAGAGTCCAACTCTGGCCCTGCACAGCCATTCTGAACAGTGATGCTCTGTGCCTGAGGGCACTGTCTAAACACTTCTTGAACTCTGTCAGGCTTGGTGCTGTGACAACTTCTCTAGGGAGCCTGTTCCTGTGCCACCCTCTTAAGAAAAATAGGCAATACCCAGATTTTTCATTTCTAATACATTTAATTGAGACACTTCTACTTGTCACATAAACTATCATTTGCTTTCCTGATCTTACCCTGAAGGCAGCACAATTTGAACAAATGTAACAAAAGGTCAAAATCAGAGATGAAGATACCAGAGATAAATTCTTCAGTAGGTTATTCACAGGCACAAAGGACAAGCTGGGTTTTAAAAAGCAGTGATAGTTGTTAATTAGCCCTCCTAGCCAGGCTGATATTTAAGCACAAGTAGAAGAAAGGGGACACATGCCATGCCTGTCCTGTTTTCTGGGGTATGAGCCAGCCTCCTGTACATGCCAGCAGCACCACTGATATGATGCTCTCACAGCAGGTAATAACCTAATTTGATGGACTCAAAGCTTTGCTTTGCTAAGTCACAGGCATCACTGGCAGTTAAGTCCAGTCTATACTAAAAATGTTTTCAATTAAGTTTTATTTTATTGGAGACCTTCTGCCAAGTCTTTCCATGGCTGTGCCAGAGAACCCTGGTTCAAGAAAAGATGCAAGCATGCTCAGAACTTTAAAGGCTGAAAATCCTGTAATTAAGCTTGAAGTTATAGGAAACTGAACTATGGCTTCCTGAGTAGGAGCTACTAGCTAAACCTACGTGGGAAGTTAATGTTAAGTGAACCTGGATGTGTCATTGTAATCCTTCCAGAACATATAAATTGAAAGCATTACATGCAGAAATTTGTCAAATGCTGAGGTCAGCCTCCTTAAATTTTGGTTTAGAAGCAAGCCTCTTTGGGGAATTTTTGGGTCTTTTTTGTTTTTACATTTTATTGGGGTTTTTTTTGCTTGTTGTGTCTTTCTTCCCTCAACTTTAGAGCAAACTGAATTATCCATTAAGCTTGTTTTGACTTCACAAGAGCACATTTTTAATTGTAAAAGTGTCCACAGATGGAATAGGATGGCTTTTGGCAAAGTGTCTGTCTCTAAAGGAACTAATATCTCTTATTTACAATATAATTAGAAAAATGCATTAGTATTTTATTTCTCCTATAAACCCTTAGAAAGACAACAACTTTTATCGGAACTGACATTATCAGTGTTTTCATGAAGCCATTTACACTGTGAGTCAGCAGAATGAAAAGTTAATGTTTTTTTTAATAATTTAGAGAAAAACCACCTTAAAAGCCATACATTTTTGTCTGAAACCCAGAAACAATACAGTCACTAGATAAGTCAGTAGCACTATTTATATTGTGTCTGCCTTTTGACAGAACCTTAGAATGGTTGGGATTGGATGGGGCCTTAAAACAAATCTAGCTCCAACCCCCCTGCCATGGGCAGGGGCATCTTTCATTAGACCAGGTTGCTCAGAGATCCATCCAACCTGCCCTTGAATACCTCCAGGGACTGGGATATCCACAACTCTGGGCAACCTGTTCCACCCTCACAGTAAAGAATTTTTTATTTTTTTTTTAGTGTCTCATCTTTCAGTTTGAAGCCATTCCCCCTTGTCCCATCACTACAGGCTCTTGTAACAAGAGCATCCATCCTTCTTGCAGGCTCCCTTCAGGTTGCAATTCGGCCATCCTAATTCAGCTTCCTTTTGTGATACCCTAAGAAATAGTGTCCTAGGGTGACTTTATGATGCTTGTATCCCCAATTGTCTGTTCTGTTTGCGCTGTATATTAAGTTCTGTACCTTTAAACTGGTTCTGGGAGCAAAGGGGGAGAAAGAAGCAGCTGCAGTTTGTTTTGAGAAAACTTCCTGACTCCCACACGGCCTTGCTCCGGCGTTCCTCTGAGGCCCGGACAGTGGTGGGACAGAGATCTCCTGTGCTCTGAGTTAGTTTTAGCTAGCTGAGGCAGAGAAGCTCCCTGGACTGTTTTTTTTTTTCCTTTTTCTTGGGACTGTTTAAATCTGCTCGGGACTGACAAACCCAGAGGGGCAGCGAGGGCTGGCATCTGGGGCCCACCGGGCCTGGCCCTCCGGAGGGAGTGGGGCTGGTGAGAGACTGAGTGAGCTGAGCTACACCCACGGCAAGGACTGGCTCTGTTTGCTATCTCTCTTCAGAGCTGCGAGAGGTTTTATTGTTTCATATTATTCATTCTTTGTGCTTGTGGGCCTCTTTTTTGTTAAATAAATAGTTTTTTCCACTTTTCTCTGAGAGGAAGTTTTTTTACCAGACTGGCTGGGGGGAGGAGCTGTTTGGGTGTGCTTTCCAGAGGAACAGTTTCGGAGGTTTCCTCCCAAATATGCCCTAAGCCAGGACATATAGGCACCTGTGAATACAATTGCTGATAATAGGCAATTACTAATTTAGTTTGTTACAGCATTTTTTCCAGTGAAAAAAAGAACACTCCTTTAAAAAAAAAACAACTAAACCCAAACCCAAAAGCCCAAAGAAACAGATCTTCAATATCCCCCCAAACCCCCATGCAAAATACTACCAACCCTTACCAATTTTTCACCTTGATCACTGTAACTGTCAATTAGAGGTTTTCTGTCCAAAAGCTGAAAGATTCTTTGGGCTGACGTTCGAGCTTTGCCGTAGTCTGGCGCCATGGAAGCAGACTGACCGACATTCATTGCTGCAAACATGACAGAAGAGAAGACTCTAAAAAGCAAAGGACAAAGCATGATTCATTCCAGGTAGAACAATGCATTCTTTTCCTCCTGTGTAAAACATACCTTCAGAATAAAGTTTTTAGCATCCATAGGTGATGACATTTCTGGAGCTCCTCACACTCCAAGATGTCACCCAGCTGACCAAGAAGGTCAGCTTGTTCCCATAGTTACTTTATAGCTGAACAGTGGTATCATATCACTTCTCTTTTTAACACCGTCTGCCTGGGAGGGACATCAAAGGGCAAAGGCTTCTTCAGAGTACAAGTGCTGAGCTTGCTGCTCACTCTTGCTGTTTTACTGCCCAAATATGCACCTTTCCCCAAAACAGCCCTTATGCCCAAAGAACACTCCCATCCAGACTGAATGCCTGGATTCCCATGCCCCATTAATTTGATAAAATAATTTGCATGCACTGAAATCACTACATTGTGTACTGGTTTTCATCTTTTTTACACTTTATAAGGTATACTCACATAAATACATTTTCAAAGTTGGTCAGACAATTAGCAATGAGCCAGGCTCCAAATCTGAAGACTGCTGCATTAATAAAGTACTCTGAAGACTGAGATATTCCATAGGTAAATCCATAGAAAGGGGCTTTCTTCAGAGATTTTCTGATGAAAGAAGAGACTTTCCATAAATGACTTGCAAAAGAGAAACAACAGAAATTGGCTGAGAGATAGCCAGACTTCTGGAATAAAACTTTCAAGCAATCCAGCTCATCCCCAAAACCACAACAAATCAGCCCACAGCACACACTCACTCTCAAATAATCCTTGCCAGACCCTAAGAGCCCCCAGATTCATGACGCAGAACTGCCCCTAGACAGAAAGCAATGAAATCCTTCATCCTCAGTTATGTTAAATTGAATCCCTTTCCTTTGCTTTTATAGCAGGGAAGGTTAATAGAGAAATTAGTGAAAATGAAACAAGTTAGTAACTATCCCATACGACCCATTTTATTAAGAAAACAAGCAGGCTCCAGCCTGGCCTAAGAGATGCCTGCAGGCTTCCACCAGCTCATCCCATCTGAGCGGAGCAGGGACTCGTTGTGGGCATCCCCAAAAGAATTCAGACTATGCCTCTATTTCTCAATCCCTCTGGAAAGGTTTCATTTTGTACAGCTAACTGAACACACACTGAGTAAGAATCTGGTGAACTCTCTGTCCTCATAGTTTAGGATGCTCTCTGAGGAAGAGGAAATTGCCTTTCTAGTCTGAGCAGTAAATCAGACCTGTGACAGTCCAAGCAAGCATCCTGACAAAATTTGGGCTCTTAGTAGTTCACCAGACACTGGATTTTAACACTATTATGGCTGAGGACAGATTGTGTAATACATAATTTTCAATTTCTTCTTTTACATTAGAAGCAATTTAGATTTTGGGCTATTTTATTTAAATAAAAATGAGCTAGAAAAATCTGGCAACTGTGGTGATTCAAATGCATTTCAGTGGAGAAAAGTCTGAACGCAGTGGATCAAACAAGGGAAACATATGAAGTTTTTTTCAAGGTTTCAAAGTCATATGAGGGGAATAAAACTGGTTTATGCTATAAAGGGTGTGGTGGAATTATCAGTTCCTCAGTTAAGCAGTATCATTGCAATACACTGACTTGGAGTGAACATATATCCTCTATTGTAGGCAAACACAATATTCTGTAACACACATGCAGAGAATGCAGTTTATAAAGTGTCTGCATAATAAAAGACAAATCCTGCAATTTTTTTTTCACTCTGCATTTAAGAATGTATATTAAAATATAGAGACTATACAAATTTCAAAGCTATATGAACAGCTATTGATAGTCTTCCCCGTCTTTTGGGTATTGGTTAGGTTCCAAGAAAGGTATTTACAGTAAATCTGAAAGACTAAAGTGTACTGTAAAGAAAAAAACCCACCTATATGTAAGATTCAAACTAGCAACATATCTTTCATAAAATGCTTCTTCCTTGGTCAGTGAAGCTACAGTTCTTATGTTTTCAACTGATTCTGTTGAAATCTAAACAAAGAGATTAAACAAATAAGAGGTAATCTCTTACAACTGCAATCTGCAAGATATCTTCTGAACACTTGATTTTTGCTCTAGCATTTATTATTTCTGTCAGAATGTGCTTGCTTAAGAGTAGGGATCAAGGTGAAGGAAAATCCTGAACAATGAAATCATTCATCAGCAGTGAATTCCCTAACCCACGGTTTGTGGCCCTCATGAATTAAACCCAATGTAATTAAATGGGGCCAAACACTAATAATCAGGACACAGCTTGCTCATTAGCATGTGCTGCTTCTGTCTCCTGGAAGAGCACTATCAAGTGAATGAAGGCAGTACCCTGAAACTCTTCAGCACTTTAATGGCTTGTCTTCATGACAGAATAAAAGGGTATCAATGTTGCAACACTTCTGGCTGCAGCAGAGCAGTGCAGAGCCACGTCGCTTACACCCCAGGCACAAGGTGCACCAGTGCTGGGTTGCTTCTGCTGCAGCTGCCACTGCCCAGAAATCCACTATGGAGGCTTTCACATGCATTTTCATCTTCTAATTGGCAGATGGTTTATGTTATCTGTGTTTTGCTTTTCTTGCAGGTATATAAACATCCTCTCAACACCCTTCATTTATCTTGGACAATGGAGTCAGCTATAATATAACTACAATGTTGTCCCTAAAAATGATCTCATACCAGAACTCTGTAGTTAAAACTGAAGAACTTACTCTTCCAGCCTCTTCCAAAGCTTTTTGATCTTCTGCAGCATGACCAGACATAGAGCTGGCATTCACAGCATTTGCACCAACAATAAAAGGAATGCAGGCCAGGATAAGCAAAGTCAGCTGCCAGCCATATACAAATGCAATAATGATGGCAGTCACAAGGGTAAAGACAGTCATAGTCATCAGTGCAAGTCGGCTTCCAGTTGCCTAAGAAAACCCCAGAAACCCCCCAAATATATGTCATTAGGTTTTCCTTCTTGCTGCTTAAATTACCACTTCAAATTGCTGTAGTCAAGGCCAAAGGTTTGGCCGGAAAATGAAACCATGTGCCATCACCTGGGTGGACATTATGCACCAACTTCTGTAACCATTCCTGGAAATTCCTCACCCCTGCCAGCATTCAGGCCTTCAAGAGGTGTTAATGTAGAGAGTTGGATGTGACTTTTGTTTAATGAAATGTGTCTGGGACTTCACACACTACCCAAACTAGAGAAAATTGTGCCCACTGTGACAGTAGGGCGAGTTGGCTGTTTGATGTCCAACATCAGGCAAGAGGGGCTTGGTTCTAACAACAGCCATCCACTGAGATCCTCCACACTAACAATGGTGAGAAATATTCATCCTCAACGTTCTTACATGGCTGCACTTGAGGTTGCATTCTTAGAGAAAAGAAACCTGAATTTGGCCATGCTGCAGACATGCTTTATCTCAGTGGGATAATGAGTAGGAAAGATTAACTCTGACTGAAGAATTCTCACCCCCTCCCTTTTCATCAGAAAGTTTTTGAAATGAGAGTTGATGAGCATCCAGCTCTGGGTGGGCTCTGATCTGCAGAAAGAACTTCTGCAAATAGCCCTGTGGAAATAGTTCATCTTCCAGAGCTTGGCGTGATGGTAAAGACAACAACTCTTGGGTGGGAAGCAAATATTCTTCTTTCTTTTGCCAAAGGCTTTCCTGCCCTGAAAAGATTTCTCTTGTTCAATTAATTTAAAATATTAATAATTTAACCAATGTCAAGGTGAATTGTTGCCACGTATTCCAGGGGTTGCACAGAAAGATGGATTTGGAAACTTCAACCCGGGCAGCATGAGGTATGGTACTGGTTGACTGATGTCTAGCAAACACAAGAGCTCTGGAGACCCTTAGTTGTTTTTTGTAGATAGGGAACTGTGTGCACACCTCCTTTTTACTGGCCTGACTGGGTGATAGACTTCACTGCCACTGAAGCAAACAAACTTTAAAAGATGAAGATGACTAAATTTTCTCAAAGATTATTTTATCCCTGCAAGCCCACAATGAAGGAGGGCTGGAGAGGAACTAATACCTAGAGAGACTGAAAAATGCAGGGAACAAAGGATTAGTGATGTACAAATATGAAGGAAAAAAATAAGAAAAGACACTAGTAAACTTTTCCCCACAAGTCCTGCAGTGATTTTTTTCCCCCTGCAAATAGACAGGAAGAAACAGAAACATTTGGCAGATTGTCAGGTTCTGCTGATGAGGTGAGCAGTTGAAGGAACTGTGCAGAATTTGCCAGATTCTCTCACCAGTGTCCAGTGGTCAGCTCTTCCATACCAGCTTCTTGAGTAGTTCCCTTCCTTGGCCATTGCCCTCTGTGGTGCTTTTTAATTATGCTGGTCTATTTCTTAGTGCTTGTGAAGCACATTTTGTGGCAATGGGAAGAAGAATTCTCTTCACTGAGGTCAGTAAGGGTTTGTGTCCTCTGCAAATGCAACCTCTTTGAGGCATTCAGGTGACACCCATAACAGGGTGTAAAAACCTGGGGTCCAGTGAGAGTGGTCCAAACATAGATGCAGATTTCACTTTGCATGGTGAAATGGTCTACAATTATTATATATTTAGCTTAAAGACCTGAAGGGAGGTACATGAACATCTGCTGGATTTTTAATAGTTGTTGTAAATTATCATCTGGGAAACCCTTTCCAATGTGTCTGCAGCATGATATGTAAATGCATCTGCCAGTCTGCGGGGCAGATTTCCCATTTCATTTCCTGAAATAATTGTGGAGTTCCTTGCCAATTGCAATTAATATTTGCACGGAAAAAGAGATTTAAAAAATACGCATAAAAGAATCAACATACTCCTTTAACTTGGGAGGCATCTGTAGCAAGACGTGTTAGCAGAACACCAACAGCATTTTTGTGGTCATCATACCATCCAATCTCCTGCAAGAAAAGATATTGATTTATGTTTCAAAAAGTTACGTGGAAGTACAAAATAGGATGGCTAACTGAATATTCTCTCTGTGTAGTCAGCATTTCCAAGTAAATGAAAAGGAAAAGCTTAAAGGCCTTAAAAGCTTTTGTGGACATCTAATTGCTCACAATCAAAGTTCCTTGGCTGTGATGTTTTCCCGAAAATGCCTGTATATAAACTTTTATTATAACCCCCACTTACTCAGACATTCCTTGGTCCTGAAGAGGTTAACTATTCTCTTACAAATCACCTATCCCATCAGCTATAGAATGATAGAATATCCTGAGTCGGAAGGGACCCACAAGGATTTGTACCCACAGGAAGGAAAGGAAACTTTTTTATTTGCAAGGGCTATGGTAGGGTTCTTTTTTCTTCCAATCACCAATTTACTGTCTTCTGGCCCCTTTCAGATGTCTCTACAAACACACAGGTTCTTGTTCACAGCCACTGCTCTCTCGATATGCTAACTGCCAATTCATACCTGCTGAAGTAATGCCCTGAAGGACAAAGAGCGCAGTCTCATTGTTAGGGTTTCCCCAGACTTCCCAAACATGAATCCCTGGGGAAGGAAAGAGAGTCACATTTTCTCATCCGATGCTGTAACTGTGCTTATAAATCTGCACAACAAAAGCCATCACACCTACAATCCCCTGAGAATATATATGTCCTGGGGAAAGCATCATTCACATTCCTGAACCGGAAACTTGATTTTCTCACAGAAAGGAAACAACATAGCAAAGAAGAGATCCCCTCTCTATATTACATACTTGTATCACAACCACCCAAACAAAGGGAGATGAAACTCTTCTGGTCAACGTTGCACACACAGACAGCAGCACGTCTGTGTGCTGTCCAGTGATTGGCCTCCCAAATCAACGTGTCCAGTGATTGGCCTCCCTTCCCTTACCGTGACCAGATTCACACACATCAGTCATACCGATGGATTTTTATGATATGGACAACAGTGGGCACTAAGTGTTTCCTGCAAGCTTTAAAGCAGTCAGAAGAGGATGGCAAATGATGGAATTTACTTGATGGTATGAAAACCACTGTCTGCAATGGAAAGAGTGAGTCTACTTTATACTTTGGCAAGAGCCTATAGGCTAGTCAGTGAGAAATGTAAGTATTAACTTGGAGTTTTATGGCCAGACCCTCAACTTTTATTTCAATCATGCTGAATTAACATTGCCTTCAGTGGATTATTTAAACCAAGAGCAAATACAGAGATATGTCTTTAAGTAAACATTAACATTAAACCTACGTATCTCAGGAAGACCTTGGCACTTGTGCATATTTTTGTAAGCTCTGTTTGGTGTTTTACTTCTCAGATTGTGTTGGTATGAGTTATACCCGCAACCTGCTGGAGAGTTCAGAGCTTTTAAGATTTCAGTGTAGTGACACTTACTTGGATTATGTATGCTGCTAAGATAATCACTCCAAGTAAAAGAAATATCAAAGAGAGCACCACAGTGTTTTTGCTCCTTTTTACTGGATCTCTTTCTTGAAAAGCCTATGCAAAGAAAAAAAAAACCACAAAATGAGTACACAGACAAGCATCCATTACATAAGCCAGCCTTCACCTCAAGAAGCTTGTCTAATTTCTTTTAGCAATTATCCTGGATCCAAAAATCAGTCTGCAGTCAACTTTCTGTTCAGGACCCAGTAGATGGTCCAGCTTTCCATTTAACCTACGTGGTACTAAATTGTTCTCCCAGATCCATCAATGTTCCTCCTTTGCTCTGCTAGTCAGATACAGTTCCACCATCCTCTGCTTCTGAGAGTCCCTTCAACATTTTTCAATGGATATATTCATACAGGTTAATGCCACTCAGAGATTTACGTGGAAAGAACTGAGTGGTTGAGCATGAGGACAGCTCAGGACTGAAACTTCCAGTTGCAAAAGAAAAAACCCAAACAAAACAAAACACCACAAACCACCACCCCTCCAAAAAAAAAAAAAAAACCCACCCAAAACAAACTTTAGAAAAAAAACCCACAAAAAAAAAAAAAACAAAACCCAAAAAACAACACTCTGAAAAGAAAAAAAAAAAAAAAAAAGAAAGAAAAACGCAAAAAACCTTACCCCGATGATTTTTGCAAATATAACAGCAAATGCAGGATGGACTGCACCTATGACAGCAGCAGCAATCACTCCCAGCAGTACATAGAACCACTCAGGTTTATTCAGAGCCAGGATTTTTAAGTAAGACACAGCGGGGAGATTTTCTTCCTACAGGAAAAATTGTAAGTTTTCCTTGGAAAGTTGCAGCACATAAAACTCCTCAGACAGTGGGTGCTCATTAGGCCTTGAGCATTGAACTCTCTTGGTAAAGTGCTGAAAGCCCTCTCTGTGCACTCAGATCAAGCAAACATACTGGAGCTTTGCTGCTTTGCTGTTTCATGTCCTAGAACATCAACTGTGCTGTAAAAATTTGGGGCAAAAAACTTAACAAAAGCCTAAGTCATGAGGGGAGGAGAAGGGCCAGGACAGTTCACTGAAAGTCAGATAGGACTGGTCACCATGAATGGCAACTAACACTTCAATCATTATAAAGAACTGAAAGTCTCACAGTTCAGAGGAGAGAAGAGATCCCTCCAGTTCAGCTAAATGCCAGTGGGCTGGCAATAGAACAATTGGGTAGAGAGGTCAATTTTCTCTTTGGCAAACTATATCCAATGAATCATTACCAAAACCAGGAATGAGGCATATGTTAGAGTCAGTTAGCCTTCTGCATTTTGAAGGCACAAAAAATGTTCTGTCCTGCTTTACCACTTTATTTAAGTGCCCGTGCCTCCAAAGGGATATTTCTGAAAAAGGAATGAAAACATCAGAAATGAGACAAAATATCAGTCAGGATTATAAGCAGGTTGCTCATGCTTTCTGGTTATTTTATCCTGTGTTTTAGATGTTGGATGAATGTGGCTAAGTCTCAACTATAAAAGCGGGATGATATTTTCTGAAATAATTACAGCTGCAGGATGTTCGACTTCTTCATTTTTTCTGAATGTGAGGAATATTGTATCCTTTAGCATGAACACCCACTACTTCCTCTAAGGTCTTAAGCAGTATTAATATACAGGCAAAAAGTATCTTTTTAAGTTACATGACTTTTTATATGATAATGGGAACGGGTGCAGCTTATTCTTGCTATTTGAAATATTCATTAGCTGGAAGATGTATTTTAGAGAGGCGGAAAATCTATAGATAAAATTATACTAAGGATTTCATAATTATTTTAAATATTACTTATTACAGATGAGATCCTAACTTCCACAGATTTAGAAGAATTAGTGGCCTTACTTTGGAATTTATATTTTAGTTCTTCACTTCAAAGGTCTTGAAATCAGGCAAAACCCCCCCAAAACTAAACAAAAAACTCAAGCAAACTTAATATACCAAAGCACTCTTCTAGTATGATTCATGAAAAATATACTACAAAATAGAAAACAAAATCAAGTTTCTGTTGAGCTGCTCATCCCAAATCTGATCCAGAATGCACTAGAAATCTGCTCTCTTTGATGCTATGTGCAAGTTTTATTCAGCTATCATGAAACAAAATAATTTTTCTTAACCCCAAACATCCTACATGACTTTTATTGATGTATTACATATGTCAACTAAGTTTGGTTTTTTTTTTTTCTGTAAAAACTCTGCAAAACTGAAGCATATATTAAAACAAAGAGAATAATAGTTCTTTTAAATGGCAATGGTCTTCAAAATATCAGGGTTTTGATTCCTTTTTTTTTTTTTTTTTTTTTTGCTTGGCATACATGTAGTATGATACTCCAAGGTGCCTTCAATTTGGGTATGTGCACTCCAGGGATTATATTCTCCAGCAGTATTTGCAACAATAAGTACCAGGGAGTAAAGAATCTTGCAAATGAAATCTCATAACTAGTTTCAGTCAGATAGAATTAAAACATCTTTACCACTGAAATAATATTCCTTAATTGTACAAAGCAATGTAACAAATCAACAGCAATTTTTTTCTAGTTCCACATTAACTCAGTAGTGTTAAAATTAAGATCTTTGTTAAGAAAAATAGTCCTCAGATGCTCAGCCTGGTGAGTACCAACTGCAATAGCACCAGAGTAAAGGCTGCATGAATGCCAGCTATCTAAAAGGAATCAAAGTTACGTGCTTTTTGTTTATACTTATATCTTAAAATTCTAAACTGAAGTTCCAATACCAACCTCCACCTCCCTTTTTTCCTTCTTTTTTCCAAAGGGATTTTTAGATGAACTCCTCTTGCTCTTATACCTGCTTGATCTTCTTCGAATGCTGCCTCTCCCTGGTACCACAGATGTTTCAAAACCATCTTGAAGAATCAGCTCTTCCACATGATTTATGTTTTCCTCATATTCCTCAGCTCCTGTGCCTTCACTATCTTCTGATGTGCCATCATCTTGAACATCACTGCTACAACCCTAGAGAGAATTCAGCATATACACTTACAAGGCATTTTGAGTAGAAAGAAAGAAATGTATTTTTTTTTCTCATGAATACTGCTGTTTCAATTGTGTAACTGCAGTTGTCTATAGGCCACATATATTTCAGTCTGCAATGGAAGAGCAGTAGATTATTTGATTCTGATTTTCCCCCCTTCTTTTCCTTTAAGGCAGTCTATGGAATCCACCTGGAATCTGTGGTTATGCCATATTTATGCAGCCTATGTCTTAAACTCACTTATGTTTTCAACATATTGGATTGTGTAAATATGAAACACTTATGGGTAAAACCCCCAAGAATTCCAAGCCTGTGACTGTGCCCAGACTAGAATAACTGAGCAGCTGCCAGCTGGACAACCTGCAGGAGCCAGAGAGAGAAAATGGCTCCACCCACCATTTGACAACTTTGTGAAACAGAGAAAGGAAATAAACTTGCCCTTACCTGCTGCATTACAAGGGAATAGTAGACTCCTTTCTGCAGCATCAGTTCGCTGTGGGTCCCTTGTTCAACCACAACACCCTTCTCAAACCCAGCAATAGTGTCAGCAGTCCTGATGGTAGACAGCCTGTGAGCAATCACAATGGTGGTGCGTCCAGCCCGAGCCTTACAGGTACACACAAACCCCAGTTGCAGTTAAAATGTGCAGGAAAATAGCACAGAAATAAAGTTATTTTAGTCACCTGTAATATTTAGTAATCAAAACTCTGAAAAACCTTTTCTTTCTTTTAAAAGAGTATTATTTTTTTTTCTGGTTTCATGTCCTTGATTAGCAGTCCAAGGACAGTTTTGTTTGACCAATTCAGGTAAAGAAAGCCACATTAATCTTTTTAGACAGGCAACAAGTATTAAAGACCATAATTAAAGTCATTTATTATTTGACTTTTTATAACACTTGAACTGTTTGAGCTACAGTTGCACACAAAGTGTTTCCACACGCATGCAAGCATGTGGGGGAAATGCTGTGAGAATAGTTAGGTCTCCCTGAAAACAAAGCTAGTATAGCAAATATAAAAAGAGCAGACATTTTCTTTATATACTGTCCTGAACATTTTTGGAAGTACAACAGCAGCATAATTTCTGACAAGACTTAGCAGGAAAGCACAGAGGAGCAAACTTGCATCAAAAATGGGTTTGAGCCACTCCTTTCTGAAACAAACTTCTTTGACAAGAATCCTACTGGGATTTGGCAGGAAGAGCTGCTGAAGGCAGCTAACCTCAGTTGGCAGGTTAGGTGTTCCACCCCCTGCAGCTCCCTCACACAGAGCAGTGGCACACACAGCCCTCATGCAGCAAACCAACACGGGGCACCTTGTGACTGCTGGAGAGGCTGGCTTCCCCCTACCCTGATGCCTGGAGCAGATGGCAGCTTGGCAGGAGGAGAGATCCAAGGGAACCTCATGCAACAAGTGTGTTCTGTGGTGCTGGAACCTGCTGGAAGTTTCTTGCTACAGAAGCTATATATCATATGGGCACAGGAACAGGGGCATAAAGAGGATGAGGCCATCTGCAGTACAGGACTGCTTCCATGGAGATTTGAATTCTTCCCCCTACACCTGCCATTCTCACAGACCTGGTCACTCCCAGGTCACTCCCAGGGATCTGCCACAGTGTGCTTTTTATGCTTCTGGCCTAATGCACAAAGCCTTCACCACTGCAGATGGGAGCTGTGATCAGAACTAGCAAAATGCTTTGTGAGATGCAAAATTATCTGGAAAACAGCTGGCTACAAGGAGCTGTACCTGAATGCCCAGAAACTGTGACCGTTCATGAGGTTAATGTCTCTGCTCCTCAGCTGTAAAAATAATGAACAATAGTAGCACCACTTTTTCCACTCGGGGATGTTGGAAAGAAATTTGGAAATCTCATTAGGAGACTACACTGATGGACATCAAAAAAGCTGTGAAAAGATGACTAAATTATGATTTGGGGCTCATTTTGGGGTGTTCTGAGAACATGAAGAAGGATGAGAAAGAGTTCACTTAGTTGAATATTATACACTAAATGGAGCAATAAGCTTCAGGAAAGGTTAAGTATCCGATTACAAAAGTAAAACAAACAAACAAACATGCAGAAGAAAGATTACATGAATACTATTTTTGCATCTACGTGTTACCTCAATACTAATATCACTAGAATGACATGAATGTAACAAATAGCTGTGCTTTACTTCAGATTTAAACGGACTAGCAAATGAAGAAGACAAATTCTGTATTTCCCTAGAGGCATACTGGTAATTTGTATTTCTCTGCATAGACACTGAAATGAAAGGCAGGATTTTTCACTTCATTTAAAAATATATACTATAATAAATATTAGACAAAAGAAATTACATTCAAGCCAAACCATTAAGTTCTTTTTCAGTCAAAGCCTATGTTTCTATGTTTCTTCACTGAAGGAAACTGCTGATGAAGGTGGGCTGTGAGGAAGATATTGTGTGCTGATCAGAGACATGGGTACAAGATCTGACAGCTCTGCTCTGTAACAGTAACAACCCTAGAGCTGTGGGACTGCTAAAAGCAGGAAAAGAATGAAAATGGCTAGATCCCAAGAGCTTTCTGAAAATGATGAAGCAACTATTCAATAAAGAACAAATACTAGGGATATCAGTAACATATACTTTTCTATTAATCCACCTAAAAAAGGCCATTCTGTCCTCATACAGATAAGATACCTTGATAAGATGCCAGCAATATTTGATCAGCAAATGAGCAATTATGATTTGAGAAAGGGAATGCATGAGACCTGAGTTATAGTTCCACATGATAGTGTCTTCATAATTAGTTCTAATGCAAAACCAAAACCCCTAAAAAATAAACCTGAAAAAACCCTCCTAAATACAAACCTTTCTTTCCAATGTCCTTGATTCTGAAGGAAACCTGCACTGAAAATTGCACATTAATTTTTCTTAAGCACTTGTTGCACCTTTTCATTGCAGCTGCTAGCTTCAGTGAGTCCTACCTTATCAAGAGCTGCTTGCACTATAGATTCACTCTGAGTATCTAATGCAGATGTAGCTTCATCCAGAAGAAGAATCTTGGGATTTCTTGCTAGGGCACGGGCAATAGCAATTCGTTGCTTCTGTCCTCCACTCAGCTGAGCACCTCTTTCACCCACCATGGTGTTAAATTTCTGAGAAAGGAGAGAACAGACATTGTGAGACATCTCTAATCCTCACTCCTCAGTGAGGATGCCCCAATCCCAAATACTCTTCTAGAAAATGTAACTTCTTCCAGCTGACTCGAGCACAGGCAGAACAAATATGGAAGGTGTGACGGTTTTAGTTTGATTTCTTGTCTAATGCACCAATTAACGTGATGGTTTATCACTTACTATATTGCATGTGGCTGGTAGAACACAAAGAGCAAAACAGGCTTATCTTCAAAGTACAAAGATAGTTTATTTACACACACTGAAAGGATAAAAATAGGAAGAAAAAAAAGAAAGAACAACAAATGAAACTTTCAAAACATCCTTCTTTCTTTCTCTGAGTTTTTACTTTTCTACACTCAACACAAAAAGGCATAACCTGTAATTTCAGTCAGTTTTACCATTTAAAGATAATCTTTCATGAATTTTTCAGGAAAGAAGTCTTTTTTGGTTTCATAGAGACATCGTCTGCAAAGACTTTAAAAAAAAAAACTTGCAAACTATGAAATTCTACTTATTACACAGCTTCTTAACACAGAACATGGGCTATGTACTTAACACACTGCAAACTGGGATGTCACTTTTTAAACGTGTCTCACTTCAGAGGCAAAGGATTTTTTTATTTCAAGGAACAGAGATATCTTTTTACTTCTTCACTACTCACAGAAGTCTTTCATCTCTCTGTTCAAGCATTTCATAAAATCAGTTTTACTTAGTCTATTACACAATAACTTTGCTCAAAAAATCTACACATAACTTAAAACAATTACCTCTTCAAATGCATATTTTTCTATTGTTTAAAGGAATAGTTTAGTTCAGTCTCTATGTTACTAGAAAAGTCTAGCCAGATTTTGGCCACTCTTCTGCTTCAAATAGTCTTTTTACTCTTTTTTTACTGATTTTAGTTCCATGCTGTGTCTCCTTATGGTTCAATCACTATATCTGTCCTCACTCCAAGGGAAAGGCCGATGCTCGGTTCATTTGGTGGCAGGAAAGAGTTCAACTTGCCAGGCCTACGGGGCTGCCCATGTGGTCCTGCCAGTGGCAGGAGCTGGAAAAACCTCAAGGCCACATTGGTGGAGCAGCGGTGGAGGGGCTGCTGGATTGCTTTCTTTTCCACCCCTCGGTCTCGATTGTGGCCGCTCAGAGCTGCTCCCTGAGGCCTGAGGAAGGGGGTGGGGGGCAGTGACAGCACCAGAACATTCCCCAGTCCCAGCCACTGGTGACAGGGCAGCTGCTGGGGCCTTTCCTCTCCTCCCCGGCTGCTGCTGTTCCCGGGCCCAGGCATGGCCGGGCTGCTCCCCCCACGGGGCAGCGGCTCCCAGGGGCCCGGGCCAGGCCTGACCAGGGGCAGCGGGGCCTGGCCCAGCCCGGCCCAGCCCCTGCCGCCCGATGTTACCTGGGAGCTCAGCCGGGAGAAAAAGAGAGCTCTTTCCTACACTCTCAGCTTTATATGAGTACTACCAAAAGTCATGTTCTGCTTTTCAGTGGTCAAACCACTTGCCAATTAAAAAAAATGACTCCTGATTGGACTGTCCTTTTCTAACAAAATCTAAACCATATTAACTCATGACAACGGACATCCATCCAGCTGGCCCTTAGACAAACCCTTCTGCTCCCACCACATGTTGTGCCTGCCTAACTTTGAACTTATGGTTCTTTAAAGATCTTTATTGCTCACTCAGTGCTCCAAACTCTGGAGATTCTCAAGACAAGCCTATTAAAGGGATCTCTATATTTTCTGAGGATTACCTAGCTTTCCAAAAGGGTTGGAATTACAGGGACACACTAAGAGTGTGCCTCCTCTGAATCTGAGACACTCCCCCCTTGGAGCAATGGTTTGGTTCCTACTGACCATAGCACTTACTGCAAAGTGACAAGTCTCAAAGTGCACTGTAGTTTTTTATTATATAGCTGTTTAAGAGTAAAGATGATCAAATCTCTCTTCCTGAGAAGAAGGAACCTTGAACAATGCTTGAAATGGCACGTGCTTGAGAGATGGGGCCAAGCTGTCTAAAGTATTAAAAGGACTTGAAATCAATCCCAGGTGGGCACTTTCCCCACATTTTTTAACTTCAGGAGAAAAGAGAAGGACATATTATCAATTTAGGAGGATGTGTTTAGAATGCTTGACCTTGCTTCTCATCCCCATGCTGAAAGGAGTAAGGCACCTACTGCTAAGAGAGGGCTCAAAGCTGTGAATCTCAGGCAGAGGGAGAGCTTAAGCTTGTAGCTGCTAAAAGGGTCTTGGTTCAGGGCATACTTATTTACTTCCACCCACTCCCCCCATTTCCTGTGAATGCACAGACAGCACCTGACAAAGGGCTTTGGATTTCTGGTTCTTCTTTCTAAAAGCCAACTCTTCTATGCCTCATGAGCTGGGTAGAGATGGCAGTACAGCTGTGAGGCTTCCCTTCTCCTGAGTTAAGGCAGTGACATTTTTTCCCAGACTCCAGCACAAGTCCTTTGAGAGCAACCAAAGGCACAATATCTAGTTGAAAAAACTCTCTAAACTGAAAGCTGCTGGAGACAATAAGTATATTTTGAGAAGCTGTAGTACAACTTGGATTCCCATGCTCTGCCTCTCAGAAACAGGACACCAGCCTAAATGGACCTTTCATTCTTACTCTCAAAGTAAGTGCATGAACTTACATCAGGCAGTCTAGATATGAAGTCAAAAGCATTGGCTTCCTTGGCTGCTTGCTCAATTTCAGCATCAGAAATGTCTTCTCTGCCATAGCGAATGTTCTCAGCTATTGTGGTTGCAAACAAAACAGGCTCTTGGCTCACAATGCCAATATTTTCTCGCAACCACTTTGTATTAAGGGTCCGAATATCCCGACCATCCAAGGTAATCTGGGAGGAAAAGAGTGTGTCAAAGAAGTCAAGGAAATGTACTCTGTTCATAAGAAAGCAAAAAATTACTCTTACTTGAATGAAGTATCAGCCAGAAGATCAAGAAAAAAAAAATTGTCTTTAACAGAAAACTATGTTGGGGGAGAAGCTACAACTGCAGTCTTTCCATCCATTGCACAAGCTGGAAAATGATGGTGAGTGGCATAAACAGAGAAGGCGTCAGGGGCTTTGGTTTTTTCCCCCAATAACCATCGTGTCTGAGTTGGCTTAAGAATTTTACAGCTTCCTTGCACACTATTTACATGATTCTCAAGCTCCTATGCCAGTTTGATGTCCTCACAGTTGTGGCTACACAATCATCTCTGCGGCTGTGTTGTGCAGCAGATCAAAGAGAGTTCAAGTTGACTAAAAGGAAGGGGAAAGTTATTTTTAACCTAGGTAATTTGCAGTGTGGTCATATGAACATTGGCATTGACACAGCTAAATGAGGCATGGGGGCAGGAATGAACAGCCACAGGAAAACAAAGTTTAAGAAAGAACTCTGTTGAAAACAGCTGCCTTGGGACCTTGTATATTGATAATTCATTTTTCATATTTGGAATGTTTACCTACTTTCAACTAGCAGTAGCAACTATTAAGTAGCATCCTTCAAATATCAAGAATAAAAAGCAAATTTTCCTGAAAGTACATTGTTTCTTTTCTCTCATTCTTTCCTTTGGAAATTTCTTGTGGGAAGTATTTACCACTTACCAACTGGATTTAGTGCTCAGTGGTAAAACACATACAATGCATAATGATGGGAACTTCTGCTGTGGGTTAGGAGATAGTGAAAAACAAGCCAAGAAAAAAACCATTCAAAATAGGAAAACTCTCTCCAGGTTTTAGCATACATTCAATGAAGAGGAAGCAAAATACACCAGGACTCTGTTGGATTATGCTTTGCTTAAAAAAACTCTAGGGAATTTTATAAAGGAATAGTTGATAATTGTTTTAAATCCAGACCTTGCAAGTCTATTCCAAGACTTGTGGCATTTGCTATTTGTGACATAGTACTGTACGAAGGAGCAGAATAATGAAGTCAAGCCAACAAGAGAAGGTAGTTCATTTGACATTTAAATTGTGGAAATATGAAGTATGCAGATATATGGTCAAACTCAGTCAAAACAGAAAACAAGGTTCAGTCAATATGGGAAACTCATACATGTCCTAATAGCTCTGAGTTTTTACAATTCTTTTGCAGACACTCACTTCTCCCTGGTCAGGATCATAGAATCTCTGCAGCAACTGAATAGTAGTGCTTTTTCCACAGCCACTGGCACCAACTAAAGCAATAGTCTTCCCAGTTTGAACTTTCAAGTTTAGACCTTTGAGGATCTGGGAATTAAAAAAAAAAAAAAATTAACGATAGCTTAGTTTAACAAGTTTGATTAGAGAACAGTCTGTCAAGGTAACTGCAGCTGTTGCTATTAAGACAGTAGAGAGGGCCACAGTCTGAAGGTATGGCAACATTAATAAGTTAATTGTACCTGGGAATATCCTGGAGCACTGACAGGCAAAAGCCTTCACCTATGCCTTTGAATGACTGCATCCAACCTGCCTTTTGGGAATGGCCCTTAGAGCCTTCTGACTACCTAAGCAAGCCTGGGAACTTTTTGAGAAGATTGATAACCAAAACAGGCCAAGTTCATGCCAAGAAACTTTTTAAGAGTTCCCTTGCATAGACCATTGCATTCCATTGCCTGGGAAAATTCCCCAGCACACTCAAACTAATATAGACACAGCCACACGACTCTGAACTTCATAGCTCCTTTTCCCCAATTTGTGTGTGATCTGGTAGCAGGCTTGGGGTCCCAAATTCTTCCTCTGTCCTCCATTTTTTTCAGAGCATACAAATTACAAATCTCACAGAAGATTATTTTCAGGTGCTGAAGAGTATCACTGAAAACCAAGCCTGCTTGATTCTATTTTTAAAATATCAATGGCTATTTTGACAAAGTAATTGCTAGGAAGCCCTTAATAAATCCCATTTTTGTTGTTAACAGCCTCAACAACCTGGGGAATAGTTACAGATGAATGATATCATATTTACTATTTTCAGATTTAGAGAACATTTTACCTCAAAAGATGTCCATGTCATTACAAGTAATGCTGTGTAGTTGCCAAAATATTTGGCTGCTATGGGAACTCCTCTTGATTTACAAGTTTGTCTACACATGTTTTTGCAATGAGAGATTAAAATAGTTACAATATTCCTCCTCTCCTCTCCCTGTATTATCCACCCCGTTTTATATCTCCAGGAAGCTGATATCCTGGTGTCAAGAACTAGCTTTATTCTAGATACCACAATATCTTCAGATGCAAATAATCACTACCACATATTGGGCTAGTTTTAACCTTCATCAGGCAACAAATTGCCAAGATTAAAACTAACAATAACTGTACTCCTTAGATCTCTTTGATCTGGTTTAACCTGGACAAGGAGGATTACACCATGTTGCATTAATTGCTTGAGAGATTGTGGGTAACTTCTATGGAGATTTGCTGATTCTTTTTGGCGCTACTAAATAAGGTTGATGCTCTTAGTAGGGAGAGCTGACAACTCAGATTTGGAAAGGATGGGAAATATTTCTTATTTTCCTCCCATTTGGTGTGCTGACCCACAATATAGCTCAGCAGCCTGAACAGGATTTTCAGGAAGAAAGATGAAGAATCTGCTCTGTCCCTTCAAGATGTCTGAGCCAAGAGGCATAGAAGATGCATTGTACAAAATTCAGTCAAGGAGAAAGCCCAGCTCTGAATGTGCCCTCTAGCTGTCCCAGTGTCCTGGAAACAGATTTGATGCACAATGGGACAGACCTCAGATGACTGAGTTGGGAAAAGCCATCTGAAGAAACAGACATAGAGATGTAAACCTTCCCATTCTCACCACCATACCAGCACATCAAGCTTTTAATTGTTGACATATGAAATCTCTATTTCTACCTTTTTCTTCATCAAGGAAGAAACAACAGCAGCAAATTCCTTTTCCTTTTACCTTTATCAAGGTGTTCAAAAGATTATAAACAAATATTGCAAAGAGGTCAAACCAACCGTGCCACCACAACAGTAATCACCACGACACGATGTACACAGGTCGCTAATGGAAACTAAACTAGCAAAGAACAGGGAGACCAGTTTCTTGAACAGCAATTTTAACATATGCCCAAAACAATGTTTGACTTCCAAATGTACATTTAGGATGATACGTTTCGATAGTTTGGTAGTGTATTGTAAAGTCTATCTCCGACAATTTTTCACATGGGATATGGTAACTCCAAAGAGCCAAGAAACTGGAAAAAAGTAAATTTCTGGTTTAACTGCTTAAAATCTGGAGGCCTTAGTGAAAGATTTTTCAAAATTGTATTTCATTTATCAAAGCTCTTGTCCATAGAAATTCAGACTAGGAGCAACACATATTAGATCTGTCCTGCAGAAGGGAACGAAGTACACGGTGGCAGCAGATCTAGAGCTTTGTCTTTGTGCATCATTGGGGGAAAATTATAGCCCATCCCCCAAAACAGGAATGCATTTCGCATTCAAGAAAAAAAATAGACAAACAATATGGACCTAGGCTGAGGAATTTCAGCACAGTAATCTCAACGGAACACTTACTTTAACATCAGGTCTGGAAGGGTAACTGAAATGGATGTTTCGGAATTCAATTTCTCCTACGAGTTTGTCTGGCTTGTAACCTTCCTTGGAACTGCTATCTATGAGCCGTTTCTGGAAAGAGGTTTGTAAAATAAATTGCTGGTTATTTCCCTTTTGGAACTGTTATTTCTGCCACATGCATTGTTCTTTACTTTCTCAGATGCTGGTTTTCACTGCACTATCATCATTGCAGAACTGCTGCATTTTACCTGCAGAATGCTGAATATGGGGGAACATCAAATTGTGAATTCCACTTTGACAAATGTAGTACATTTTCAAAAGCAACAAAATCCATAGCAGAAAATCTGCAATTGCAGAACTTAACTGCATTCTCTTTCAGCCAAAACATGGGCCTCAGTAATCTGTACAGGACAGTTGTAGGCTCACATCAAAATGAATGATGTAACCATTTCTCCATGAACTTTTTAGTCCTATTTTAAGATATTTTATATACACAGATATGCAATTGCTGCATAGCACGGCAAGACCACAATGATGATATGGAAAACCTTTTTTATGGCAGCATCAGCAGTACAGATTATTATGGGTATAACTTTCAGTAACATTATTAATCCCCTCTTCACCAATTCCCCCTCCCCAATAAACCCCATCTCAACTGAATTTGTGCATACATGCATTTTTAAAAATTAGTATAGCATCATACTACTTTCCCACTGGAGCTGAAAGTCTAATTATAGAGAAAAACCTCAGCCATCTATCTCAGACATACATGCCAGATTTTCCACCTTTCACTGTAACAAAGAGGCTGGGTTTTTTTAAATGAATGAAAATATTATGGGTTTCTATAATAAATATTGATACAGTTGATGATTTGGGGCTTTAGAGCACTTTTGTTACATTTCTCAAGGGAAAAAAAATAAAGAGGAGAGGGAGTGGAAGCTAAGTCGGTTGAAAGGCTTTTATTTTATGTAGTTAGGTGTTTACCTTATTAATAATCTTATATACTTCATAGGCAGCCCCACGTGCACTGGCCACATTCTCCAGGTTAGGAGCTGCCTGGCCCAGAGAGAAAGCTCCGACAAGCACAGAGAAGAACACCTGTGGGAGATGGAGAGGAGCATTGCAGTTAATGATTGGAGTGCCATGAGAGCCCACATGGTCACTAGAAAGACTTAAGCACCAGATCTAGGTTATTCATCCCACCTTACAAATAGAGTCCAAGGCAATCAAACTTGTTGTATTAAAAGCTAGGCAAGATGAAAACCTTTGTTTTCTACTAAGTGAGTCTCTAACAGCTAATTTAGCAAGCACATGGCAGAAAACAGACATCATTTGCATAACTTTCCCTGAAGATACAGAGCATTTTTCAAAGCTGCATTGCTGTACTTACAATTAACACACGGCCGATGTCATAATGTGGATCCTCAGCAGTGAGCTTGGTCCCGTACCAAAATGCAAGGGCATAGGATCCAAAGATAAAAAATTGTGAAAGACCTAGACATGTGTTAGTGGTAATGGATTTTTTCATTCCAACACGTTTAGCCATCTCTAAGTTAGCATCATATCTGAAAGTGAGTAAGAACACCATTAATTTAACCACATGCCATTCTAGTCAACATTTCCCAGTTCCCTTTTTCTTAATTAACAGGATTTACGTAAGAAAAAACAAAATCTCAAAGAGAATACAGAATTATTTATTTATTTACAGAGGACTATTAGAGAGCTAATTAATTTAAATAAATCTGCCCTGACATATGCTGTCAATATTGGTGTAACATTATGGAAGACATTCAGAAAACAATTAAGCATCACAACTTTGTTATCGTGATGGAAGACACAATAGCACTCTTGAACTCATTGTTTCCATTAATCCTGAAAGGAAACCCTGAAAAGCTTTTAGCAACATTGTTTACCACAGAGGTATATGTTTGTTGTCCACATTTAAAACAAGCAAAATAAAGATAAAATCCTCCAACAACCCCAGGCAATAGGGAAGGAGATAAATGAGAGCCCCCTCTGACTGCAAAGTTGTTCTCTTACTGGCCATTTTGGGATGTCAAGTGTCTTTCCCTTAGGTCAGTTGACTGATTAACATATACAACCAGTGGACATAGAAGATCCATATAAAGACTAACAAGTTCAAGTTCAACTAGAGAATTATTGCTTCTAAGGATGGTTCAAATTCATTCACTCATCTATAATTTTCAGCAAATAGCTGAAAGCAATTAGCTGAAGGCAAATGGCTTTCATTTATTCAAGCTTATTATGAAAAGTGTAGCCTAGGAATAGTGCAACTTTCTACTTGTAATCAACATGGTCAGTAGCTTGCACTCTTTTCCCAATACATATTTTCAATAAAGTACAACAGCATTGTAGGGAGACAATTCATTCAGCTGGAAAGCAATCTTAAACTGCATTAATTTTTCCATGCAAATTTCTAAGATGCCACCAAAGCTGTATTGGTTAGTCAAACATATTGAAATATTTTGATTTGATTGTGCTCTTAAAACCAGGCCCTACATTTGAGTCAGCAGCATCATAGGTCTTCCAGGGGAATGGGTACTGCATTTAAGTAGTGTGATAAATACATGTGTGACCCCTCCAGTACTGAGGAAAAGCCAAGCCACTGCCAGAAACTAAAGGGGATTGAAGAACCCTTGCAAGAGTAAACTTTGCGGTCAGTGAAGGAACTGTGCAGTGAGAGGGTGCTTTTCCTAACTCTGAGGTCAGCATTCAAGAGCTGTGTAGGAGCCACAATCCACTCTCTGAAAAATGCACTCCCTGCTAGGAGTTTGTCCCTAGCAGAAGATGTTTCTAGGGGAGCATCTATGTTTGTTTGGGGCTTTTAGATTAAATGGAGGTAGAGCTGTGGAAGAGGCTGACTGGTCAGTCATGTAAAGGAAAGTCCTTACTTGACTCAGGTATCAGTTATTTTGTCTTTAGACAAGGTATTTTGAATTAATATTGACAGCTCCGGCCATTTAATTTTCAGACACTGGTAATTGCAGAAGATGGGGAGAAGGGGGGGGCAACATACCTAGGTCATCTTAGGGGTTTTTTTGCCTTTACTGTGCAAGCAGGAACAGTGTTAAACCTGTTGCATCTTAAAAACAAATTCCAGTAAAGAGAAGACAGGGCTATAAGATAGTCAGAGCTAAGTCCCCAAAAGCAAATGCAGGAATAGAGTGTAGGATCCTAAGCTAGAGCTGACACCACCTTAAAAACTTTGCACAAGATGAAGGCAAACATGAGGTGAAAAAGATAGGAGAGTTTCATGGGGCATATGGATAAGGTCATCTGCTTTGCCTTTCCCAACTGCATAGAATCAGTGATGCCTTGTATGTGTATAAAAAATTTATTGCTTATGTTTGTTGAGTTATCTGATACGCATGTCAATAAGTTTGTGGTCAGCCACAATCATTTCACCTTGTGTGTGTGTCTAGGGCCAACACTGGGCAACTGCACATGTTTATTTGCAAATCATTAAAGATGCAAATCATTGTAAAAGCCAGTACTGTGATTTTACCCAAGGCTGTTATCCAGTGTAGTTTAAAAACAAGCTCAGTAATCAAAGATCAGAGCAGTAGCACAAATGCTCTAGAAGATAAGCAACTGATTGCATGCTTTGTTGCATTTGACTCATAGGTGAAGGTAACCTTCCCACCAATCTCACATACAGTTCAACTCCAGATCTCAATCAAAGGAGAAATTTTCATCTGTGCTGCAGTGACAACACCAAGTAGCCTGTATTCACTGACTGGGTCTATTTGCACACCCTTATTTTCAGCTGATTTGTCCACTTATAGAAAGACAAATTGACACTAAGGTGAATCTCATCCCTCTGCCTCTCAAAATCAAAAAAAAAAAAAAAAAATCCCCACAAACCAAATCCACAACTAAGTTTCCCTGCCATATTTTAAATATAATTATTATTTTAAAACTTACTTCTCTAATGCCTTCTGCTGTCCATTGAAAGCCACAACAGTCCTGATTGCTGTCAAAATTTCTTCTGCCACAGCTCCTGCTTTGGCATAAGCAGACAGCTCTTTAGCAGTAAGGGATGCCAGGAGCTGAAAGGTTGAGAAACAGCTGCTATTACAGGCTGCTGAAAGAATACCCACACTGTTTTGGTGAATAAGAACAATCACACAAAGTGCACAAGATCAGACTTTAGCAACGTGGGGGTCAGCTCCTCCCCATACCCTGAGTTTCCTTCAAATAGAGTCCAGTTTATCATTGTCTCCTCATTACAATCAAAGGCTACACAAATATCAGGTGAGCTTCCTGACCGATCCACCTTCTCCCAAGCTGGGGACAGCCTACAAACCACACCAGGAAGAGTGAAGGAGGGGCTGACGTAGCTGCTCTGAGTTTCTCAAGTGTTCAGACACTAGAGCACCATCAGATATTGAAGTAAGAAAGCCCATCACATTGCAGCCACTAACATTCTTTTTCTTAGCTTGTTTGTAATGCTTCAGGTAGGAAAACTCCCACAGAATCATAGAAATAGCCACTCAGGAGTATCAGCCATGCACATTAATGTGGCTAAACTGGGCATAAGGGGAAAAAGTTTTCCTATCTGAAAGGGAAACCACTCCAGCCATTTCACTGATTTATACAACTTCAGTTTTCAGCAGCCATATGTATCTGCATAGCTGTATAGATCTGTTCTGTGCACAGCATGAAATTATTTGCAAGAGATGTGGTACATGCATGTGCAGATGGAAAGAAATTGCAAGGTATCTGTGCTAGGATGGAAAAGCGAGTGCTCCCCCAGTGCTTGCCATGAGGAAATTCCTGTGCCACAAAGATGCTCTGATGCAGGCTGCACCCCTGCAAGATGGCATGAGGAGAGGATATGCAGACAGAAGGAACCCAACTTACAGGTGTGTGCTTGGGAACCCAGAGAAAGGCTACAGGAGGAGCAGAAATCCAAGTAAGAGCGAGGCCAACCTCCCAACTTAGAAACCACACTAGGTTTTTCCCATTCTCTCCCCCTTTTCTGTGCATAAGAGTTGTAAGGCTTTTCCAGTTTCTTTGTTTATAAATCCCCACACACTTACTTTTGACCAAACTGCTGCTGATGCAGCAAGAAGTGGGCTGACTGACATAACCACCAGTGTCAGCTTCCACCCATAGATAAATCCCACAATAAGTCCTGACACAAACGTGGAAAAAAACTGCAGAAATATACTGATCTTGTCTCCGATGCCTTCGCGGATGGTGTTGATGTCACTTTAAATAACAATAATAAAAGACAAGACTTGTTAGCTTAGAATGCCTCTCATTGTGACTCCCTCCTCCCTTCTTTTCATGCTGTGTGGCCTCATGTCAGGAGCTTTGCCATTTCCTAACTGGCAAAAGAAAATTTCTAACCACAGCTACTGAACTGTACCATTAGGCTCTTCTGTGGCCAAAACACAGCAAAAACCTCCTATTTTTAAGGACTCATTTTCTATGTTCTCAACATTCTCTGCTGTTTCTCTGTTATGTCACTAGGTCACCAACGACCTAGTTTCCTCATCTGGCATCCAAATGGAACAATATAAGTAAACCTCAAGCAACCTCTTCACCCACCACAACCATCTCTAAATGACTTCTGCTCAGCTCTTTGATGCATTTTGTATTCTTAATTTTGGCTACTGACTCGGATGAAGAGCTACCTCCATCCATTCCATCCTATTATTATTTGGAATAACCTCCATTTCTCATACAAATTTTCTTCCCTATTTTCTCTTCGCAGAACATACAGATATTTGAGTTGAGAGTGGTTTCATTTAAGCTTCTCATAGACTTTTCAGGACAGATCTGTGTCCAAAGCTACTGTAAAATCCAGAAAAAAATATTTACAAAATTTTTAACACTACATATGTAGTGTTCACACATATAATCCCATAACACAGAGACATTACAGTCCTCGTCCCTAAATCTATTTAAGTTTGTGGAAAACTCCAAAGACTTTGACTGGCTTGATAGAATACTGCCTAAGTGCAAGTACAAACTCATTTCCATTCAATTAAGTGTCAGCTTTTGGTGTTTATGAACTAGGTGGAAACAGCAGAGCTATTTGTTTAGCAGTGGCTGATGTATACTTTATGGAATTCAGAAAGCCAGTGTCAGGCATTTCATGAAAAAAACCCCCCTTCCAATGCACATATCACAGAAACCGCACAAATGAGGCTGAAAAGGATAATGAATTTCTCACTTTGAGCTCCAATATTTCACACTTTAGGTTTCATGGATTTTTGTTTGTTTTTCTTTTTTTGTTTGTTTGTTTGTTTGGGTTTTTTTAACTCTCTATAGGCTATTCTGCTGAGATAAATGTCAGTTTTCTTTTAAATGCCATACTTGGGGGTGTGTGTATGTGTGTAAAAAATACGAAAGCAGAGTCCTCACTCTGTCAGTCTGGTGTTCAGTGTTCCTATCTGGGTAGTATCAAACCAGGCCATCTCCTGATGGAGCACTGCGAAAAAGAACTTCTGCCGGATCCTTGCCGTTTGCCTTGTAGCAGCAACCAAGAAAGTCCACACTTGGATCATGCTCAGGATAAAAACAGCAAAGCCAATTCCCACGAAGTAGTAAGCAAACCTGGGATAAGGGAACAAAAGCCCATGTGATCCCACTGTATCTCATGAGAGAAATTAGACACACAGAGCAGCAACTAGTCACCATTAATCACACCAAAGCAAATATTGAAGCCTGCAATGCATTATTGGGAAGGAAAACATGGCTTCTGCTCAGATAAAACAGTAAGAGAAAATCCTCCAGTACCTTATTAACAGGATAACTACAGATCCTTACTTTGTCATATCACCTTCTATATCCACACCTGGATCTGATGGGCAGCTGGAACTGTTTACTGAAGTATCTGTGAAGGGGAAATAAAAAGCAGGAATACTTGCGGAAGTGTTATATAGAGCAGTTGATTCACAGCAATATGGGGTTGTCAGTTTGAAAATGTTTTGAATTTTGAAAGTGGGGTCTGCAATGCAAACTTAAATACAAAATGATTTGGCAAATAGACATTTATTTTTAAGCAATTTGTGCCTGATAACTGTTGCAATACGACATGAAAGAACGACACTCATGTACTGAGATGTCCAAGGCAAAAAAGGAGCAGTTTATTTACAGACCTCGACATTTATAGAATTCCAACAGTGACCATGGATTGGAGGTAGAAAATTGTCCTCTCCAACCACACTGGTCAACCCAACGGTCCATCAATTCTCTCCTCCTCCAGAAAGGAATGCAAAACAATCATTATTTACATGAAAAGTGTGTGAGAAGCTCTAGCACAAAAGTAAAACATCAGAAGGCTTTAGCAGAACTTTAGAAAAACAGGGCAACAGATAACTGAGGTTGGTCATACTCCCTACTATCTCAACAAAGTCAAAATTCATTCATAAAGCGCACATCCGATGCTTTGGTTTTGCCCTGCTCTAGTCATTAAAGATGGATTGAAATGACTGGGTTATTTCCAGCAGAATGAGTGTTGCTCGTAGCATACTTCCTTAGATATGTACCAGTGTATAGTCTGGGGTGGGGGGAAAGGAATCTTAGCCTCAGTAGCAAAGCACAACCCATATGCAGAGAAATTTAATTTAAACTTTTTACCATTGGATTGCATGCCACTTAGCACAAAGCTGTTTGTCATCTCTCCAAAGATAATGATCAAAAGCGGCATTCCAGTACCATTTCCAGCCGCTGCGACCAAACCAACTATCATCAACAGGACATCCACCCCATCAGCATAGCAAAACTGTGTAAGCATTGAAAAGAAAAAAAAAGAAAAAAGTGACATTACACCTGACAGTTCACGCATTTGCCACAGCGCAGCAGATTTGCAAAGCGTGCTTCATCTGCATATTCTAAGCAGCAACGCTCCAGCTGAAGGTAAACTCAGGACATAAGGATTTTTTAGTAGTCCAACACACCTTTAAACCAGTAGTCAGGTTGCTAAGAGAATGCTGGCAGGACACAGATTCTCAGTCTGGAAAAAACTACATGCTTGCAAGTGATGATGACCTTTGTAGAATAGATTGTGTTTTCTGTTCCACTGAGTTACATATTTACTAAGATAATGCCTCTACAAGGTAAACAAGAGCAAGTTATTGACCAGCACCTGGCTTATACCTACCAGTAGAAAATGTTTTCAGCAGAGATAGATTGTATCTTAAGACTTGTCTACCCCTGAAGCTTTGTTTTGTTTAAACAAGGATGTGAATTTAAGCTGCTATAGATATCCTGGGATGTGGTTAATCTGAAATTGGAGCATTTTATTCCTGACTGGCCTAACCATCTCACAGTGTAAATACACATGGAATAAACCAGAGAAGAATAAAACTTTTCATGTTTCAGACTGAGCAGGTTCAAATGCAAGAGCTGTTTTTGTTGGAGAATAGCTGTCCTACAGAAAACTGACACAAACCCATATCACTGTTTTTGATTTGGTTATCTCAGAGAGCAGGTCTGGAAGAGTCCTCAGGCCTCTTCTCTGGTTTTTGATTGCCTGTGAATTGTAATTCATAAACAACTCACAAAGCCAAATAAAGAAAAGAAAGTATAAAGCAGACCATCAAACAGGACACTAACCAATTCCAGAATGCCAACCATTCGTTTCCCTGGCTTCTCATCTTCCTTCCTAGAGCAAAGTACAAAACACTAATTAAGATGAGGGGGATTTTGTAGCAAAAAACCCCCCCCTTTATTAAGCTCTTCTGACTTCCCCATACACCCAGTTAACTTTAAGTTAAAAAAATACCTACGTTGTCTTCTTGGGCTCTAACTGGTCAATTTGTTCTACATTTTTCTCATGCTGGAAAGAAGGATCCTCACACCCCTTGCTTCCAGATTCTGTGAAATAAAAAGAATTTTTTAGCATAATAATCCACCTATTGTACTAGCTTCTTGTGTCTTTCACTGCTGATTCTTTTGCATTTAAGGACTAGGTTTTTCTTGTGTTCTTTGGAGGATGTTCCAAGAAAAATTCACCAGGCTCTCTCTCTTCACTTCATCTTTATTCCCAGAAAAAGCTTCCACATCCATTTCTGAGATGGAAACAACTTCATTTTTATAACTAAAATATACTTATATAGAAAGATTTTCAAAGACTAAAAGAGTTAATTCTTCCTTCAAACATCTACACAACTGAACATAAATTAGGAGAAGTCCTAAGGAGACGAGTGGAATTGCTTATAGTGAAGGTTATAATTGCTGTAGGTAACACAGGAGATGGCAATGAACTGAAGAATCATGTCCTTGACTCTAATAACCATCTTCACTATTCTATTGCAGTGGTTGTTACATGTCCCATTTCCTTTGTGCTTCAGAGAGATATATGAAAGCATAATCCTACTCAGGCAGCTTAGAGTTCTAAATGCATAAAATAAGATGTAACAAATATATAAAGAAGCAGATGAGTAACCACAGTGGGGAACCAGCTGTGAAACAAAAGGAGAAAAGGTGCTCCCCGTACCAGCCACTCCCAATTTATATTTACCTTAACTTTAGCTGCTGAATCACTACGAATAGAATTTTCTACCTGTTTTAATGTTAGTTGGCCTACAAATGGCTGTTTCAGACAACCATTTGAAAGCAGTAACATTCTTCCAGCTTACTCATTTTACCTGAGGAGAATTTTCATGCCCAGGCTAGGATCCTCCTGAACAGTTTACCAGGAAAATTATCTTTGTTGAACTTGACAGAATGATTCAAGCAGAAAATGTTTTATAGGTGTGGCTTTAATTCACTCCTTTGTAGGAAACTCCTTATGTTATCTCCTACAAAACCACTATGGCAATTAGGAGAGCTTTAAAGAGTTCTCTAGATTCAAACCCGTGGAACATATTCTTCAAACACACGTGTGGTGCTCCTTCTTACCAGGATCACAGAGGTCCTGTTCTGTGGAATTTGCAGAATAGTCCTTCATCGTTCTTTTTGTTGTACGCTTATGAGAGAGTCACATTAATTAGAACCTGCAATAAACCCCCCCAACAAGACACTTTGATTTAATAAATATTTAGAGTTCACATCTGTGGGTTTTTCCAGGACGCATCACATTTTGGTCTGAACATTATTCTACTTGAATAGAAAGACTAAAAAGAAAATAAAACAGGTAACAGCATGAAAAAAGAACAACTATTCATGAGATATTAAGAACAGTACACCCTATTACTACGTGACTTAGGTCAGTAGCCAGTTTTAGTATTCTTTTATGCTAAATCCTGAGATTATTCATATAAAAGTTACTGTAAATGATCAGTTACAGAATAGATGATTTCCCTCATTACCTTATGTTTGATTAGAATTAAATGAACAGCCATAACGTGGTCACAAGTACAGTGACAAAGACATGCACTTGTTATGTCATGTGGTACTGGGATGCACTTAGAGGCAGTAAACGACTGCTGTTCTAAGTCTCCCGAGGCTTTTCTTGATCTATCAAATATACTGATTAAAAAACCCAAACAAGAACAGCAACAACAGATTCTCAAGCAAAAAGCCACACATGAATGTGACGAAGCCTGAAACAACATTGACAAGAAAATGCCTAATCAATCTCAGATAAAGAAGCAAACAAACACCCCAAAAATACAACCCCCGCACCAAAAAAAAAAAAAAAAAAAAAAAATCCCGAACACCCAGGTTCGATTTCTGGATTTCTGACTGTGCTTTCCCCCTCTCGTTATTCCTGCTCACCTTCAGAGCCCACGCTGACTCCCGGCCGCACAGGTCGCTGCAGCCGGATCCCTGCGGGGCGGCTCCCCCGCGCCCGGCCTGGGCTTTATAGCGGCGGCACCGCCCGCCCTCGGCTCGGGTTGCAGATCAAGGTCGGTGCTGCAGCCAGGCAGAGCCGCCCAGGGATAAGGGGCCTGCAGAGGGATGCCGGCCGGCTCCTGCCCTCTGCCGCCCTTCGGGAGCCGCCTGAGGGTCTCCGAGCCTGCAAAGCGCACACGGGGAGCCCATCAGCCCCTCGCCGGAGCATCATTTCCGTCCCGAGGATCACAGAATAGTTAATATTGGAAGGGGATTGCTGGATGCCATCTGGCCCAACCTCCCTGCTCCAGCGGAGTCATCTGGAGCCCATAATTTAGGATTGATCGGCGCAGACGTATTTTGAATATTCCCAGCGAAGGAGGACTCCACAGCCTCTCTGAGAAACCTGTTAGAGTGCTTGGTCACCTGCACAGCACAGAAGTTCTTGCACATGTTCAGGTGGAACTTTCTGTGTTCCCATTTCTGCTTGTTGCCCCTTGCCCTATTGCCTGGCATCCCTGAGAAGAGATGCTCTGTCCTCTTGGCACCAGATATGCACAGGCATTGATGGGATCTCTGTCAGGAAAACAGGACCAGCTCCCTCAGCCTTTCCTCATGAGTGAAGTGCTGAAGTACCCCATCATCCTCATAACCTTCCACTGGACCTGCTGCAGAAGCTCCATGCCTCTCTTATACTGAGAAGCCCAGAAGTGGCCACAGAGTCTCACCATTACTAAAACAAGATGAATTTAAATCTAGAAAACTCAGCTGCTGAGCAGAGATGAAGGGGTATTTGAAGAGTCGCTTGTCCAGAGAAACCCTCAGATTTGGGAAAGTTATCTGCAAGGTCCTGCCACATTTGGGAAATTCCATCACTGCACTTGGAGAATTTCAAAAAAGACTGAAGAGATGCTGGTGAACTTCAACTAAGAAATGTTATTAAATAAAGGCTTTTGTGTTCCATTTCTAATAGCATGACAACTGAAGGCAGCTAAATTCAAAATTGTTTTTAGAGAAAGTAAGCAACAGGTTTGCTCATTTGATTTAGTTCTCACCTTTCCCCCCAAATTTGTGTGGTATTTTGTTGTTTTGTTTTGGGTGGTGGATATTTTTTGTTGTTTTTTGTTTTGTTTTGTTTTGTTTGTTTGTATGTTTGTTTGTTTGTTTTTCCCCAGAAATAAGGCTGTTTCTTGTTTTGGGTTAGTTTTGTTGCTGTGGTTTTTTTCTCCCCTGTCTGAAGAAGTCAGGTGAACAAATCAGGTTTTCTGCACAAGCTTAAAAATAACAATTCTTCAGCTCCCCCACTGGTACATATTATAATCTATATAATTTTCTTTCAGGACTGACTCTAGGGTTTATGATATATAAACTCCTAGTTGTTCTTCCATCCACTCAAATGCCAGTATCCAAAAGAAGACTCCCAGGTATTTAAACTATTTACTCAGCAGAAATTTTTCTCAATTAACAAGTCCAAGATCTGGCCAAATTTAAGCTTCCTTTGTCTACCTCCCACTCAGTATTTGGATTATGTTTATGTTCCATTCATTGGTCATGATGATCTGAAAGAACCTCAGAAGAAAATGCATTTTTGGGTATTATTGTCTCCTGCCCACTGGAACCCTGTATGTTCAGTCAAACTCCTGTATGGCACACCTATGAATTTCTTAGTACTTTCTTATCTCATTAGCATTACCTAGGATTTATATTACTTATTTATATTTTATATTACTTATATGTGTGTATATATATATATGTAATTTGTATTAGCCAGGAGAAAAAGAAGTGCACGGGAGCCTTGTCTTTCTCTACAACTACCTTAAAGGACATTGTGGCAAGGTATGCATCTACCTCTTTTCCCAAACAACAAGGGACAGGAAGAGAAGTGGCCTTTGGTTGTGCCAGAGCAGGTTTAGTTTGGACATTATGAAAAAACATCTTCGCCAACGTTGTCAAACATTGGAATAGGCTGCCCGGGGAAGTTGTTTTGTCACCACCCTCGAAGGCATTTAAGACGTGCAGCTGTGACACGTAGGGACATGGCTGAGTGGTGAACTTGACAGTGCTGGGTTAATGGTCTCTCTCAATGACCTTAGAGGTCTTTAGGTCTTTTCAAACCTAAATGGTTCTATGATTCTACGGCTCAGTGTTAAACCTGCATTATGCACATACACATCTGTTCTTTGTTTCAAAAAATTAAGAAGGGCTTTGGCTTCTGCTGCCACAAAGAATATGAATATACAGATATTTGGAAGAGACAGAACAGCAAGGTGAAATTACTTCACTGTCTCAGCCTCAGGCTTCACAATTTTATGGAGTATTTCCTTCACCAAAGGTAACAGGTTTTCTTCTTACTCATCTCAACGAGAGTGAGAACATCTCCTTACCACATATCAGCTTTTTGTTTAAACCATCATAAACTATTATTCTCAGAAGAAAATATCTTTGCATATAAAATTTTAGACAGAGGAACATCCTACCTGGAAAGCAAACTTCTGGTGTGGGATTGAGAGCACATAGATAGCAAAGTAGAAGAGTGGAGGTAGTATGAATCCAAAAAAATCACTAGACTCTATTTCAGAGCTGTGAAAAACTCACACATAGTATTCAGCATCACTGGCAGCTAGAGAGTGTTTAATACCTCCAAAACACAGGCACTTTCACTTTTCACAGATTCATTTCCAGTAATTCACACACTGTAACAACAAAGTGTCAATTCAGATCCATTGCTCTACACTCTACAGGCCTGGCAAGAAAGGGCCTGAGTTCCCCTGCATGGAAAAGTTGGCCCAAAAAGGGTGTAAGAGAAGAGCAGGGCAAAGAACCGATCATGCAGAAAGTAGAATCACAGGGTGTTGAGCAGGAGTTTGTTTCCTTCTCTCTCTCTCCTCTCCCCATTTCTTCCTTTGGAAGGGACACTATGTCTATGCAAAGTTAATGAGCATCTTCAAAGGGGGGGAAGAGCCCACTCAAACTATAAAAAAAAGAGATTAAATAGAAAATGAACAAAAGAAATAATAAGAAATGGTCTCCTGGAAAAATATTCCCCATCAAACCTGCTGAGAAACATGGGCTCGTAGTCTAGTTACAGCGAACCACTCTATGCTTAGGTAAAAAATAAATCAGCATATTCTGATAGTTTTGCAGAAGCAAATTCTGGACTAAAGTACGCATGTAAAACAGAGAAGACCCCCATCAATAGAAGGGAGAGGAACAAAGCAAAAAGTTGTAGTTTGCAATTTTGCCTTTGTAATTTTGGAATGAACACATTATGATAAAAATATAATGCAATTTGAAGAATAAATATTATTCTTCCTTTATCCAAAAATATTATCAATCTTTGGAAAATACTACATGCATCTGAAAACTATTTTATTCCGAAGAGCCAATACATACCCATGTCTCCACATGTTTGGTTCATCTGTCTAGATGTCACTGACAGGAAGAGTAACATTAAACACAATCAAATATAATTAATTAACACGAGTCATAACAGACTAGAAAATGTATCTACTTTAAAATACTATTAGCCATAAGCACATTATTAAAAACAAGCAAACAAAACACCCTACCAGAAACACCCTGTTACACAAGCTGAAAATGAGGACTTGTTTCCCCAAGAAAACCATTAACCCTGAAAAGAATGCAACGCATGGTGTGCAAAAACAGGTGACGCCCAGCTTTACTGAAACATTTCCTCAAAATGACAGTCACATACAAAGAAGGTGTACTGTATTATACAGGTCTTATAGCTCCTTGCCACTTTTTGATTTCTCCAACAGAGCAGAAGAACACCAGCGAGACACCTCTCTGCACTCAGAAGCCACATGCGGGAAGTCAGGGATAGTATTTGACCCACTACCTTAATTACAGCAGGTCACTTTCATATTTCATGCTGGCTTGTAATTCACAGGAAGGGCCTATAAAAGACCGTGTTGCACTTTGGTTTTTGTTGCTTTGTGACTTTTGCTTATGTGGCCTGAGATTCAGACAGAAAGGACTTGACAGGATCACTTTGAGATAAGAAAGTCTGGTTTCTCATTTATTTGTTGGCAATCAGACTAAAAATGGAAAATTGCTATTGTAGGGTTTGGGGGGCCAGTAGTTATAATCCTCTCCCACATATTTAAAGCAGTACAGTGACATATGTGCTGTACTAAAGCTCAGCAGTAAAACTATTAGTAATCACTGGGAGTAGCTGTAGTCATGGCACAATACTTGGAATTAGGAGACTGGACTTTGGTGGGCATAAATGGAGTGGCTTAATAAAGGAACCAGCCAAATAAATGTTGTAATTCTCCAAACTGAAACAATCTTACAGTTATTCTGCTGTAACATTGGCAACTTCAGAGCTATTGGAGATTTGATGCAGTGAAGGGAGAAGGTCTGGGTAGAGGTGAATGTTGGAAGAATGAAAAATCAGATAAAGAAACATGTCCCAACATTTGAACTTTCTGAGAAAAACTGAGCTATGTTTTCCAAAAGTCCTAATGCTGTAACCAAGCAAAAGACATTTGTGGTTTCCCAGAAACTGGGGAGTAGTGATTCTTTTAACTAAACAGTAACATCAAAGATAGCTATTTATTTATAACAGTTTCTAAACAGAACAACTTGCAAGAATTCATTAATGCTGAAGTAGTTTTACAAGTTCTCTGTAGTACATTTTCTCAATTAATAAAAACAAGGCAATGCATTTTATTCTTGCCTGTGAAGTTTGCAGGTCTGTTTTAGGAGACTGAAGTGTTAAGAATTTGGAAGAATTACTATAATTCTTCTTACCTAAAAAAAAAAAAAAAGACCTCAAACCAATGTGATTCATTTTTTTTAAATAGAGATTTTTTTTTTGTTCTTTTTCCTTCTAAGTAATAGAGTGAGATAAGTAGTAAGATCATATTAAGCAAAGAAGGCAGTAATTCTGCTGAAAACTTTGTATGCCTTGAACAAGAAAATGTCACACATTATGGAAATGGTGACTTAAGCCAGTAAAGATCTGTAGAGATAGTTCATGGGACTGGATGTTATACACATATTTCAGAAAGACAGGTAGGAAAGAAAGGGAAAGGGAGGAGGAACTGCCTTATGTAGAAAAAAGTTCTAAATTCTAGGGTTTTCTGCCCTGTATAGGGGGAAAGACAGAACAATGAATTTTCAGCTATCGCTTCAGGAGTATTAAGTGGGCAACAGAGATGAGAGGTAAAAGATGCCCCTTAAATTCTTGCAAAGTGCCAGAATTTTCTTTCAAGAGTCAAAAGAAGTACCTGGAGATGGGCTTTTCCACATTTCATCTTGAGAAATGGAATGAGATCAAGGAAGAAGATTTGCATAAAAGAGAAGGTGATATTCTGTAGCTCCTGATTATTTAGAGAAAAAGAGAGGAATGATAACAGAATAAAGGAAAGTTTGAATATAGGATTATTTTTACTCAACAGGATTATTGTTACTCATGGAAAGGCAGCCTAAGGGCAAAAGAGATAAAAAGAGTTGGTAATTAATAGAAACTTGTTATGAATGTGAAACACAAATAAGAGAACGTTTCATGAAGAAGCACGAGATTCTTTTGTAGGAATAATCTATCAATAAGCAAAAGCTGGGAAGGACATTACAGGCAGCTTTTCTGCAAAATAACATCTGGGAGATGTACTGGAAGGAAAACTGAATAGAAGCCAACTCTGTCAAACTGGGATGAAAAAAAGCAAAATTCACAAAAGCACAGAAGAGTCATATGTGGAACATATGTAGTAGTCTTTTCTCTGTAGCACTGTCAAGTCCTGAGCTGGAGTGCTGTGTCTGGTTTTGGTTGTTTCAAGACAGATGTGGGTGATAGGAATTAAGGAAGAAAGTGAAACTGAAGGCATATAAAAGATATGACCCTTGAGGAAAAACACATGGAATTTGGTTTGGTATTGTGAAAATGTGCACTCGATTCTAGAAAACTCTGAGAGACTGTTCCAAAACCAGTATAATCCAGTGTCTTCCATATCTCCTGTGGTACTGAATTACAATCAGAAAGAAAAAAGTCTTTTTGCACTGGGCCAAATAACGTATGAAACTCCTGGTGTCTAGATTATTTATTTATTTATTTATTTATTTTCTTTTACAGTGGAGCAATTTTGTCTACAAAAAAAAAAAAAAAATTGGTATAGATGGTTTTTCCTTGAAGACTGGGAAAAGATGGAATTGTCTTCTGAAATCATCATGAGCTCTATTTTCTCAGTTATGCTAATAAATGTAACGAAAGGTAAAACAAAATGAATGTAGTTTAATCATAAACAATTTGTATTGTGATTAAAAACATGAGTTTAGCAATAAACTGAGACTCTGGAACAGCTGGCAACAGTTTGGTGAAGGTTTCCACTGGCGAAAGATGGAAAATTGGACAAATGGCAGTGACTTCACAATCCAGTCTGTGCCCTGGGGTGGGTCATTGACATGGCCCATTGAAATTAATATAAATTTCCAGGCTTCTTTTTGGAGTTATTTCACTTTCACATGAAAGTGGGGTTTGATTTTGGGAATAGATTTTTTCTGAGTTTACTCCAAGAGCTTATTTCTATAGAACACTTTTGGTTCTTTCCATCTTTTGCTATCCTGGAACACTGTCCTTGTGGTTTCATTTCTGCACTGACATGATACATTCTAGAGAATGCAATGCATATCCTTAGCTTTGGCCTACAAAATTGCTTCTCTGTGCTTTTTCTTTCCTTATAACATCACTGCCAAAATGCCAAGGAAACTCAGGCTAAGTGGTATTCCATAGAAATGTGGCCATACAGAGGGGCTATTTCTGAGCAAAATGCATAAAAGCTGTTAAAACCATGAAGCCCATGAACCTCCTCTTCAGGTAATGGATATATTTTCAGCAGCGTAGAAATAACTCCTGATACAATTTTTTCACTGGTACAATTTCATAATGTTTTATGACTATAACCCAAGGATGAACAAAGCTGTGTGAAATAAAGCCTTTCTGTGTCTGAAAGGTCCTATTCAAGCACTCTAGCCCATCTCACAACAAAAAGTTAGGTGTTAGTGAATTATCAACAGTTTACAATACAAAAACATGGAGAAAATATCAGATGTCTTTACTACAAGGATGCCACCAGCCAAGTTCCCATCTTTGAACTGAACAACATTTTGAATGTGCTGCACAGTGCTGGACAGGATGTGAGCAGCACAGAGAAAGTTCACTTTTTAGTCTCAGACTCTCAAAGGGAATTACCAAGTGACAATTACTTTCTTTTAAATATTTGTATTTCTCAACATAATGCCAAATCCTGAGGGTAAGGACCTCTCTTTTCCTTTACCGTCTCACCCTCCAATAATAGAGCATTTCGTACATATATATAATTTAAATAACATGACCGAATCAAATAGGTGTTGTTCATACATGTAGCATGTGTTTACTACTGGAAGGTGTTCTGATTAAATGTTTATATGCTCCCAAGGGCAGTGAATGTGGTAATTTCCATCTAAAGGAATGTGTAAACATCTCTTCTCTCTGAGCATGCTCTTCATGGCTCATGAGCACGTCACTGAATCTTACCCTTGTCAGGACAGGCCATGATAAAAATTAAGGTTTTTTAAAATATTTGAAGATGTGTGCAGAGAGTGAGCTTCCACTGATACGATTTATTCTAGGAAAAAAAAAGTTAAAATGCAGGGGCAGAAAAAAAGTGATGAAGACACACATAAAACATTTAACCCTACCCAAAATAAAACTCTTACTACAAACAACCATGGATTTTGTATTTAAACGATGTATATGGACAAGTCTTGACAGATGTAGAGAGTAGCTGTCTCCAGATTGAGCTGATGGTGATGTTTGGGAGCATAGTTTTTCCTAAATCATAGTTTTTCCTATCTGCTCCCTAGCCAGCTCTGCACTCTAGCTGTTCCCTCTTCTCAGAGACACAGAACCTGCCTGTGCAGCTGGTATTAGCTCTTCCCTCATTTCAAAACCACATTTTTCCTTTGTTTAAAAGTTCCCATTTCTTTTGGCATGTCTCAGGTGTTTAATATCATATCCCTAGCATTACATCTCATAGTTACCTCCAAGGGATATGGTCCCTGAGAATATGAATGGAAAAGCATCCCAGGATTAATAAGAAATTGTCTCAGAACAGAGTAGATAGGGAAAATTGCTGAAGGCAGCTGGAAATTACAATTGATCACCAGATTAAATTACCCTAATTATAGACTTGTCTTAAGTCAGATTAGAGAAGTTGTTGCTTCTGCCAATAAAGTTGTGTTATGTGGTCACAATACTGTCTTACCTTGGGGTAGTTAGGTTTTTTCCATGACAGACCATTCACGTGTACTTGGCCACATTCTCTTCTGAGGAAAAATATTTTGGCATTGCAGAAAAAAGCAGTAGGATTCCTGCTAGCTGGTGTTTCCTGCATTTCAGACTGTGGTGCCTGGTGGCTAATCTTGATGCTGGCCATGACGGCACTGAGTTCTGGTTCAGAGGTAACAAGACTGACAGGGCTGAGGGGAGGAACAAATTATCACACCTGTCTGTTGCATAGGTAGATAAATTGTGGTGAGAAGCATTGTGGGAACTCCATGTCCTAAAGCTGCTTTAGTCAAACTCCAGTGCTTAAAAGAAAGATGCTGGCATCTTCTAAATTTCCTTTCCTTTTGAGTAGGTAGGATCTCAGGTATCACTACAATCTCCCTTTCCTACTTCTTCCCCGTTCCACTTTGAGAAGTAATAGTATTCACTGAGCTTGGTTATCTGCATACTCTGCAGGTTGGGATCTAAAATTACATCTGTTTTCCATGAGTTCCTGACCCAGTGCTTCAGCTGACAGGTGAACAGGGTTTAGGAGCATGTTTTGTCCAGTGTTACCTTTAAAAATTTACATTCCCAAGAATGAAGGAAGCCCTTTGCATGGACTGAGGAGTCCTCAGGTGACTAAAGGGGTTAGTGAGATACAGATCCTGTTTTTTGTTGTGATGTAAACTCTAGATCAGGACTCTACTGTATTTATGCAGGGCTGAACTTTTAGCTCTAAATGTGTTTGCAATATTAAACTAGTTATGTAAGTGTACATTTTTGTATGCATCACTGCACAGTCATGCCTGGGCTCTCACCAAACTTTCCTTCTGTTGTACCACTTTCTAAACAGACTAGAACTCTAAAGAACTTCTGGCTGGACCAAAATTAACATGGCTGACAAAAAGGTCTGATGAAAGATATTTCCTTTCAGCTGAATTTGATGCTTCCAAGGTATGCAGAAAAACATGCCTGAATAGGTCTTAAAGATTCAGAAAATGATTAGCCTTTTCAAATTAGCAACAGTATCCCAAAAAAGATTAGGTTACCAGAGACTAGGTTTTGAAATACATAGATCTTCCTTTATGTGCCTATGATTATAAGAGAAAGGATAGGAGCACTGAAACATAATGGTAACTGGTTTTAATTCATCTTTATTCTTTTCAAAGGATCTCAAATTATCTTTGCAATACTACCAAAAGTTATTTGAAAATCCTGAGTGGTCTCACCATTGACTAATGAATGTCTTAGTACAGGAATAAATTCAGGTAGTACATCACTTAATTAATTGGCTTATAAAATAACTCAGAAAAGTAATACTTCCTTTTAAGGGATCTTTAGTTGCATTGCATAATGGTAATAAAATAGACATTCTAAAAAGTAACCATTTAGGATCAGTGTCACCAAAATTAAACTCAAAGTACAATAAGAAATTCAGTTTTAATATGGTTGCTACTGAAATATTGCTTTTATTTATTAAGGAATACAAATTTATTTAGGCAAACAACAAAAAAACCCCAAACTTTTCCTCTTGTTCCTCCTTATAACAATCTGTGTCATTCACTATGACCCAGTTGTACTATTCTGATAAACTGATAATTATGGAAATAATCAGAAGATCCCAGCAGTACCCACTAACCATTACCAAATATCCTCGAAGTCAATATGCACTGTGTTTCCCTTTTTAATGTCATTCAGAAAAGCTTTTAATGAATTGCAAGTAAATTCTTACCAGATGTCCAAGAGAGCAATCCTTGGACAAGAGGAGGAACTTTCAGCTAGTAACACTGTAAAAGCATTGGATTTTTTTGCTGTTTATATTGGATGCTATCCTATTTCCAATAAGAAGACACAATCTGAACATTCATCACTTTTACACCTCCAAGGCATTTAGAGGAATTCCGTGCCAGTGCCATGGAATACAACATTCTGCAATGTTGCCCTAGCTATACACTTGACAAAAATGAATAAGCTCAGAATCCAGCTATTTCTCCTGAGAACTTAGAGATTTATGTATTTTTTAAATAAGAAAACTTTTATTGTGTCTTTTCCAGCCAAAGAGCCCAGAATAAGCTATCATATCCTTAACCAGAATCCAACAGGGAATAATCCCTCTCTGGCCAAAAGCACATAAAAGTTCATCCATGGAACAAGACAAAGCCAAAAATTACTGAAGTGCTAAAAACAATCAAGAGCGAGGGCAAGAAGCTCTTATCCAGCAGCAGCTCAGCATTCTGTGGGAGGCACAACATTTAAGTTGCTGCTCTGCTGGATGTGGGTCACGAGTGTGGCTCTGGGAGTGGGACATCTCTCCAAGTAGACATCTGAAATGATGTGTCTGAAGGTGGGAACGGTGTCCAACATTAAATGTAAGTGAACATCAGTGTGTTTTTGCAAACCTTAACACATTTTTCCCCAGGGGAAAGCCTGGAAAGATGATGGTTCGGAATGGTCAAAACTTTCAGTAAACATGTTTTTTTGTTGTTTAAATAAACCAAGTCCATAATCCATCCTGCTCTGCTTGAAATGCTACTCTGGAGGAATCACAGTAGTCTTAGTAGTTGTTCTCTTGGAGAGCAAAAAATTAGGTTGAGCTTAGGATAACTGTGTCTCTTGCTGTCTGAGCCTCAGTACATAAGCCTCACTCTTCCAGAAAAAAAAAAACAAAACAAAAAACAAACATCTGACTTGGTTAAACCTTCCTTTATAAAAAGCTATGCTTATGTGTGTTTCCTTCTGATGATTTTCATTTTTTGTGCCAACGTGTTTTGAAAATAATGTGAGATTAAAGTAACCAACAACACTGAAAAAGTCTTGTGGCATTGGTAAATATTATGGACTTGCATTTAGTGATTTGAGTATTTATAAGCAGAAAAATCATGTGGCTTGTTGTGAGAATGGTCATAGACATGAAAAGAGCTAAATCCAGAGTTTTAAAAAAATACATTAAATTGCCTGCTTTGATGACCTCTTTTGTAAAAAGTCAGAAATGTTACTGTTTGGATAAAATTTGCTGTCTTCAATAAAATATTCTCATTGAAAAAGAAAGACTGCACTATTACAGTCAAGACTTATCCTACCCAATAAGGTAGATTCAATACAAGAAATAAAATAATGAAACTTATCTACACCAATATAGCATAATATTTCCACTGTAACTGCCAAGAAATAGTTACTACTTGAGAAGAGAGTCAGGGAGAGTGGTACATTTTGCTTTTCTTTGCTTTATTTCTAAGTATTTCTAAGGGAGAGAATGAAGAATGATGTAACTTTAAAATTCCATACAGGTGAATTGTAGGAGTGAGAATCCATGAAGTGTTTCTAAAATGATGCTGTGATGACAAACTCAATATTTCTATGGCGTTGAATAGTGTTTAGGTTATTTCCTGATGGTTGTCTCTTTTTGAAGAAGGAATCTCTTCCTGTGGATTTCAGTCTGAAGAACACCTTGCACTAATGCAGAATTCAGGGAAATTTTCAAAATTTATTTAAAATTATTTTGTGGGCAAATTAATTTTTGATATAGCTACAGAAGGCAATATTTTTTAAAAATATAATATTCTCTGAGTGGCTAGATTATTTTTATGCTGTTCAAATTACCCCATCACAAAAGCTTTCCTAAAAACATTTCAAAACAATGGCTCAAAGTAGTTTCCGTAAGATAGCACTTTGAACTTTGGGTACTGAGGATACATGAAAATGTAAATTAAGATGTGTTATTTTATTACCAGCAATCTGCTTTTATGTGCATATCCTGAATTAAATTAAAGTTCTTTCACCATGAAGCCAGAAGGTTCACAGGAGAGGCAAACCAGACATTGAAGGGTTGATTGAGCCTTGATTCAAGAATATTAATATGGGAAATTAAATGGGAACTCGACACAAAACTTTCCTTATGTTATAGCCCTTATTCTTGTAAAGATATAACTCCCTTGGGCTACTAACAAGAAATTGCTTTAAATATTTAGGAAAATAATTTTTAGACATGAGATAGTCCAGAAAGTGGTGATTTGTTTGCTTTTTTTAGTTGTTGAACCTCTAACTTGTGTGATCTTGGGCAGACAATTTTCTCCTTTTTACTTAAAAAAAAAAGGGAGAGATTTTACAGCAGTTTTTTATGAAATACACCTTTCCTGATCCAAAGAAATGCTCTGAGAATACAAAGTGAAATGTTCAAATTCTATAGACAGAAAAGTCAGATATGTACATAGTACTAAACATCAGTCAGCAAATGAAAAACAAAATCCAATAAAACTTTATTTTCCTCTTAGAGGATTAACTCTGTGGGCTAGAGCCCAGAAATACAAGTTTTCAATTGGGAATGACATTTGCCCACAAAAGAGGAGCTAGAATTACTGTGGCGTTAGCAGACATGTTAAAGCCAAGGTTTCAATTCTTCAGAAAAACTTACAAGAGTCACACCTCACATCTATGTTCAGATCTTGCTTAGTGTTATGGTGTATGAAAGAAACTGTTGACCTTTCTTAAGGAAGAACAGAACTGCACCAGGCTGGTCAGGAAATCTTGGCAAATCTGGAAGGCCACAGCAGGACATAACTTCTGTTTAAAACTCGGATGTTTTGTAAAGCATTGTGTGGGCTGTAAACTGCAGAAGAGGTACTACTGCATTTTATGAAAAGGTCACCTTCTATCTTTCATTTACTCCCCTACATGATTTATTTAAAAGAGAGGAAAAAGATCTCATTAGCTGAAGCATTTTTTAGCTCGGTAACAACCCAAAGAGTAAGGACACACCAGTGGGAAGATCGTGAGAAAAAGCTGAAGAAGTTGGTGAATTATCAGTATGCAGGGTCATGCACGTGTGCAAGCCTGCTCAGCCAGCATTCGCAGGCTGGGCTCTTGCTGAGGCACGTGATAAAAAAGTGAAGGGCAATCTAATTAAGAACTTGAAATGCTGTGCTGAGGCCATTCCTGTTTACCTCCCACTCTAAAAGACGTGCCCTCTGTTGCATGTTACACAGTAATAAACAACCCTATGGAAAGGCACTGTGGCAAACAGGATACCTCCTGCTCTGATTCCCAGGGCTGTTCTTTCCCCTCCCTGTCCTCGACCTTAAAGGACTCCTGCTTTCCTCCACCACTGGCCTCACCAGCCCTCCTGGGCACTCCTGGCCAGGCTCAGTTGTGCTCGCCTCTGCCACCCAAAGTGACCACCCAAAGGTCACCAAGGGCAGGTGTCCTGCTGCTGCTCTGAGTGCTGCCAGTGAGTAAAGGCAGTAAAGTCCCAGTCCTGGCTCTGTAAGAACTTGCAGAACAAAATGAAGAATCCCTGGGCATCAAAGAAAAGTCCAGATGTTTCCCTCCCATCTCTGGTCATGCTTAGGATTCACCGATTACCACCTCACAGCAGGAACAGTTTTATTCTTGGGGCAGAATTAGTAATTAGTAAATTAGTAATATCTTGAGTTTGAGGGTGACTGTCATCTGAGAATCTGAGACTAAGGACATTTTGCAACAATATTACAGTATTGATTGGATTTCAACTTCCTAGTGAAACAGCAAGACCTTTTATCTCCCTTATTTTTTATTTGAAACAAGAAAAGGAAACATATTCGAAAAAATTATAATTTACGTTAATCATGATAAAGTAAACCCAGGCAAGACAGCTGCACTGAGCTCCAGCTACAAAACTAGGTATTAAAATCTGAAACATTGTGGTAAAAACATAATTTCTAAGGGACAAGTGAAATATCGGGACATGATGTCCCTCCCACCACAGAGACCTTTTGAGTGTTATAGAAGAGATATAATCGGTGATCAGTTCAACCAATTTTTAGTTTGAACTTTGCTACTAAATCTGGTTTCCATTTAATGTGAGGGTGTTCAGAACTAACTTATGCTTATAATTTTTGGTAACAAATGACTAGCAAATTCACCAGAGATTTATGCATTGGGAAGGAGATAACTGAATAGAACCACAATCAGACAGAGATAAAATGCCTTCACTCACCAAAGGAACCATAAACAGACAGGGAGCACTACTGATTTGTTGGATGGGTCAGACAATGTTGAAATAAAAGCACCAGTTCCTGTTACTTCTTATCACTTAGGATTTGTAATTATTTAAGAGCTGTAGTACCCTTCACACCTGCAGTTGGTTACTGTTGTTCTCTCCCCCACAGACCGATTTGGTATGCAGGGAGCAGGAAATTCCCTTGAGCCAGAGGGGAAAATTTAAGCCAAGTTTCTTAACTGCCTTATCTGTTCTACAACTCCTTTACAAATTCACTATCACTGCTTATCAGAGGGTGGTTTATGTCGAATATTTTCAACGAGATAAAAGGTTATGAACCAGGAACCTGGCCCTGATGTTCATGCAAGGTGACAGAAAGGGAGTGACGTCCATTTCAGCTTACCTTTCGGTACAGAAAAGCCGCCTCCCGCCTTGCACATCACCATGATGAGTAGGACACACCTCTTTCTCCCCTTAACTAGTTAATTCAAGCAAACATCACTGGCAGGAGGCAATCTGCTCAGCTGCTTTGCTGTGCAGAAGGTAAGAGTTGCCCTGGTGCGAAAGGTCAATATTTAGAAACCAATCATTGCTGGGTACAGCTCAGTAGATCTTTCATTGTACCGGATTAATGTATGCCAGCAGGCAGAGAGCTCCAAGAACAATCTCCACATTGTGTTGGACCTTTTTGTGTGGTAGGTCAGACTGGGAAAATCCAGTTACCACCTTGTGAGCAGAAGGCAGTTTGTAACTTCACAACAGGGTCATATAAGGATGCAAAAGGAGATAGACTGAGGGATATGAGAAATTTACAGGTGTATGGTTTTTTGTTTTCTCATTTGTTTTCTTTCCAAGAATTTTTAGACAGTTTTCTAAAATTGTGCCCATCAGAGCCCAAAGTTTTAGCTGTCACAGACACAGTCTTGTCCAGCAACAGGCAAAGGGACATTCCTCAGGAGCTGGGGAGATCAGCATTTCAGTTTTATCATTTGGAAATTGGTATAACTTGTCAAAAAAATCCCCAAAACCTCTAAAGCTATCAGTGATTAAGGATGGGGTTTTTTTTCTTACCAAAATCATGTTTTTCTTCAGGAAGGTCATACTGGATATTGGAGAGTTGCCACCCATTGCATACAAAAAAAAAAAAATAAAATTCTGTACAATATGGAATATTTCTGGCTTTAGTGATAGTGTGTGAGTGGGTTTTTTTTGGCAGAAATATCATGAAGATTGTAAATTAATTTCTGATAAAAAGACCTGCCACAGAATTTAAGGTTTTGTTGTATGATTTAATATCTGTGAGGAAAAGAATTATTCTTTACTTCTTTATGATCAAGTCTTACTGATTTTCTGACATGTCTATGTTCAAGAAATCAGAGTCTCAAACACAAAATAAAAATGAATTTTCTATCACTTCCTCCAGCACCTGGGAAAACCATGGCCAAGAAAACAGGAATTATTTCATGTTTCCCTAGAAGAGATCCACAAATATGTGTCTTCCATGCTTAAAAAAAAAAAATAAATCAGTTCCCATTTGTCCTTCTGACTTATCTTATCTGAACACAATTTCAGTCAAATTTGCCATCTGCTTTATAACACTTGAAACATTTTTCCTATCAGTGGCATTTCATCTGTAATTTTCCAAAAGACATTTATATTTTTTAAACTTCTATCTCAAACTATCCTCATGGCTAATTTCCTTGATATGTCCAGTGTCTGGGCTGGCAAGATCTTACCTCTAAGGCAGTTAGGTTTACTTAATTTCAAAACAATTTTTAAATGACAGGGTTTCTAGACATAAGATTTTTGAAATGCATGCAAATTCCTGAAAGAATTAATTTCAACAAGGGTAGGTTTATTATTTTCAAGTGATAGAATTTAGATATTTTCCAAAAACATCTATGAGCCACTGATATATCCTTTATTCCATTTCATATTTTATATGAATAGATGTGTGTATATATATAATATATTAATTCAATTATTCTCTTAGATGTATTTCAGATCTTTCTTCAGAGGCATGCAAGAACCAGTCCTTTAATATTTGCTTTTTACAGAACATGTAATGATGAAAGGCATAAAGAAGAGGAAGACAGCTGAAGGCTGTGAAAGAGTTTTCACAAGTCTCATAGAAAAAATGTTTGTTAGAACCAGATTTTACTGTGGGGTTACATGAACTTTGAATACAACAAATACCTCGACAAAAGGAAAGCAGAAAGAAATGCAATGAGATCCTTCTAAAATTAATGATTTTTATTGATTAGACCATTGGTATCTTATGTGATGGAGATGTATTAATTCCAGTGTACCTGCCATTCCTTAATGCATTTGCTTACTACATAGAGAAATGCAAGTAAAACTGAAGCAAGTTTGCAGAAATATTATAAAGCAAACACTGGACAAGCACAGGGGATCAATATGGATCTTTGTCCAAAGGAAAAAATTTAATCTGAAGTGAAAATTTTCTTCAGGATCTGTTTTGCTTTGTGGAGGAGGCTGTTCCCCAAAACTGTTATCCTGCCCGAAACAGAGCAGGCTTGCAAATTGACTTAACACAAGGCCAGCTTTGCATCGCACGAAGTTTGGATGAATGTTTGCCTGCTGGTCAGAAACTTTCTTTCGCTTCAAGATCCTTTTTTGGGTGGATCTTATGCTCCAAAGCAAAATTCTTACAGATGACTGTGACTTCAGCTGTAACTTGTAGCAGTAGTTATTGGATGTACTGTGACAGATCTGAATATAAGTGCTACTTAGAAATTCAATTACCTCCTGATCCAGTTTACTACATTAATGGAGGTAGCCTTAATATGTAAATAAAACAGAATGGCACGGATTTTTAGGTAAGCTTGAAACTTATGTAGTTGACTTCATCAAGAGCAGGACTGTATGCCTTTTTCTTTGCCACATATGTAGTTTACTTAATTTTTGTCCATAAGCCGTTATCAATAATCAGCATTAGTGTATTTATCTGTTTCAAGATATCAACCAAAAATAATAAAATATTCATTTTACCCTCAGGGAGAAAAACCAGAACCAAGCATTCATATAAAGCATTAAGCCATGATTTGCTTCATTTACTGGGTGCAGTTCCTGTCTTGTGGAACATTTGTTTCTTAGTATTTCATGCTCTACTCAGTGGGTTAATCACATGAGACCTCACTGGCACTGCAAAAATCTTAAGGCTCTCTAACTCTGTATTTATTATATGTTTAATATGTGGAAAACAGACTCCATGGTGTAAGTCACGTGGTGGGAGGATGGCCAATTCAGAGAACTTGCACACATGCTGCACATTTTCAGGAAATTAATTAAAAACTTTCATATCCAAGGAATGGGAAAAAAACCCAGCCTCAAACAAATCAAAACCAATGGCCAAGAAATGTAAAAGCAGATAGTGCTTTTCCAGAAAGTAAGCTATTTACTGCTGTTACTTTTACTGAAATAGTGTTTTCCTTATGATGCACCAATCGAATGTTAGATAATGGAACTGGAAGACAAAAAATAATGTGTTTGGGTTTACCCCAAGCTTAGTACCCAGTGTTTTTGGAAATTTGCTCAGGTTAGCTCTGTTTTTAGCAAAGTTTATTTTTTGTATTTGCTTATCTCAAATCTGAAGGACCCAGCTGGGGCTGCAAGTAGAAAAGCCAAAATAGTGTTGGGAAAATTTTGCTTTCAGTATTTCTGAATCACTGAGCAGAGTTAACTCTCTGAAGGAAGATTGTTTTGGAGAAGTGTAGCCTCTGTTTTCAACTTGATGATGTCCATTTACAAGTGCTTCCAGCTTTCACTACAGGGTAAAGTTAGGTAATAATATTATTTCAGAGAGATTTTTCCTTATGGCAACATTAATTGAAGTGGAACAGAAAAGTATAGAATATTCTTAAGAAAAAGAAGAAGGTCTTCCTTCATAATTTAAATGATCCAAGATTCTAAAGTCCATTGAATAGTACATTTCAGCTAAATCCCAATGTCTCCTACAATACTGGAGAAAAAGAATGTTGAACCTACTTGCACCTGCAGAGTGGTCCAGCTGACAGAAGTTGAGGTATTAGGGGATACTGTGCTCTATGTGAGTAATTAATGAGGCTGAGGTTATTAATACGGTGAAAAACATTCTCTTAGGTAACAAGCATACATGAAAATTTCATAAGTTCTTTGTCATATTTGGATTGAGACTTCTGTAAATTATTTTTGGGGGGGCTGTTTTTAAAAAGGCAAACCACATAATCCAGAAGCCCACTAGAAAGCTAGTGCCAGGAAGACGTGGGCATTACAGCTGCAGGAAAGAGGAGTGGAGCACTGCTTGCATGCAGAGAGAAGAGCTGCAGAGCATCAAGATCAGTATGGCAGCTGCGTTGGGGCTTCCTTTTCAAATGAGTAGTTTTGTCAGGTTTTTCATTTCCCATTGCAGGCAAAGAATGCTTGGGATGCTTCACTTCATCTTTGTGTAACTTGAGCAGCTCCAAATACGCCTCTCACAACTTTTCTTTTTTGCTGTCTTGCCCTAATTTCCTGTCTTGGGTTATGGAACCAAAAATGTGTATTCTATTTCATCTGTTGAAAGCAGTTGGGGAGATGTTTTTCTTTATTTCCTGTGACTCTGGGGGGAGTGGGGCGGATGCCTTCTGATAATGGGCCAACTGCTAAAACCAGGTAGGGCAGTGTTTCTTATCTCTTTCACCACCTGTCCTCCATCGAGGGGAATATTTTCTGCTAATGGGCCATTAAGTCCCACTAAGGGCATGATACATTCTATTGTGATATGCTCCACCCAGTGGGAGGAGCCAACCATTCCTACCTAGATAAAAACTGAGATGCAGGAACACAAGGTATCTGGTTCCCCTGGATTCCCGGAGGAAGACTGGACCCTTCTCACCATCACTGGACCCTTCTCTCTCAGGAACATCTCTGCTCCAACAGAACCACATCTGCCACTCCAGGAGGACCTACTTTTGGACTGCTTCAAACACCCTGATCAACAGGGTGTTAGGTTGTATTATTTTATTTATTTTATTTTACTTTTTTTCTCTCTTCTATTAAATTGTATCTCTGACTGGAAGTCTCACTGGTTTTGTTTTCAAAGCAGCACATTTCCTCATTTTCTCTCCCTAAAATTAATAATTTTCTTTTCCTACCCTGTGTTAGTAGATTTATTTTATACAGCTTCACACATTGCATCTAACACGAAAAGTCTGCATGTTGGTCAGAGCATCTTTGTGCCTCTTTAATAGAAGAAAAGAAAATTTAGTAACACAGTTCCATTGTTCCCAGCAAAAGAAAACTGGAAGGAGCAGCATTCAGTCTGATGCTGCTGGTTCGCAGATCCTGCCAACAAACACTCAGCAAAAACCTTTGCTCTACTTTTTAGAAAGAAATTTACACCACACATTAAAAGATAATAAAAAAGTAAATGAATAACTAATTAAGTCACCACAAGTTCCCAAGTCTTTGGTTTTATCTCAGAAAAATCTGGCAAGGGTTCTATGTCTATTTTATTTTACAAAAGGAATTTTGAATTAAAAACTCCCTCAGAACTTGCACAGTCAAAATTTACAGGAAGCAGAGTTTTGTTCAGCCTGTTTCTGCACACGCATTATTTGCTAGTGACATGAGAGCAGGTCCAAGAGACCATAGACAAACTGAGCTCATAATGCTACTCTGCCCTCAAACTCTGCTCTCCACTCATGAGTGGAGATGGTCAGGTCTAGCAAATTTATGTTAATTATTTATTATGTTGTTTATTTAATACATGTTTTAAATTCACTTGATTCTTGGTAAAAATTAATTCACTTAGGAATTCCTACAGTGAGATGTGCTAAAACAGGTGTGATAAAATTTGTGTTAACTTTGTTCCTTTGTGCCCTGTTTCCCTTTCTCTTCTGTAGATCTCATCACAAAAACTTCATCTTTTTGCCCTTCATCTTCACATTGTATAATTGTATGACACTCAGTGTTTTGTGCTAATCCAAAGTAAAGCACTCTGGTGTGTTTAAGCATACCTACTCAAAAAGGCCTGGTTTTCAAATTGCTCTGCCCCTGCCTTGACACAGCCTTAGAATCATTCTGTATGTGGTATGACACAGTCTGTAGGGTGCAGGGTCTCTCATCCCCACTGGCTCACACAGCTGCATGTGCTGGCACACATCTGTCCCATAGCTGGGCTCTTCCTGGATGACCATAGCAGCCCTGCCCTCACATTACTCATTTGAGTGTGGGGACCTTGTGGTGAGTTGTGCCCAAACTGAACAGGGGCATTTCCATAAACCCTTCCCATAAAAGTTTTATGGGATGGTGTTCTGGTTTAGGAATGATATTCCCCAGTTTAGTGTTCCTGCCAAGCCACTCCAAACCATGCTCTGCTCACTCACATTGCCATCCCCTATTCTATACCATTTACATCTTGCCCAGATCCTACACCTTCCGTGTGTGTATATATATATATATATATATATATATGTAAGCACGGGCATAATTTCCATAGTCAATGGCTGTCCCTCCAAGATGACTGTTGAGTTCATTTAGTCCTAACAGTGGGCTCTATCCACCTTAGCTGTCTTCTGCTGCAGGAGTGCAGTCTATAACTTCTGTCCTTGGTAGCTATGGCATGCAGTGGCAGTGTCATTCAGCAACCAGTATTATACAATTCAACATTACAAACCTTTTCTACCCAAAAAATCAAATCCTTTTGAGGTAAACATCATATTTCTCTGTCCTTCTGCATTACCCACCAAATGCACCCAGGTCCCTGAAACAAAAACAATCCCACAAATGTGTTTGCCTTTGAAGCAGGACTAATCCCCTAACATGTTCCTCATATGCACTACAGGGACTTCATTCCCTTCTGTGTTATGTGGAGGCTTTCACTGGGCAGGACCAGTTCAATTGGTGGAGACTGGGTGGCCCTCACTAAGTGTAGATTCCCATTTGAAGGTGCACCCCTCATTCTTCCAGAGTCGTTTGTAACAGTCCATTGCACCATTCAGTTTTCCCAGGGCTGGTGCATGGTAGGCAATATGACACATCCACTGTAAACCTGGCCTGGGTGCTCTCTGGCCCATGAAGCCATGAAAGTTACAGCAGTGCTGGAGCTACTTGGGTCTGTAATTTACACCATGTCTTGTTGCTATCAACATTGACTGAGGATTATTTCTTTCAATAAGATTTTATGTAATTTTTAACGATTTATAGTAATTTACCCTATTAATAGCTCTACCTGTAACGACACAATATGCATTTATGACCCATCATGATTAAGTATGTATAAAAACCAGACCCTGAACCAACACTGACACATCAGAGATTGCCGTGATCAGAAGAATGGTTTTGAGGAAACCACTTCAAAATCTCATTCCCTTGCCATAAGACAGCCAGCACCAGATGTGGTGGGCAAAAGCTTATACATTTCAACAGAATGAATGTTTTAACAGTCCTCAGCTTGTCTACTTAATCATTCTGCTTCCTTTCCAAAAATTTTAGCAATGCTGCAGATGAGCAAGCAGGCACCAAGTGAATGTGAATCTCTAGAAAACAGAAACCTTTCTTCATGAAAGATTAAGGGCGGGGAACATCTTACAAGCTAGGACCATCCTTAAGGTAGTCTGCTTCTCTTCACAGTATGTTATGTTATGTTATGTTATGTTATGTTATGTTATGTTATGTTATGTTATGTTATGTTACATGTTATATTATGTTATATTAATCAGAAATCACAGCAACAGAAATAATTTTGGAAGAACAGGAGTACTAGAGAAAAAAATTGGGAGAACTATTGCATCTCCAAGACACTGACTGTACCAGTACTGAAAGTAGGTTGTAACTGCTGATCGGGTCCTGATCTTTAACCTAGCATATTACTAAAAAGTTTTAAAGTAAAACTTTAATTTCTCTAAAAGTGAAAATGAATCTTTGAAAAGTCAACTGGAAAACACAGGAGGAAAATGATACATGGGATGACAATATTAGCAATGGGGGAAAAGTCTGTTTACCTTAACTGTAGACGGTGAGAAAAGATGAGTGAGCACAGATAACCAAGTAGCTGTAGATCTGGATATGAGCATGAAACAGTGCGGCCAAAAGTAAACTTGTTGCTGAGTTCTGGTAGTTCATTTCTGATGCTGCCTGAAGTCTTAGGAATCAGAGTTGCAATTTGCACACATTCTCATTACTTGTGACTAATGAGACAGAACAAAAAGAGGTTTGGCATCTTCCCCTGGGTGGTGACTGCTGTGAGGGAAATTAATTATTGGGAATTATTTGTGTCAGAGTAGCTCAGAAATACTACTGCTGTAGAAGAATTCATAGCAGAAAGAAGACAGAGAATCATCTCTGATGATTGCCTTTGAAGTTTCCTTACAAACTTGATAACACAGCAATTGCTCCTCATGATAAGTGTAAATGACCATTGCACACTGCCAATAAAGTGTCCTCAGAAGAGGTCAGGCATGGCTGCTATATCCTGTTACAGATAAGCCATAGATGGGACAAATATAATGTCCTCAAAAAGATGAGCCTGCCTGCCTCATCACTGTTTTTGTGCATTAACAGAGCAGACTCTGGAAGGTGGCCCAGGCATATCAAAACTATCAGAGATTAGCTTTAACTGTGACAGGAGTTCATGCCTGTAGGGCCAAGAGCTCCCCAAGAACAAGTGACATAGACAGCCAAGCTTAGGGAGCCAAAAATGAATAGAAAAGGAGTGGAGTGACTTAACTACGGAACCATGAAAGTTAAGCACGCAGGAATCTGAACACACTGAGGTACCTCAAGCTACACATACTCCCGTGGAATGAAAACTCAGCCCAGTGAATGCCTCCTTGTTTGCAGGTCCAGCCTAGCTCTAACTTTGCTTTAACAGGGCAGGGTTAGGACTCAGAGGGCCAATAATCACAGCCTTATCTCCACCCTGCTGAGATTTGACTCAAAAAACTGTGCCAACACTTCTATCAAAAGCATGAAAATGGAAAAATATCCCTACCACAGCTTCCTTTCATTTGGCTTATTATTAACTAAATGGCCATGCTAAAACACTGATGTTTTTTCTCATGGTGTTAAATATGAGGATTGTTGTTTACACACCACCTTAGGTCTTCTGTACAGTAAAAATTATTCAGTAGTAATTCATTAATGTTTCTTCAAGGCAGCTCAAATTATTCTTATTTTTTTTCTCCTTTGATCTGAACCATGGTTATCACAATAATGCTGATCTCATCCACAATTCTGTATCTGCACCTGGTCCCAACTTCAGCTGGATTTGATAGCTAGGATTCATACCGGAAGGGTGGCAGAGATCTGCCCAGCAGAAACATACTCAGTGGGAGTGAAAGAGTAACAACTGTCAACATTTTCCTTTTTCAAAGGGCTGCAGAGAAGTGAATCTTTATCTGACTTGGAAGGCTGGGTCTTGTGCTTGAGGAAGATTTTTTTTTTCTCCAACACAAATATTCAAAATTGTCATTTAGTCTCTTTAGAGTTTTGCAGCTGAGAAGCTGAGAAAAATTTAGCTTAAGATCTTGGTTCTTCATCCCTCCTGACATTTTGATGCTGGGCTTTGTGGTTTTTTTGTTTGTTTGTTTCATTTGTAAACATTACCTTTTTGTAACAATTTAGAAAAGACAAAACCAACAAAAATCCAGCAGAGAACATCTGCATTTAGCTGTTAGTCGTCTGCTTTCTGAAAATAGATCTGTATATATTAGAAATTATATGATATAATACAATGGAATGTATACTATATAACATAGCATGTCATCTATGTATTATATGTATTACAGTTTTCATTATATGTATTATAGTCTATATAGTTAATATATGTACATTGCATTAGGTTATATAATAATAATAATAATATCTCTCTCATTATGAAGAGCTAGTGATATCTAAAATAAAAGCAATAGTATGAATCTCATTGCCAGGTGTGGAGGCACCTGTGGCAGTGAGTAAACACTGTTTTGTAAATGTGAACTTGTATGCATAAGGAACAAAGCATCTCCAGCAACATTTTCAAAAGTGACAACTGATTTTGCTGCCTCATTTAGAAGAGGCTTCTTTATAAGAAGCCTCCAAACTGCTGGATTCTTGCTGCTTGTTTTAAGTTCCTCTTGGACTGGCCCTCTCAAAAGACATCCTAAATCTGTAGATACCTTCTAAACTTCAGGTCAAGACACAGTTTTGCTTAGATCTAAGGTTTTTATTGTGGGAGAACATTCCCTGTATCTCTGTAGCAAAAGGATAGTCACCTCTGTAGCAAATTTCCTGTGTCTCTGTAGCAAAAGGATAGTCACCGTGTTAACTATTCTCTCATATCTCCTCATGGTGAAGTGCATATGGCAATGATGTGTGGTAATTCATGTCCCTCAGAGGCAAGGCAGCATTGCAGAGAGACTTCCTTGGAAGTCCTGGCATAGGGGAATTGCTGCTTGCATTCAAAAAATATGTTTGGAATGGCTTAATACTTGACGGATAACTTTAAGATATGGTTAGTCACACCTGTGCTAGCAATGTGGGGAAGGAGAGTGGGGAGGACATGCCAGAATGGGAGATGGTTTGTCAGCTGTACCTGACAGAGAGAGCTTTGCATGGGATCACAACATGTGTTTGTGCAGCTCCTGGAGGAACTGCACAGCTGGACTACATGAAGACCCCAAGAGCTAAAAACCTGTGATTAAACCCGTGTGAAAGTAAACAGCCAGTCTATCTGCTAGAAGAGTATGTTGCCACGGTTGGGGGAACACAGGGCTCTCATACAAGAAGCAAGCTGTCTCCGTGTGCTGGACTGGGAGGTGTCCCTTTATGACATCACGAGGCCTCCACTCTATTTTCATGATGCACGTTTTCTCCTGGTGACAGTTTCTGGGATGTGCAACTCCTGTGCACAAGGTTAATGTTTTAAGGCAATGGCAAACCACTGGAGTGAGAGAAGGAAGCAGAATAATCCATCAGAATCTGTTTCTCTTCCATAATGTAGCACTACATGTAGCACCATACATAGTTGAGATTCATCTCTTGAATTTTGCCTCCACTGAGCAGCTGCTTATTTTCTCTTTCCCACTGTCACAACCAACTTGGTAGGGAGAAAAATGTTTGCTATAAATTCCCATTAGGCTGAGCAAAAACACCAGCCCACTTGCCAGGGATCTCTCTTTGGCTTCATTGTATAATTTTCTTAGCTCTGGCAACTAGCCCGCTCTTTAGTCTCAAAAGTGTTTTCTATCAAGCCCTTAACATTTACAACACACTTCAACAAGCTCCCAACTTCGGCAACAAACTTGAGTGCAAAGTACAGGGTAGAATATGATAGCTGCACTTTGACAAGACAAAGCAAGAGAGGAGAGAAATAAAGGTGGAAAAGAGAAAGAGAGGCAAGAAGATCGTCGGTCCTTAGGTCCTGCAATGGTCCTGCTATGTGGATAGTCTGGATCTGGAGTAGCAAGACTAAGAAAAAAAGTGGAAAAAGAGAGAGCGGGACAAATGTACTTCCTTTTATAGTTTTTCTGGTGGAAGCCTCTTATGTAAAACTGATTTTTCATCCCATTTCAGTTCACAGACTCAGCCACGTGGTTTGCATTTATGCGGTCAGCCCTTCTGAGCTCTCCAGGAAGGGAGTCAGGGGAGGGTAGGAGTGAGTCTCAAGGTGGAAAAAGAAGTTGGCTCAGCAAAGTGCTGCCCCACCTCTGTGGGACCCTCTCTTCTGATCACAACTTTCCTGTCACAACAGCCAGAATATTTGAGACAAAATACACCTCCATGCTTATGCCTGCCCACGCACACAGTGTTGTGTTTGTTCAAACCGCAGGCTTCACATGGATGCCGTAAGTTAATTTGCTCAATGAAAAGAGGCATGTGGATCACCAACGAAATGTTGTAATCAGCAAGTTTCTTCTTCCTCAGAAGTGATCACAGTGGATTTTGGTTTGGAAATGATGACATATTTTCAAGTTGTGACTTGTGGCCACATTTCCCCATCTACTCATTACAGACTCAAGCAACAAGGTCCCGATCTCACATTAGGCTCCAGAGACTGCCTTAGATATTATCCTCAGGAGATGGGTGTGACATTTAAGAATATAATCATACTGCAGGATTATTTTGTTGTATTTTCTGCCCCCTCTGATTTTTTCTTTCAAACAGTCACAGAGGAGCCAGTGTATAAACTCAGTCACAATTGTTATTACAAAAAGTTATGTTTGGAACACTTCATTAAAGGTTCTGCTGTGCTCCATGGTCACAGTAGATAAATGCTATGTTTTTATTTGCTGGTTGTTGCCAGTGGTCCACGATATTTGAATATAGGGTATCTAATAACCTGTAATTTACCTCTAACTGATCCAGAAGAATATATGGCACGCCTTATTCTTCTTTTGGGCCTTCCATTTAAATAGTGTAGAAAAAAGAACTTTGAATAGAATTAAAATATTATTACATATAAAAATGGGATGCAGCCATGGAACACTGCATGTTGTCAGAATTACATATTATTTTGAGTAAGAAAAAAGAAATGATCATGTGGTAGGAGAAGACATGAGTTAACCTAGCTAGCCACTTGATGGCACAATTGCTTTATTTAACTGTTGCAAAACTGGGTTGTTTTTCCTTCGGTTTCAATTGAATAAACAAATCAACCCTGATGTGAGGGAGTTATTTACAGTGTCATAAACCAAACCGGAAAACCATCATACTCCAAGTAGGAAGTACAGATTATTACTGTGCAATTCAAGATGTTCTGTTAACACCACTACTTTAATAGATCAACCAACCAAAACAACAATATGAGCAATTTTCCCAATACTCAGCTTTGCTTTGTGTACTGTTTGTGCAGCTCCAGTGTCATCAAAATTGTGAATAGTAATAATAAAAAAAAAGGCAGAAAATGTAAAGTATAAAGGTCTATCAAATGAAATTAGGCTTCCTGATCAAAAACTTACTGTTTTAATTTAAACTATAATTGTTAGGCCTAAACACTGAAATTTTGGAAGTGACCCTAATTTCCCCATTGATCTTTTTGGAACCCCAAAAATACGTTATTCTATTTCAAGGCCTGTTTCATGGTGTCGAGTGTACTGAAATTGCTTGATGCTTTTTCTTGCTGACATTCTTTGGATCCACAACATTTTTCCTCCCTGGATGAAAAGTGAGAAGATGACAGTAATTCATAACATGGAAGGCTATGACATACAAATTTTGCATCCTCTGGGATATGTTCCTATTTACCCAAATAGTATTTCAAGAAAAAAACAATCCCGTAAAATTGATATTCAACCTTGGAAGTACAGTAATAATATACAGAACAGCAGCAGCATCCTTTTGATAGACTACTGGCAGCCTATTGCTCTTGTGGGACCTCTCCTTCCCAACTCCATCCTCAGCAGTGATTTTGGCTGGTTTCTCATGAGGAAATATAAACACAGCAAGAACTGCAAAGTGGGTGGGCACCATTGTTTGCCCAAATCAACCACAGGAAAAAAGCTTAAGAACTGCTGATTTAACTCTTGTGGTTTCCTAAAAAACAACAATAAAAAATAAAAGCAGGAGAAAGAAAAGTTTGCATGATCACTTAATTTTCAATTGGCCACTTGCCATTTATAACTTCTGAAAGATGAAAACAGCCTATAGTTCTTAAATGTAGAAATTTCTCCCAGTTTGGTGTTTGGATAAAATGGTATCTGGGGACACAAGAAATGGGAACAATTGTGTTCCTCTACCCTTTCCAAAGGTTGGCTGTTGCTGGCCTGTTGGCACACCAACCTGCCAATGGGCATATGCATTGTTTCCACCCTAAGTCTGCCAACCAAATAAGCAGGGACATGAAGGACTGTGCTGGGGTTATCAGGGAAAGATGTGGAGATTTCTGGTAGATGGAGAGCAACCATATTTCATCATATGCACGACTCATGTTTTTCAAACTTGTTTTAAAATCTGAAAGGCACAATCAGATACCTAGTTTCAGACACACATCAAGAAAAGAGAGAATAAGTAATGTTACCCTTGAAGGCTGTCAAAGCACAAAGCCACAATGGAAAGGCTGAGAGTAGCTCCAAGGGTTTACATGTGGAAACCATGGCACGTGGCCAGTCCCAAATCCCAGGGACGCCTCTCTTGCAGCAAAGCAAATTCTTTAATAGGCATAATTCAAAACCAGAAGAATAAACACTATTTGTATGAATAGCTGACCAGTTCATCTGTGGAGGAGGGATCCCCTTGAAGGGGGAAGGGAGTAGAACTCCTGAGACCTAAAAACACTGGATGAAACTGAAAAAAACATGTACTTAATATTACCAAGCACTCCCACACAAACCCAAAGCATGATCATAGAGGAGGAACTCATTTTTCTGTAAGGAGAAGTCCTGGCACACCACCAGTCTGTAGCACACAAGTCAGCTCTCCTATAGAAGGCAAATGAGTTAGGGATCCTAATTCTTTTTCCTCAGACTGTTTAAAATGAGGAAAAGAAGGGAAAAAAGGAGTGTGTTACATACATTAACAGAGACTGCAGCTGCTGACTTGTGGGCACTGCTGCACTGGACAGAGGGAGAATAAGGCCTTATTTGCAGGGCCCAAATAATGGACCAGGGTGGGATTTCCTCCTGGGGTTCCTCCTGAGCTGGCCCCTGCTGGCTTTTGCCCTACAGCTCTGTTGCACTGCTCTCATCCTTCTCCTGGTTTAGAAACCAACTGCTAGAAAAAGTGTTGAGGAAAGCATGACAGGTCAGTTGTGGGGCTTTGGGCTGGGTGGGCCTGAGTGGCTTCTTTCAGGTGGTCATGTTCCATTTGGGTGACCTGGAGAACACAGCTTCAGAGCAAAATATGACATTTAGAGAAACAAACATGCCGGTACTCGTGAACCTTCTTAGATGACGTATTTACGTCCCACAAAGGTATCATGTGTTCAAGCCTTCACATGACAGATTTACAAACCATGAAAAATATTAACTATCCCAAATATATTGCCCAAAACTTCTGTTTTATAACATATTCAATTCTCAATCCATAATCACATTCCTTTCCTTAGGCTGCAGTAGGAGACCTGTGGGTGTTTCTTTTAGTGGACTCATGGCTGTGAAAGTTACATTCAACTGTTACTTTTTCAACACATAACTCTGACAGTTAAAGAACAACAAACTATTGAAATATTAAGGAGACAGATTCATCTCAGCCTAATGTTACTCTAAATGTCATTTATAAAACTGGAGCTCTGCCATAATGAATCAGATTTCAAAGCTATGTGCTGTAAAATGATGATTGTAACCAAATATGTTTTATTTCATACAAAGGGATCTCTTGCTGTTTGTGGGTTGCAACATCAGTAAAGTTCTATGTGCTCTGTTCTCTTGATGATTGCTTTAATTTCTTTTTTAAGAAATAAGCAATGAATGTACAGAATGGAAGATTTTTATCTACAAAACTTTTATTTCAGTGATACCAAAAAAATGCTGATTTTGCCTAAGGATTCATTAAGTCCAAATAAGTCTATGTATTAAGTGTGTTCAAAGTGGGGTTAAGGCAACGTCATCCCACCTCCATGTGAGGTCTTATCTTCTGGGATCATAATCTTCCCATATTCATTAAACGAAGGAAGCATCATCGACTGCAACCGTGTGGTTTGTCATCACCATGACCTGCTGAGAAAGATGTGTGCCGTTGGTCACTTCTCAGTCTTGCCCTTGCAGACTCTGCCCAAGGAATCATAAATTGACCCATTAGCAGCAGTATTTATAAAGAGGTCAAATGAGCAGCAGTTTTAGGTTGAGCTTGGTGACTGTGTTGTTTCAGGTCAGCCCTTGGAGACAGTCACGTCTGTATAAGTTGACACAAGCTTTGCTGTCACTGTTCCACTGCAGACAGAAATGGTTGGACAGTAAGTTACTAAGAGTAAATTTTAACTTGGAGTTTGTAAATGCACTTCAGGATCTTCTGTGCTGAAAATGTTGGAGCTGTGAACAAGATGCTATTCTACTGTAGCCTAACTTCTGTGCTGCCATGCAGATGCATGTTGGGCATGAGGGAAGTGCTGAGATGCCAGACAGTGGGGTACAGGATCTCTCCCCACTCCCCCATACTTGACAGTGTGCCTTGTGAGGGACCACCTGAGTAAAGCACAGAGTGTGCATGTGTAATCTCATGCTCTCCTCCCCTGGGTCTCTGCCCCTGCCCCCAAAGGCAATTCAGAGCTGATTTCACATCCACTGCGAACACTGTAGCAGGTGGATAAGGCCAGGACTAGTTCAGAAGAGCTATAAGGTTCAACTTTCATGTTTTTGTAGTCATATGTGGATAATTCTGCATAATTACTTACGCACTTCTAGAAAAAGGGCATAGATGGCAGCTGTGTCTATTATATAAAATTTCATCTTGCTAGCTCTATGGACATGTCTGTACCTGATCTTGGATGCTGCTGTCAGAACAGATGTTGTGGACATGTGAGGCTTTCCTTGAAATTTTATGGACATGGATGATATTACCCTGGTGTAATGGACAAACTTCAGCTTAATGTGGGAAAGGGAAGATTGTGAGAAGGAACATTTTCCGTAGGAAATATGAGAATGGACTATATAAAGAACATTTGGCACTTCTCTGATATGTCATATATATTCCACAAGCTTTTCAAACCCAGCTCATGAGTGGGAAGAGACCATGAATTACAGAACAATTGCATAATATTTGGTCTAATATTGTTGCATGACAGTTTTGGCCTGAAGCAATCTTGTGAATTTGTATTTCAGATTACCCATGGTCTTTCTCAAGAAATCTAATTAAACTTCAAAGATGTTCCCACTAAATTGAGTTCCCACTAAATTCCCAATAACTTCAGCAACAGGAATGACATCGGAACCTTTGGAAAGGAAAAAGATGAATATTTCAAGAAAAAAATGTAGGAAAAAACACTTTTAGAAGGCTATTGACCATGGGCCAAGCCATGCCCTCAGCTATGTGCATGCTATTCCCACTGAAACTAAAGGGATTTGTATATGCCTTGGAGCAAAGTGTGGTTCTTCGCTTCAGATGGCAAAAATCTTCCATGGTCAGATAAGGAATACACATTCAAAGCCAATGTGCGCTATAAATGTCATGGAATTGAGTTTCTCTATATAGCTATTTCTCCAGTGAGGCATATCTCTCTGCTTTGTAAAGGAGTGTGATGATTACAGCTTTTCCTTCCAAGCAGATCCTTAGCAAACTGTCGCGAGCTGTACCACTGACCACCTGCATACAGCAAGTCTCTTGACTCAAATGTAGGTAACAGAGGGGAACAGTGATGTGTGCTTAGGAGTTAACCAGGCTCCACATATCTCACAGACTCACAGACCTTTTCAGATTGCAATGGACCTTGAGAGGTCTCTAGTCCAACCTCCTGTTCAAAGGAGAGCAATGCTGCATTGGAAAAAATTGCTCAAGGCATTGCCCAGCTGGATTTAAAAAACACTGAAGAACAGAGACCCCACAGCTTCTCTGAGCTATCTTTTAGAATGCTTAATTACCCTCAGAATGAACATTTTTTTGAATATCCAGTCTCAAATTCCTGTTTCAGCCTATGTCCATTATCTTACTGTGAATCTTGGTGAAGAGGCTGATTCTGTTGTCTTGATCACCTAACAGTTGCCCATAGGCACTGGCAGGCTGCTCTTTGGTGCCCTGGAGCCACCTCTTATTGAGGCTGAACAAGCCCATATCCCTTGGCCTCTTCTCGCTGAGCAAGTGCTGCAACCCTGACCATCTCAGTACCCCTTTGCTGAACTTGCTCAAGGTCCTCAATGCCTGTCTTGTAGTGAGACCCAAAGTGGATGCACTGTCTTGGTGTGATACTAATAATGAGTGCTAAGTAAAATGGGGACAATTTCTTCCATCATTTCACTTGCTATGCTTTCATAAATACAACCCAAGATGGTGCTGTTGGCGTGCTTTGGTGCCAGGACTCTCTGCTATCACACATTCAGCTTGCAACCACCAGGCTTCCCAGATCCTTCCCAGCAGAGTTTCCCCCACAACAGGCAAACCTTGGTCTAGACTAGTGCAACGAGTTTGTCTGTCCCAAGTGCAGGACTCAGCATTTGCTCCTGCTGACTGTCACAAGGCTCCTGTCAGTCCCTTCTTTCAGCCTGTCAAGGTAGATACCTTTATCTAAATATACAACCCATGTGGAAAAGCAGTAGAGATTCATACTGTGGAAAATACCTTAACAGATTTCACTCATGATGACTCTTTCAGATTGATCCCAGTAGTCTTTTCTTGTTTTTAATTTTCCACTTCTTGTGATTCAACAAATGTAGGAGTACATTTGGGACTATGCTGTGCCAAAAATTGGAGGAATCTCTGCCAAAATTTTGAAGTTCAAAACTTTAGTCTTTGAACAAAACCTAGGAGTGAAATAGTGATTTACCACCCCCCAAGAGACTATTTTTAAGATGATAGTCACCATAGTAGACGACATGATAGTCCTTGTTTTAACTTTTTTCAGATGCACTCTTGTTTCCGTCTCATTTTAACTGTTATTTAAGAAACGACCCTTTCCATTGCCATAGTTGTATCTAATGAACAATTCAGCTTATAATTCACAGTTTTATCTAATTAAAAATTCATCTTATAATTCAGAGAGACCTGCTTACCAAATGATCTAGTTATCAGATGCTATCATTTATAGCAGGACTGTTTAGGGCCCATATAAAACATTTTCATCTTCTATGTGTCTTGCATAGGACACCAAGGATCACACCGTGTTCCTGAGAGCATTTTCCAAACTCTTCTTGAACTCAGACAGGCTTGGTGTTGTGACCATTTCCCTGGGGAGCCTGTTTCAGTGCCCAACCACCCTCTGAGTCAAAAACCTTTTCCTGATATCCAACTTAAATCTCCCTGACACAACTTCAGGCCATTTCCTCGATTTGTGTCACTGGTCACCACAGAGCAGAGATCAGTGCCCGCCCCTCATCTTCCCCTCATGAAGTTTTAAACTTCCAAGAGGTTTCTCCTCAGTCATCTCCAAGCTGAAAACACCAAATGACCTCAACTGCTCCTCATAAGGCTTCTCCTCCAAAACCTTCATCATCCTGTGGCCCTCCTTTGGACACTCTAACAGCTTCATGCCTTTATTACATTGTGGTACCGAAAACTGCCCCCAGCACTTGAGGTGGGGCCGCCCCAGTGCAGAGCAGAGTGGGACAATCTCCTCCCTTGTCAAGCTGGTGATGCTGTGCCTGATGAATCCCAGGACATTTGTGGCCCTCCTGGCTGCCATGGCACTATGGGAGGTTACTGAAAAAGGAGCAGCTGGCAACAGAGACTTCTTTGGGAACTGATGTTGTAGCTGTCCAAAAAGGCAAAAAGAAGAAAGAACTAGAAGCATCTTTCCTGCAGGGAGAGAGGGAGACTCATATAAGTATTGCCTCTGTGGAAAAGCCAGCATATGTGTGTATGGATATTAAAGTCAGATAGCTGGCCCAGAAGGAAGTGGGCTAATGGAGACATTCATTGAGGACACATTGCAGTTGCTGAATATTTTGTCTTAAAAAAACCTGTTTACTTCTGCTGAGACCTAGGCTGGCAGATGAGATAACCAGGAAAGTCATATTGGCAAGTGAAGGAAATATGACCCCATTAATAGGTTTCTCTTAACTGGATTGTATGTGCCCTCTCAATGCAAATGGCCTTCTTGAATTAGGATGTCCAGCAGGAAGGGAAGAGGAGTAAAATGCTCTGATACAGCACAAGGTTCAGACATATAGGCAAACATACAATTTGCCTACTAAGTGCAAAGCTGGTTAACCTCAGAGGCAGTGGGTTGCAGTGGGTATTATTTAGGTAACCATCAATCACATATAGAAGAGAGAAGGTAGAGAATTCTAGAAGAAAATGTTTTCATGCTGGAAAAAAAAGCTGGAGAACAGGACTTTGGTGGGAACTTTCTGTGAAGCCTTTACTATAGCCTATGCAGAGTGGGAGACAGAAGTAGAAAGGCAGAGCTTAATACTGGAGGGGGCTATCTGGCAGAGATTTCTGCTTCACCGGGAACAATGCTATGTGCAGAAAAAGCAGAAGCTATGAAGGAGAAAGAAAAAGAGAGAGAGAGAGAAAGGGAGAGAGACAGAGATTCTTCTCAAGCCAAAAGGGAACTGAACTTCTAGCACTTGTATGCAAGAAAGCTGTGAGGAATCATCTTTCCTTCACTCGATGGTTCCAGAGCTAAGCAGGAAAGTATGCTATAATTCAGTATAAGACCTCTGTTAAGGGGAAAGACATGAAAATTCTGTATCAAATGAAGTTATAAAAATGTTAGGAAGCATTATAAAATAAAAAGGAAAAAGAAACATTAGTATGTCCCTAGTAAACAGGTGGGTTGTGTACATTCTGAATCTTGAAAACAGCTCTACTCCTTCATCCTTAATGAAGGAAAGGAGAATGTTAGTGATAGGAGAGAATCTGAAAAGTGCTGCAAAGATGATCAAGGATAAAGACAGGCTTTGGTATAAATGACTCTGTATGCTTGGACTTAACAGTCTGGGAAAGGTGACCTGGGGACACAAGATGGGTTTTCCAAAAAAGCGTGGCTGGGGTTCAATGTCCACTCTGTTTGCTTGATTGCCCATAGCTCCTGCATTCCAAGTGCTGCATTCAAAACCAGAGGAAGCTTCTCTTCATGCAGCAGTTCCAGACTTGGTGGCTGACCTTTTTCTTTTTAATTTTTTTTAAGTAAGCTAAATGGCACATACCTGTGAAAGTGAGGGTTACTGATTTACCCAAGTAATTAGATGTAGGAAATTCCCCATGCTGCAAAATGACTTGAGGCTAGAGGACCACATGGAAGTAACATACAGTTGGAGTGTGCTTATACTTCCCATGGCAGCTTGTCTCCACTGCTGGAGACAGATACACCACGCTAGATGGACTCCAGGTTTGAAAAAAACCTAGCTATTCTCATGCTGTGCTGATAGAAAAAGTAAGGACTCTTGGAACATGGTTCTGGTGCTGCGAGAGCACTTGTACCTTCCATATCGCTAGGGCAAGGAAGGCACAACATTATTCTTCTTCCTTGTGAATATGGTAAATTCAATCCTATTTTAATGACCTCTAGGGAGGCACCAGGGCGAAATAAAGTATCTAAAAATATCATTCCAAGGAGGATCTCAAAAATACTTGAAAAAAAAAATGTTCTTCAAGAAAACCCCTCACATCATAACCCTTAGAATTAGCAAAATTTCAGGTATGTTATACTGCTGACTTCAGGGCAGCTGTGTATAAATTGACTATATATTTGATATCCAATAAAACTTCAATAGCGCAGGTGTTGTAATGGTATAAAAATTACAATACTGTCCTCTTTGCCAAAGCTTACTGAGGAATAGCAGTTCCCTTATTTCACTAGTTCAAAGGACAGTTGAAGGCATTGCTGGCAAGCACTTGCATTGACTTAAGGAGAAGCAGGAACGAGGCACTGACCAAGTTAGGGAGTAAAATTTGGCAAGGTAAAACCCCTTGAATTCCATAGGAATTAGGGCACCAAATGTATCAAATCACTCAAATAATAGCAATTAGACTGGATAATACACTTTCTTTTGAGACATTTCAAGTGAGGCTGAAAGACATTTGTTAATTTTTACTTCCCAACATAAAAAAAAGGAAAAGAAGGGAAAAAATCTAACTGAGTACAATAACACACTTGAGAAAAAGCCAAGTAAAGTAATTAGACAAGCAAAGTTCTTGGTTGGTACAGGAAATTGCAGTAAATTATGCATTGCATTATTTTCAGATAGTTTAAATCCAAAGTACTTTTTTTTTTTTTTTTTTTTTTTTTTTTTTTTTTTTTTTTGTGGATAAAAAGGGGACAAGTAGAAAATGGAAGAATACTCCACAATATTTGCTAGCAGAAATTCTTTGTGATCCAAGAGAGAACATCAGCTAAGACAATAAATAAAGGTTCTTATGTTTTGCATTACCAAAAAAGCTGTGTAAAAGGTGTTTTTTTAAAAAAAGAAGGAATATAACATATTGCATTAACATTCCTAAATTGCTATATATCTGATATCAAAGGAGATGTTATAGATTTGATATTTAAAGATGCTCAGCATGTTCACTTCTAACAGTCTTCAGCTGAACCACAAGGGCCCAGCAATTTCACAGAAGGGAACCTTGGACAAAATTGTTGAAACCAGAGTTTGTTTGGTTTTGGGTCTGGAAATTAATCTACTTGGTTTTCATTTTAGACAGCATGAAACACTTTCAGTCTGTCACACAATAATAAATCTTCCCTCCAAGAATGACACTTTTTGGATTTGCAAAATGATCTGACACATTATCTTTTCTTTCTTTGGGCCAAATGATTCTTTCTTTCTAAAAAAAAATCAAAGGCATGAAGAAAAAAATTCTGCTTTCAAAGGCATGAGATAAAAACTGGCTAAGGAAACACTCATTTATTATTTTTGACATTGTGATTAGGACCTATTTGTGAACCAAAAATCCCTGAGTTAGGTGCTGTGTGTGTCTTCTGTGTTTCAGGTTTAATGTACTAGGCAGCAGCAAAAAAGGATAAAGGCACAAAGAATAAATAAGGACACCAGGGAACACTTCAAGTTACAGTTTCAACACGATAGCAGCCTAGCCATTAACAGAAACAGGAATTTTAAAAGGAAGATCCTGCTATGCATAAGAAATTAGGGGAGGAATCCCATTTGAAGCATACACAAAAAAGGTGTGTGAGACTATGTCTGCATACAGACTGACTGCTGCTTAGCAATCAGAGATGGACTTCTTGATGCTGAGGAAAAGTTAATTTGGATGGAATATGCAGACAGACACACACACATAAACACACACACACAAATTTATGCAGAAAGAAATAGTTACAAATGAAAAAAATTGTCATCAGAATGGGGATATTAGAGGAGAAATATGTCTCTGGGATTTGGATGTTGCATACACCTTGCAGAAGCTGTGATTTAAAGCTTACAGTAGGAGAATTCCCGTGGTTATCTGAGGGCTGGCTAGTACACCAAGAAAAAGCCCTGACTTCTTAACTCTGGAAACGAGCAGAGGAACGGGACTGCACCTGACTAAGTTCAGAGATGCTCTGTTTAGCTTTGCACTACAGACTTTAATTTGCTCTTTTCTGCCCAAAAATAGAAAAGCTTTCCTCATCAGCTGTTTCCTGATGAAGCCCTCTGAACCTATGTCTGCAGTTTTTAAAGAAGACACAGGTAGAGCTCAATTTAGATATAGAGAGATAGATAGATATAGATATAGATATAGATATAGATATAGATATAGATACAGATATAGATATAGATATAGAAGAGGAGAAAAGAAGCTGAGAAAGACAGGAAGTATTTATTTTAGCTTTTTTGTTTGGTTTTTTTCGTGTGGGTTTTTTTGTTTGTTTGTTTGTTTGGGGTTTTTTCTTTTTTTTTTTTTTTCCCCACGGGAGCCTGGATGCAGCTGCAAAATGATTCAAGGAAAAAAGCCAACCATAAACACTCGTGAAGACAAGGACAATCTAGAGAACACCATTAATAAGTTGTGTAAGTCTTTGAAATTCCTGCTTTGTCTAGAGCAAAGTAAAGCAAAAGTGTGTCTAAAAACTTTGTGAAAAACCTGACATGACACTGTCATGTCTCCAGTCTCCTCAGCAGGTCACACATCTTACAGCCTCAGTGATGCTTTCAGAATGCCTGTGGTAAGGCTATGGTCAAAGCCCAAAATGTCAGATGGGGGTTTGTGAGAAAGGCTTCTCCTGTGAGCAGTTTTGAGAGCAGAGGAACACCACTCAGAAACAGGTCCTGGGCTCTCCAGATTGCTCAGGCACAAACAAGAGGCTTAGGATGAGGCTTAGAGCCCCAAAAGGGGGACTTGGCAAGCTGCAGAGCTGAAAGAAACACAGCACATGTACTGATTTCAATAAGTGTATGTAACATAACTTGGCATTATTATGTTTTTGTGGTTAATAATTTAGTTTTATCTGCTAGCATACACATCATCTTTATTAAACAGTAACTGTCCTTCATGAATCATGCAGTTCAAGGCCAAGAAAATAATCAGAGACCATTCTATGCTCTGTGCTGAGGAGATAGAGTGGTTTGCAAAAAATAAGGAAATCTCTGCTTTCTGCCACCCACCACAGTTTCCCTGGAATGAGAAACCTGATGATAATGTTGGGGCCTCTTGAGTACTAATAAATCAGACTGGCAACCTATGTCTGTATTAATTCTGTACAGTGCAACCCAACTTGGACCCCTCAAAGGCTCCCAAGCAGAAGATGAGCAGCCAGAAGAACTGACAGCACCTGTGTTCTAATCACAGCTTCAGACCACTTGAGTTTCTGCAAAACTAGATTTGTATTTACTTTATACAATATGTTAAACTGCTTGGTTTTAAATCCAAGGTAGCAGGAATGAAATTTCCAAGGTTCTTGTCTTTGTTGCAGACCTGAAAGCAAAAGAAACCACTCACTTGTCAGATCAACTCCTTACTAGTCAAAAATTTTAACTAGTCTATTAACAAAGTTTTTATTCTTAATTCTAATCATCATCTTCTGGTTGCCATCAGGCATATTCAGATACTCACTCAAACCAACTCTCCCTAATGCCATTCTCTCTGATTATTGGATCAAATTCTGCAGCTACCACAAAAGGAATCATGCAGGCAGAACAATTCTGTAATAGCACACACCTACATGACTGGTGTCAAAAAAGTGGCTGAAATCAGGATCTCTTTTCTGCTCTGGCTTTAGAGACAGCAATTTAGGCTTCTTTTCTCTTTGGAGAGTCTGGGCAGCAAGCCTTTTCCTTGGCAATGGCGTCTGCAACATAATAGCAGTTGTGTTACCTTACAGACACATTTCAGTCCTGTTCTACCCTGGCTGACAGCTGAGTATATATGGGTAAAAATTGGCTAAATGCAATGCCAGTGTCAAAACCCCTGTCATTACCTGGATATTTAAAGGTATATAGGCATGAAGTAGTTACTGGATTACAGAGCATAGGAAAGAAGAGAGAAAGAAAGATTTCATACAGAGCACTTACCATCATTTCACAACATACAGGATAGGCAGCACTGCCTGGTGCCAGGATCACTGGCTATGGGAGACTTAAGTGTTAACAAAAGCTCAGCTGCACAAGAACTGCCAAATGGCAAAATGGAGACCTATAGCTCAAGCTATACACTTGAATTCTATGCCTGAAATTCAGTTCCAGGTTTATGTTTACTCTGAATAATGATAACATTAATGTTTTCTCAATAAAGAGCTTTCAAGGAAAATGTGTATTTCTGTTTATAGGACTAGTTGTTTCTGCTTGCTCTGGGTGCCAGTGAAGATTGATTATGGCATCTGGGAAAGGAAATTTCTCATAGTCTCACCACGTATATATTAAGATGATGTTCCCTGCTTTGATAAAAGAAGCAAAAATGACTGACAGTTTTTCCCTGTGATATTTACTTATTTTTTTTTCCTTCCAGTTTTGACCTTTTCTTAGTGTTTCTCTTTTATTGTTACGTCCTGGATACTGAGTTACATGATGACTGAGAACATACATGGTGTCACTTCATTCTAGCCCTCTCACTCCTAAAGCAAAAACTGGATCATGTTAGCAGCATGAATGGGTAGTTTTACCAGTGATATCTGGCAGGTGTTTCAGTGCCACAGATGTCTCTTACTGAAGCATCACAGCAAATTTTAAATATCCTTATATAGGGCATATTTAAAGTCCTTTTCAAGAGCAATTTTGTCCCACTGTGCCAAGCAAACGCTGTGACTGATTCTGCACAAGGACAGGATGTGTCACCTCCCTCACCAATGACATGTTTTCACCAGTGAAGTGACCCAAGTGTGCAGTCTGCAGATGCCTTAGATTCACCCACACCCAGAAATCCAGCTCCTCTACCACCCAACAGAGCAAGGGAGAAGAGAGGCTATCACAACCACTTATCAATATAGAGACTGTATTTATACAGGAAGTACCTTCTTGTCTTCTACAAAGTACTAGCACCTCCTGGTGCATTCAGGTTTCAGATGGCTCGGGCAAGGTAAACCAGCTGCACCTCCAAACTGGTAAATAGTGTTTTGTTCCTTCCCATCTTCTCAAAGTTCATCCTGAATGTGCATCTACCCATTTGCCTACATCTGATAAACAAGGTATTTGCATTTTTCTCTCCCTGGACACAGTATTGTTCAATTTTACAATAACCACCATCATATTCTTCCCTTTGCAGATATTGGTGCTCCTCAGTAAATGGACTTTATACTTTTAAAAGGAGGTGAACATGTCTTTCTTGTCACAGACATATTTAATACTAAAAAATATGAAAAATACATAAGGATTAAATATTGATTTTATTTTTTAGAGAGCAAGTACAATGATGTTGCATTAAAATAATGCTATGTCATAGTTGTTACAGCTCTGATAGAAAAATAAACATCTCAATATGCTACAGTGTAACTCATTAATAAATATCAAATAGAAGTTAGTAGTCAACTGAAATTAATCAAACAGCTATAAAAGTATACTATTTTAAATAATAAAACATTCAGTATATTTCCAGATGAACAAAAGTAGTGATTTAAAAGTATCATTTAAAATGTCAAACGAGCAGTAAGAAGTTATCAAATTTAAAACCTCTTCCCTTACTAACATTCTCTATGCATAAAATCTAGAGACACATTATTTATCTCCCTATATTTCTTTTTTACAAAAGGTAGTATATGTTAAATAGAAAGTTTAAAACTGTAGTATTATTAATAGTTGTCACACAATCGCTAAGTAAGACACTTTAAAGTAGCATTATTTTTGAAGCAGTAGTAGGTAAGAGTGAAGATGTCAGCACAGTGAATTCATCCAACACTAATGCCTCTGTAAAAGACTCTTTCATTTTTCAACATCTCCCTTCAAAATATAACCAAAACAGCCCAAATACAATATAGATGTCAGGATGAAATGATAGAATTTGGACAGAAGTCATTATTTTAACAAACGCCAGATATTTTCATTTTTTTTAAATAGGTACCTTTTTTTAAAAAGCATATTCAGAAAAGGAAACAAAGAGAACATGCAATTCAGAACAGCATTTCTAAAGCTTAAGAATCTAGAAACTTTAGGTTTTTTCTTTCCCCCCTGCACCCTCTCCAGACAGGTCAATCATTCTAAGCTGGCTTGCTCTCAGTGAAACCCCACTGATTTGGCTTGCTATAACGATACATCCCCACTGGTTAACTTTAACCTTTCCCCTGTACCCCCTCCATGAATTTCATTTCTCTGTAAGAGCCAACAGACACCTATACATCAGAGCAGTCTCAAGATCAGAATTAAAAATTAGTGTTATTCTTAAGTATTGCTTCATTTCTGCTTTCCTCTCTGTTGCAAAATGCCAGGGACATTGTCACCACGTGTCACTCGCAGTCAGTCGGGGCAGAGCAGGAGTCACCCAGCACTGACTCAGCACAAATGCTCTGTGAGAAGTGCCCTTTACAGCTACTGCTTACATTCCTTCAGGCTGCCTGGTGGAGATCCTGGGCCTGGTGGGAAGTCAATGGGCAAGTGCTCAAATGCTCCCCAGGAGATTTAACGGAGGTCTGCAGCATCCACGTTTACAAGCTGCCCTTGCTGGGTTCTGTGCAGGCATTTCTGATGAGCAAAGATGCAAAAAGCCCACAGCATTAGAGTCCAGACTACACATCATGCAGTCCCAGTGTGGGGCCAAGTACCTGCAATGCAAACCTAGGACACCAGTGCTGCCAAGCCAGCCTAGTTTGAGAGGTTTCTTGCCCTAACAAAAGGCAAAGAGAGATCTCAGAGCACCATTTCTGCAGGGATGCTGTGGGCAGCCCCAGCACTGTCCCTCTTGAAGTTTCCACACAGACAGTTGAGCCCTTGCATGTGTCTGCCCTGGGCATCACCGGACCCTATGTCTATTTTGGGATGGAGGGTTGGTTGAAGCTGTTTCACACATTTACTCCCATGGTTTGCAAAACATGCACACTAAGCATGAAATAAATATTATATATGATCAGACTGGGAAAATATTCTTTTTCCATTGCAGTCTGAAGAATGCTTTACATAGCAGGTTTTCATGACATCATAGAGAGGAAAAAATAAATCCAATTGTAAATAATAGCTAAAATGTAAACTATGCCCATACGAACATCCTTCCTTTTTAAGGTTCATTTTTAACGTCCTTGCAAATGTAAGGGAATTTCAGCTGGGCACAATGAAAATTCCTTGCATACCATGTGCACGTTTTCTGGATGAAACAGCTATTTTCCCACATACTTCTGCAGCAATCTTATTAGTGTAGTCATGATGTTTGGAAATAACTATTTCTTAGCATTTCTTCATTTTATAATACTCAAAAAGAATCTGAAGTAAAATACATATTTTTTAATTACATAAAAATGCAATTTCTGAAGTATCAGGCAAATAATGAGTCAAAGGCTAAAAAAGGGGACTAGAATTTGAAAACTATACATATGAATTTTACCAGTAACAAATACGATGTGAAAAGTCATGTACATGCTGCAATTGTGGGATCAAATCTAAAAACAATTCCCCAAATCAATGATGAGACACAGCAGTATCTGCTGGTATATTTTTGGATATAAGTATGCAGTAGGATTATTTGACTTTTTTTCTAAAAAATTTTTAAGAAGCCCAGCATAAGAAGTGTTATTTGAGAACATTGGAACATTCTGTTCTGAGGTTAGTTATTTTTTCCTCTATTTTTATGAACATCTTTGATGCACAATACATTGAAAACTAATATGAATTAATTGGTCTTTAATATCTCCCATATTAAGCACTATAGGAAGCACAGTCCTTCTGCAATCACTGAAGAAATTCCTTGTGAATTAAAGGCTGCTTTCTCATTTAAGGTCATGTGCTGAGGGAACACAGCTCCCTAAATAGTGAGGCTTTTGTTGAGCTATTCATCTCCTGCAGCAGCTCTTCTGAAAAACATGGTCAAAGGCAGAGGGAAACAAGTACCAAGCAAAGCCAGAGTTTCTCATGGATAGATTCCATCCCTAGAAACAAAGCCTCCTCCCAAGAATCCTGCTCTGTATAAGCTCCCCACGGGCCTTCTAAAAGCCTTGACCTGTCACATTAGCAGCAGCTTATTCTTTTTCGCCAGCCTCTTCCACAATACAGCAAAACCATGAGGGAGATGCAAAAAAAAGCTTTTTTTCTGTGCCTTTTTTTTTTTTTTATTTATATATATTTTTATATAATCTCAGGACAGCAAGCAGCTTACAGTGCAATTTGTCCTGTAAGTATGCTCTACTTGACCAGAGCATTTTAAACATTCAGGCAGGTGACTGATAAGGAAATACTGGCCGTGCCCCTTCACAGGCAGCACTCCAATGCCAAGTGCTACAGAAGAAAAGCAGCAGCAGAGTGATGTGTCTGGAAGATGGGTATTATAGCTCAAGCCTTTCTTCCACCAAGAACCCAGTTCCATTATCCCCTACCCACAAAATTGAAAATTGAAGCTGAAAAACTCCCTCTAACAGTAAAAAGTAATTTCTAATGAAAAAAAGATAGTTATCAGTTCAGTAAATGCTTTAGTACATGCTTTAAAGGCCATGTAGAAATACATTCTGAGGAATCTTTTTTTTTAAAGGGTTTATCACACTGTTTAAAGAATATAATTAGCCTCTTTTTTATATACTTAGATATACTCCACTAAGCTTTTTCTTTTTTTTTTTTTTTTTAAGTGAAATAGACAACCAGAGATTGCTTCCCACTCACAAATAGCCATGAATTGTGAAAAGGGTAACAGCAGGTCAATCTTTATCAATCTTTTATCTTTATCCCACCAAAACCAATTGTTTGAAATCTTTTAATTTACACAGGAGGAAAACGATCCTATTCACTTGAAAAGAAAATGAGAGTTTATGGTGTACTTGATAGATTACAGAATTAATCTATAATTAAGGTTCTACAATCAAGCTATCACTGAAGTCAGAGTTAGTGTAAAGAAACACTCTCTTTGTTAAATGAGATACTTTTACCTGTGTGGTAGAAAGCTCAGGACCTACTTTGAAGACTGCTTTAAAAACATTCCAAGTCTAATTTACAGTATTTTTAAAAAAACAATCCCTAAGGTCTAGAGCTTTTATGACTTATGAAAGGCCCATTGTCTATATTATTTTTCTCAATCCCCCTTGATCCATTACCCAAGAAACTTAACACTCACAAAACACTCATCATTTTTCTACATCCTGCCTTCCTTTCAATCCTCATAGTCCTCAGGTTTCAGAGAGAATTTACAGAAGAAATACAGAATAGGAAATACAAGTAATTTCTAGAGACTGCACATAAGGAAGTCCTGCTTTGTTTCTGTAACTTATCTATGACAAGTAGTGACAATATTTAGTATTACTAATAAAGGTTGTTAAAATGATACGCTATCTTCTGAGATGATTTTTCTTTTTGCCAGCAAGGTTTTAGTGAATTAGAGGTTCATCAGATTTTCATAGGGTTTCAGCAGCATAGAGTTAGTAAATCAGACTAATGCTTCCAATGAGCATATAACAATAACAAGTCTTCTACCACTCTAGCTGGATTCAGGGATAAAAAAAAAAAAAAAAAAAAATGCTTCTGCTTGACTTTGTAGCTCACATTCTGCTCTCAGATAAGCTTATATTGGTCCCACCATGTTTGGAAAAGTTTTGCCTGATTTCTGAAAACAGAATCTGATCCATATTTATAAAGTCAATTAACGTGTTCTCTTAAGAAAAAGACTATTTTCCTCACTTTCTTCTAAATTGCAGGTTCTTTTCTCCATCACACACTGGACACATTTCTCAATGCACGGTCACAAAAAACTGAAGTGGTTACAAAAAAACCTTAGAAAACCTAATCTCATCAACAATTTACACAGAGAAAAAGAGCACATGTAAAACCAGACTAATGCCTGACATCATACAAAAAGATCCAAGTCCTTATTTGGCAAAACACTGACATGTAGCTAGCAAACCAAACAGAGCTCTGGTGTAATTTTTCTATTTGCAATGGAATTGATGCTGCTGACTCTAAAGGCATACTCTGCTGGCAGTGATCATCAAGTAGACTATGCTACTGGATAGAGGAACTCTCATTTTCTATAGCCACTCAGTTTCCAAACACCTTAAATTTTGTATAAAATGGGGGGTTATATTTAAACAAGTAAAAAAGCTAAAAATTATTCTTTATCATATATAAATTATCCTTAACTGACATCATCCATACAAAAACCCCTATATATATAATTTACCTGTGTGTGCATGCATATGTATGTGTTTACACACACAACATACACCCATACCAAGAACTAAACACTCATTTAATCCTACCATTTTTATGAGGAAAAGGAAAGAGGCATAAGCAGACAAATCAGTGGAATCTGTTAACTGAGAGAAGTATAAAGGTACCATTTACTCTATTTAAGAGCATTTTAATAGTTTCATCTATTGCTATAATATACAGCAATGTTAATATTTCAGTCACAGCTTTTGTCCATTCCCACAGAGCACATCAGTACTAGCTACATGTAGAGTGAGATCAGTGCTTTGTCAGACCGGTTTGTATCTACATTCTAGACCATAACTAAATAAATTAGAAAATGCTAAAGTGCTACATCAACACTAATGTTTCTGAACAGTAGTAACGCACATTTCTCTTTCAAAAATTTTTTTTAAAAAAATACAGCAGCTATAGGTCCAAACATAATCACATAATGTGAGTATGTTTACATGTCACTTTGTTACAGTATTCAACAAAATGCACAACAAAAAAACCACATGGCAACAGTCAAGACTCCCACAGAGTACAAAAAGATAATTTTTTAAAAGTCGAGCATGATGGAAATAGACATTTGCAGTCTTCAGAATTCACACTTGAACGTTTCGTTTAATCGCAACTTGCTGATGTCGATATTTATTTCCTCTGGTTTGTCACGTCTGTATGTTACTGTTCTTGTGCAAACTGTAGGCAAAAACATCTTATCCTTGAAGGAGAAGATACAATTTTTATCAGCAATTAGCTAACTTTTATATGCAAGAAAAAGATTACTGAAGATGATGGCTCTGAAATCAATTACCTTCTTTGTTGTAGATACTCTGTAATCAGATGAAGATTTAACTTTATTGCTACTCCCCTGCAGAATTATCTGCCTGATGATAAGGACAACAAGCAACCCGATCAGAAAGGTAACTATAACGATTATGGAAAAGACTCTAAAGTAGTTTCGTCCAGAGAAACAATCTGCAAAGAAAGGAAAACACCAGGGTAAAGTCTAATGTATGGAACAGGCACATCCCTCTAACACAGGCATATTCACCATGGCTTAGCAATGTTGTATAAATGTAATACAAGCCTGATAAAAATTAAGAGAAAATGAATTAAGGGAAATTAAGAGGAAAAGTTGCCATATGCAAGCTTTTAAAGTTGGGCACATCAAGAAAGGCAATTCAGATCATGATCCATTGTAGAAAAATAGAAACTGTTATTCTTTTAATCTACAGAACTAAGATTCAGGCTTCATTGTATTGCCCACCATAAAGTCCCTGTAGACAAGTGAGTTTATAGCTGAAGTAGAGAGGATGAAATATTAGAGCTGTTTGGGGCAGAGATAATTTAATCTTCACAAGACAACAGTGAAGATCACTGGTAAAATATGAAAGAAAATGTGTTGAATCCGTGTCCAGTGCTCTCCTCACTGGTAAATTAACACAGTAAGCTTTCCTTAATACTAAAGTTAAGAAAAAAGTATTCACAATTAGTTTCCTCATTTATGAACTGTGGTATAAAAAGATTTATATAAATATTAAGTGACAAAAGGTAACCATTTACCTGCATTTTTATTGCTGCGTGGAGTGATTAAACTTAATGAGACTTTATTAAAAATAGATTTTATTCTTCCACAGCCCTCATAACTGCAGTTTTTTATACTTGAAAGGAACTTTTAAACATTACTGGACTCAAGGTAAGCATTCTATTTCATTCTTTCTTGTTTCTGGTAATGTCAAATAATATAAGCATGTTAAAAGTAATAAAACATACAGATGCCATAACAAATTTTTATAAATATTTCTTTAGGCATTGCTCAGGCAGGATTCATCATTATTAGACATGAATTCTTGAGGAGCTGGGAAAACTGAACTTAGCAATGCTTGACAATCTTATTTCCTGTTATTATTTATCTTTTACTTTCCCTAAAGCTATGAATGATTTTTCTTTTCTTCCTGCTTTCTTTCTTTGTTATTGTAATAATGTAATATACTTCTGAAAGACATTCTAACACTGGAAAATTCAATTACTAATCACAATAGATTTTAATCTCTTATTAAAATTACCTAGAAAATGACACTTACCTGAAGTATTGTCAATATAATGTAATAGGTAAGCGCATGAGGTTGTGCACTGGTCAAGTATTACGTGAGATGCATTGTTAGAATGATAGCACTGAACACAGTTCCTGTAAAATAAAATGTATAATTAAAATCTTATGTCTTTCTCTGCACTCTCCTTTAAGAGATTGTATCTACAGGCTGACGTATTGCTTGCTCATAATGCTTTCCTGTTAGTAAAAACATTGCGACATTTATTTATTTTTTTCTGAAATGTGATGCCTCTCTCAGCATTTTATCCCTCTGATGCTTCTCAGAACCAACTAGTCAGAAGTTGCAAACTAAAACATGCCTTTGGCTTTGAGCCACCTTCATCCAATCCCTGCTCTGCTTTTGTGATGTGAGTTCATCACGGGGTGTAGCTGAGGTCCAGCTTTCTTCAGCTTTCAGCCTCCAGTTCCTTTCTAGTCTTTCCTTACCTATGGATCTCATTTGGATGCACGCTGGAACTGAAGGATAGAGGTAGGCAGAGGAAACACAGCTTTGTCAATAATTTTTGGATGCTACGTTAAGACAAAGCCAAGTAAGTCTGCACTGCTGGGCTGTTTAGAAAGAGCACTACAAGTGGGAGGCAATGCTCTCAGTCTTACTGTCCTCACTGTATAGCCCTGAAGGAGACAGATGCCACAAGAGATCCCCCTAAAAAAAAGCCCTCATTGGATTTTTAATGAAGATATGCCATCTTCTGAATTTATTAAAGGCACACATTTCAGAGTGACTTTGAACAAGTCGGAGCAAGAAAGATTAACTGCATTTTATCTAGTGAAATCTTAGCAGCAACCTTTCCAGATGTGGCCAAGCTCTCCAGCATTTTCACCAGATGAACTATAATTTAAATAAATACAAATATACAACAGTTCTGTTTTGAGCACAATGACCTTTCCAAAGAAAGGCTGATCTTTCTTCACCCTCTGTATCACAGTGCTATGCAGAACATTACATGTGTGACGAGAGGGCGCAGAAGAGCCGTGCCCAAGGAAAGGGCTGCATTTGCTCTCTACGTCAGGACCACACAGTGCACCACTGAGAGCCTGGACTAGCTTCTCTCCTCCTGGGCTTGAACATTTGGACCTCCACACTGTCCCTTCCTCTGCATGAGTAAGGAAAAACGCCATGCTTTAACACTAGCACGGCAAAGACCAAGTGTTTTAAAACTGAGCAATGAAGAAAGTTGTTCTCTGGGTAAGATCAGCTCTGCTCTGCTGATCCATGCACAAGTACTGCTCTAGTTCCACACCTCTTTCTTTCAGCTGAGAAGCACAAAGAGTATGCAAAAACAAATGTGGAGAATATTACTGGACTTGATGGCATTCAAAAGTAGGATCTATTTTCCATTTTTAAAAATACAAATTCATGGTTTTATTTCCTACACAGGAGATCTCATATGCAGAATGGTTAAAATAATTGCTGACATGAAATTCTCTTAATTGCCAGTGTGAATCCAACTACACAGAGAAGTATCAAGTATTAATTGTACCAATTTCCTACCATCTAAATAGCTAAGAAATATAGCATCTAGCCAAGCAAAAATATTTCTTCATGTTTCAACACTGGGGGAGTGAAAAAGGCAAGTCTAGCACAAGAAACATACCAGTTTTCTTCACAGGCTTTGTTACAAGTAGGGCAATATTCACAGAAACGGCCAAAGCTTCTTGGATCTGTGCACTCACACTTTCCACAAACACATTTTCCTCTTCCACTGCAAATTTGGCCCTTTGAATTCAGGCAGTGCTTTGCTGATTGTGATGAGCACTCGCAACGATCACCTTCCCAGCCAGCAAAGCATTTGCATTTACCACCTTCACATTCACCATTACCTACAACACAGAGAGTCTGGAGTCATATGCTTCCATGAAAACATAGAAAATAAATTTTAGATGGATACATTTGTACTGCTTGTGCTTTACCTTAAACAGAGGAAATTCAGACCTGGACTTTCTAATTAGTTTTTAACAACTTGCAACTGTAGTTACTGGCATGATCAATATTGAAGGCTGCTGTTCATTGTTAAACTGAGCAAAAGTTGCTACTATGATGTGACCCTAAAACCTTCTACTAAATTTTTCTCTTTTGCTTTGGATCAAAACAATGGAGATTAGGAATTGCACAATGACCAGGAAAATAGCCTTCAGGCAAACTAAACAAACTTCTCTTTAGCAAGAAAATATTCCATTCAAATAAACAACAATATTCAGTGGAAGAAGTAGTATAAAGTTCATGTGCACAGGCCAGATTCTTTCCTTCCATTTCCATTTCCATTTCCATTTCCATTTCCATTTCCATTTCCATTTCCATTTCCTTTTCCTTTTCCTTTTCATTTTCCTTTTCTTTTTTTTTTCTTTTTTTTTTTTTTCTCTTCCCTACCATAAAGTGGACTACAAAAAGAATAAGAAATTCAAACAACTCTGTTTCACTTAGAGACTCCTTTTGGAAGCAAGCATTCCCTACAGTGTTCGTGTTTATATCAGTACTTGAAATCAAGTGCCACTGTATCTCTCACAGGACTGATTTAGGGTGGTAGAAAATCAGAACCTCACCTGGAAGCTATGATCTTTTTCTAATCTCTCAGTATCTCATACTCCCATTAGACTGAAAAGTATCAACTAACTTTCTGAAATAACATTATTTTTTGTTTGAGAAATCAGTATCATTACTTATTAGGAAATTTGAGATTTACATATTAAAGTAGCTAACCTTAGGAAAAAAAAAAATCAATGTATCCCCTAGAAAATGGTGGTGAAATTTAGAAGACAGTGTGTATGTCTGTGGTGGACAAAGCCCAGGAGTGTGAATTCCTAACAGGATGTTCAGAACATTTCCCACACTAATTCTGCACAAACAATTCTTTTTCTTGACAGCCTTACATCATTATTTTCAGCTGCATCATGTACAGTAGCCTCAGAAAACAAAACAAACCAAGAAAATAAAAACATAAACGCTGCAACTTACCAGAACATAAGTTTCCCTGGTGATATGGGCAGGAAAAATCATCCATTTCACAGTACTTGCCATACACCTTGCCTAGCTTGCTTTTGTAGCAGAAACATTTTCCATCTATGCAATTGCCTTGACCACTGCAGATGGGTTGGTCCTGGTTTTGCCTGCACTTCTCTAAGTGAAGCGTGTCTCTGTTAGAGCTACAGTTATTGTCACTGCACTGGGACTGCTTGCTGTCAGAAGTTTCATCAGCCCACACTCTTTTGTGCCCTGTGCTGTCTCCATACTGGCAGGCACAGCTTTGCTGCACATTGACAATGGCAGTTTCATTGAAACCAATAGGCTTAAGTATGGCATATTTTCTTCCTCCAGTTGTATGACATCCTTTCATTGTAACTGATACATTGAAAAGTACCTAAGAAGAAATAAAGATGGCTTTAACATTATTATTATTATTATTATTATTATTATTTTCTTGCTTACATTTGCTTAAAATTTTCAACACATAAATAAAGCAGAAAGTTATATTGTTTACGAATGTGTATTAGCTGATAAGAGCAAAATACACATTGGTCACTTGTCAAACATGATATATTTGTAAGGATAGGCATCACAAATACAGGTAAAATCCTAACAATAGAGGATTGACAGAAGTGGACTTTTCAAGTTAAGAAAGTACAGTTACAAAAGACAAGTTTAATACAAATTGAATGGAAATAGAAATATTGTCACTATCCTCCTGCTATTATTTAATGTGTATATTCTGTTATATCACAGGAATACTCAGGTAAGAATTGGAAGTAGATTCAGCAAGACAACACACAAACAGAAGCAGAGATACTCTTTATAAAAAGAATCTATAATGAATGTCCTGCTGCAGAATTGGTCACACACATAGAAATCACACGGGTTTTTGGATGGCCCTGGCTATGCCTACTAAAACACAGAAATGGCTCACATTAGCAGTTACTTTTCCCAATTCTATGGACCCATGCCTAGCTCCAGGCCATGTCACGGCCATCGCCACAATCCTCCAGGTCCTCATCCCAGCAGTGCCCACTACAGCAGCAGCTCCCACAGCTTTTTGTACTCCTGGCACAGTACTAAAGATCATTTTGGTGGCTAGGTGATTGCCATAGAGTTTCCATCAGTCACGCCTAAAAGTTTTTGACAGCTCTGACGTGTGTGACACACTAGATATCAATCTTGTATTTCACAATTTTATTTTTTTTTTTTGACCAGTACCCCTCTGACAGGGTATTCTCTCCAAGGTTTTGAATTTTTGCAGCTTTCTGATGTAAAACAACTCTTTCTCGTCTCCTCACAAAGAAAATGTAACCAGGAGGAAAAGGCGAGAAAGGAACGCAAGAGAAGAGAGTACCTTTAATCTTCACTACCAAGAAATAAAGATTTCCAAATAAAAAAGGAGAAACCCCGAGAAGCTGATTACATATGAGGTTGAAACTACCCACAAATACTAAGGCCATTCATCTCTCATCACTGTCTCTCCCTCCCGCTGCGCCCCCACACGAGAACAACCCAGCCCCTGGGGACAATGGTGGCTTTGTGGCGAGTGGGGCTGCGGCTGCCTACACGGACAACAGGAGAAGAATGCTGTGCAGAAACATGCACTTAATGTCATATTGAGGGGGCACACAGGCTTTGTCTCACCCTTTGCTTTTTTTCTTCTCATTTCTCAAATGTGCCACTACAGACATAACCCCTCAGCAGCCCACACTCTCCATGCATTGAGATTTCTTCCCTTGGGTTGCAGGGTAAAAGTGTGGCTGTAGAGAAATTGATTCATACAGCAGGTGCCTATCACACGGGGAGGACAGGCTGCAGCTAAGGAATGTGCTTTTTATTCAGAGCCGTGCCAGAAAACATCATCTTCGTGTACAAAACAGTACTGGAAGAATGGCAGGGAAATGGGAGGGAAGGGAAAATCATGTTGTGCATATGAGTCGTGAAATTTGATTCTGAACACAGCAGCAGATAGATTAAACCTGTGGTGACTAAATAATTACAACATCATGACACTTGCTAATAGCCAAAGTTAGTTTTGCACCCTGAAGAGGCCACAGGATTCTTCCAGAATTTAATCCACTTTGTGTTTTGGTAAGAAAAGGAAGGAAGAAGGATTAGACAATGAAAGGAATGTGAGAATTAAGGAAAAGCATTTTGTCTGTAAACAAATACTGAAAGAAGGATTTACGGTTAAAATAAATTAATCTCTTAAGGATGGCTCATTTTCAACAGCCGTAGAGTTTTAGGGCCACATGCAGTTCTGTTACAATCAACTGGCTTGGCTTCTTATTAAAAAGAAACTGATACAAATATTTTTCTTTTCATTAAACAGAACAAATTCCAGTCCTGTTTCTTATGACATGCCCAGGGAGCAACAGTGGAGAAAAGATGCGTTAAGAATAAAAACAGCAAATCTCCCGTAAACTGTAGAAGCTACAATCAACAGCATGCAGACAAAATTTAGGAGAGCATAAAATAAATCCAAATTCACGTTACAATTCACACATTTAATTTGTTTTGCTATTTCTACACACAAACACAAGCTATTTCTCACACTAGCTGAGACACATGTACATGTCAAGCAGGAAAGAACTCATTGACCCTGCTCTCTAGAAACACAGACCTCTTCCTGGCAAGCAAAAAGAATTACTCCAGCAGTCCAAGCAATTAAATAAATATATCAAGACACAGAGAAGTTTTTCTGGGAAGAAAACCATGTTCTTTACATGAGCCAGACATCTTCCCCTGCATTGTCATGGTGCATGATGCTCTGTTTCATTCAGTAGGTGGCACCAATTCAAATGGGAATAAATTATTTTATTAATTTGATTTATAAAATAAACTAATTTTTTTATTAACAATAACAACCGTGATTGTGCAGGAAGACTACTAAAGCAAGAAGAGAGAAAGGTGACATCTAGTACAGACCAAAGAACACAAATTCCAGCAATTTTTTTCCACTGGGTGATTATCTTTCAACCTCTTTACATACAGATTTCATCACAATGGATGTGGTGGTTGTGCCCAGTGGAGGACAAAGAAGGAAAGTTTTAATGGACGTTAGCTTTCAGGAAAAGCTTTGAGCCTTAGTTCCACGGGATTAGTGAGAATTAAAATAAGATTCAGGAAAAATAAACCCAGAGAATAATAGAGAGCCTGTGATCATTAATCACATAAATCCATTTTCAGTTTAAGTAAATCCCTAGAAGATTTCACACCATTGAAACGCAATCAAACAGAAAAATAAGTATTCCAGTTCCTTGAAGAATGAGAACTATCAACATACTTCTTTATTATATCCCACATTTTTACATCCTTCCATGCCAGTTTTTTTACTTCCATCGGGACAGATCGCAGTGATATTGAAATGAACACCTTGGATCTGGTTATCCACTTGAATTTTCACTTCAGAGATTAGTTTCTGTAACCAGAAAACAAGTTTTACTTGCATTGCATCTCAAAATATTATGTACATTAGTGACTAACACCAAGTATGGTTCCCACATCTGACTAAAAATGAAGAAAGCTTGTCTGTGTGAATAAAGGAATGAATTAAAGCATTGTTTCCCATGTAGAGACCCAATTACATTCCAAATATACACAACCAGTGAACTGGTAATTCTGATAAAGAGGATTAGGTTTTCCAGATAAAAATGTTTTCAGCTTTGCTAACATGGTTTTGAGACTGCATTTTTCACAATTTGAGAATCTATTCCAACAACCATGCGCAACAAAAACTGCTCATTGTTTGAGTCTACGCTGCCTTTTAGCCACACACCTAAAATACAACAGGAAATATACATACTACCACTGTTATCCAGCAGTGAAGTTTCCTAATTGACTCGGCACTTTAAAAATTTCTTTTATTTTGCAACTGTCTTAAAAAAGTTTTCTCTGAACAAACCTTAAGATGACCTAAAGGCTATTGGGATTATTCTTACTGATTTTCCTGTGTCAGCTAAGACTATATAAGCCACCATTTGGCCGATCACATTAGGGCATTTTGCAATAAAAAATAATGAAAAAGCAACTACTTTGTAACCTGTATTGACTGCATGACCTAAAATCCTGCTTCTTTCAAGGAAGAAATACTGCTACTTGACCATTTCAAAATTTATTAAATCTCTCTACAAACTTATGAGCTGAAAATTGCACAGAGGGATTTTTAAAATTCCTCTCATATTACTATTAAAAATGAGTTTAGTGGGCTATTTTTACTGCGACAAATGGAAATGCAATTATATGAATCTCAACACATGTTTATCTCAGTAACTTTTTGAAAATTAGTGACTCATCTTTGGCATTTTAGCCAGGGATTTTCAGCCAGGGTTTTCCATAGCTAAGCCTAAGGTTTCCCTGCCTGGAACAAGAGTGCGAGAGGCCCACTGTCATTGAATATCAACACAAAATTTATTTTCTTATCTAAGTCTTTTTTTTTTTTTTTTCTAGAATGCAACACATTCAAGACCTGCTCACTATGTGTTTATATATTAAAAAGCCCCTAAAACTATGACAAAAATCTCAAATTGTGAAATCCAATGAAGGTTAGGATGAGAAGAAAGTGTCTAAAAAATGAAAATAAAGCAAAACCAAACTGGGGGTGGTTGGACCAGGAAAGTCCCACTGAATCTTGTATTGAACTAAATAATTGTTCCGTAAAATTTCATTTCCTCCCCTTGAATGTTTGCCCTGCACTGGGTAAGAACTGTGCTTCAATTTAGGATGGACACTGTAAAGCTGTCATACAAAAGGACTACAATTTTCAAAATATTATGCCAGAAACTCCCTGCAAACCTCCATATTCAAAATGAGATCTCTTGACTTTACAAGAGGAAGTAAAATACCAGTGAGAACTTCTCTGCAATTTGACTACCCCTGAACTCCTCTGCTTTTTAAAGTGTTTGCCTTTTTCCCAGTGTCTCCAATGCAACAGTGAGAAAAAATGTGTGCAAAAGCACCCTATGGACTAGGAACAGGCACGGGAGCTGGCCCCTCATTATAGTAAATTTGCTGTAAGCAAATTGCTTGATTCTGTCATTATGCAAGTAAAATGGGTAATTTCAACCTCCCAAATCCAACTAATTACAAAAAAAAAGAGAGATACCTGTGGATACCTTGCATATGCTTTTGTAGCTGAGTTTTCAGCTTTCTGAAACTGAATGTGTGTAACTGCACGACTTAACAGCATTCAACCATGCAACACATCACATTCATTTAGATGCTGCTCTATGGGCTCCCCATACTGTAGTAACTCAAATATCTATTTCTTGGCTTCATTTTCAAAGCTGTTTATATCCTCTTTCCTCCACTAACAACATGCCTGTTTCGCTTTCAAACTGCTATTCTGTGTCAATTATGCGTAGAAAATATGCTATTTCCCATACTATTACTTTCTCTTTCTCAAACTATTATGTTCAATTGATGACTCCAAGCAAGAGTTCACAAAGCCATTTCCATTGTTCTCTCCCAAATCTCTATCAAAACCCTTCTTCACTTCCATGCCTCAAACCCCCAAGTCATTACACTACTTTATACAGTATAGATACTGCTTTTCACTATATCCACTGTTCTCAAACCACCTCTTGGTAAATTCCATTCTCTTGTTTGTTTTATAAAAATTATGCTGAAATACTCTCCAGATAGTGCATTGGGTTTTTGCTCTGAATTTATATGGTGCCTACACAGTGGTGTCTGGTCTGTAACTAAAGATCTGAGGTGCCAAAATTCAAATACATAAATCATCTTTTGAAGTGACATAGCAACAGGTGCCGAGAATCAAACAGAATATTTAGAAGCATCCTAAGAAATTAAAAAGCAGTAGCTCTTGGCTTTGAGACCCTGAAAGCCTGGGACTTTGAGACCTATCATAAGATAGTATCACCTATCCACTGCACATTAGGAGAAGTAGGGAATGTATGCTTGTAGATTTCAGATGGAAGACAAGATCCTGGAAATTCTAACTTCAGGCTCTGAAAGATGAAAAATGTACAAATATTGCATACAACATTGTCACTCTCATCATACCTGATAGGCTTCTACCACCAAATCATTGAGATTTGCTGCTTGTGATTCTATTTGTCTTGCAACAGTACCAGGCAAGAGAGGTAACAGATCCTAGGAAAAAGACAACAATTTATGCATAGGTTTAAGTATAAATATTGTGCCTTCAAAATTGAAAAAAGAAATCAAGTTTCTAACCTACTTTATACCAATGAAACTGGCTTCCTTGAACGGCAAAAATAACATTGATGTTATTGTCAATCAATTTTTCAGAGAGCTGCCCAAGAGATGGATGCTCCTGCAAAATACAACAGGAAAGAGAAGATTTCAGATTAGTAGGGAAAAATCTTATATTTCATATATGGCTCATTATAGATTTCCAAAACCAATCCAGTCTTAACTCCTAAATGTACAGAGAATGCCAAACCGGCATCAAAACCAGGATGCAGCCATCCGAATAAACAATAAAAAAAATCATCAGGCCATCAGCCAGGCTTATCTGTAGTCAATTATGTAGATCTGCTGCACAGTGGGAGAACCACCTCTGCAGTACTACTTTGTTGGTTTGAGTTTGATAGTTAAGAAATATGGATATGGTGTGGTCCATAGTCCATCTAGAAGAACAGGGAATGATAGGTGGGTTCTTGTGCAAAAGTCAGGGAGAAAGTACAACATGAAGCACTGAGATGAGGTGTGCTTTTGGGAACAGCAAGGAGGGTAATTAAAAATGTTTGATTCTCAGATGTGTATTTTGGCATCAAATGCAGCCACTGGATCAGGTTCTGGCAATGTCAGTATTCTATGCTTATCTGACTTACGACTGACAGCTTTCTCCTCTGCTGTTCAAGACCTACTTAGGGACTGATGACTCCAGCCCTCATCATGATGACCCGCTACATTTTCTTAACCACACCTATGCCTGAAGAAGATGGCAAGAGTTTCACAGCTCTTCTCAGTAATGCATTGTTCTATCTGGTGGAGTACTTATAACAGCATGTCCTGTGCCAATGACCTGCTCCTTCTACAATTCTCATTGAGAAATCTGACATGGATTTGAGAACAAGAGTTGTGTTGCTATCTCTTCATCCAAGATCTGGGGAAGTTCAAGGGTGTCTGTGTGGTCCCAAAGGGCTTTATATACCTGGGTTAGGTGAGAACCCTTCAACTCCAGTATTCTAAATTGTGTCTGAAAATCACCACTTATTAACTAGCCTTAAGTGAATAGCTCTCAAGAAGTAAATTTAACACTTAAAATTCATGACTAAAAAGAAAGAAGTGACTGGGGCCTTGGCCTGTGATTCCACTGAAAGAGATTTCATCTGGACACCTCCACTTATGCCAGGTACTTAAACCTTTATCCCCCAAGTACTTTTGTTGTCTCTTTTCCTGGTATTTCTCACCATCTGCCCCATATTGTCTCTCTCTTGCACAGTCTGTTACCCTGAACAATTCCTTTCTCCTCAGATTGTCCCTTGTTACTTGACCCTGCGAGTCAGCAGCTCTCCTAGTGATAATCTGAATAGCAAGACAACTGAGACAAAGTTATGCAAGGGAGCAAAATCCACTTTCAGTCATATTGCACTATTATAAAGAGCCTTGTACAGAGAGAACAAAACAGTTTCTTGGTGCAGTTTGATATTAAGCAGGGTACACACCCCTCTCAACGCTTCAGCACTTTGGTAAAAGATTATATTCCTTAAGATAACTCATGAAAAGTAGATAGCACAGTATTGAACTGGCTTTCTTACAGCTCCAGCTGCAGAGAGTAGCCTCCAACACAGTGCTAAGCCCTCCTTCCTTCTCCATGGCACAGTGGTGGGGCCTCCATTGTGCTGCCGAACCCTACAGGCCACGTGCAATTCGCTGCCAGGTCACAGACACACCAAGTGGTCCCAGGACAGGAGTGAAGCCAGATGTTCTGCAAACACCTCCTGCACCATAAATGTGGGAGTGACAGGGGCAGTATCAAGGGATCATGTGATGGTGGCAACGTAAGTCAGTCTTCCTGCTTAGCACAGGATACCAGACCTGTCTGAATTCCAGCAGAGTGGCCCCTCAACGATTCTGCAACTACTAGCTGAACTCTGGAATCAAGAGTATCAGAAATAGTTTGCCAAACCTTCTTCATTAAACAAAAACTTATTCTGAGGGAGTTTACTGAAGTCAAGAGACGACACCCATAGACAGGCAAGGGCTGCAGGGACAGGATCCCCAGACTACCTCTGCTCACAAGGAAAGCTGAACTTCCATGTACTTGTCATCAATAACTCTCTAGAATGTCCAGCTTCTTGCTTCTTTTTATTAGAATTGAGTTTAAAAAAAAAAAAAACAAAAACAAACAAACAAACAAAAAAAACCAAACAAACCCAAAAAACAACCAAAAACAAAACAAAACAAACCCCAAACCCAAAGCCCAAAGCATCAACAGACCCACACTAGCTTTTTAATTTTAAGCATGTAAAGAGATGACATAAGATACCAGTGGTCACTCAGGGAGCCTCACTTTGCTTGCTGTGAAAACCTTGCTGTACTTTATATATTTTTACTTATCTCTTCTCACTGCTCAGATAAATGTACTTTAATTTTAGATCATCTTTCTTGTTTCAATTACATCAGTCATTTTATTTTTTTAACCTACTGTGTTAAGCTGAGAAAATAACTAACACAAATGTTAAGTATTTCAGAAAGGGAGTTAACCAAGCACAGATCTAATTAAAAGAGACTAGATTTCTTTCCTAGATTTCTTCCATACATTTTTTTGCTGACCTTTCTGTGACTGCTTAGCAAAAGTTAGAAAGGAACATGCAGAAAAATGTCTAAGTGGAAACATTTCTGATGTAAAGGCTAAGGTTATTCAAATAAATAAAGCAAAGTGCTCTTAACTGTAACAAGTTAGAAATAAAAATATGCCAAAATACAATCTTCTCATTACTACCCAAAGCTAAGAATCAAAGCAGGAAAATAATGTGATTACAGAAGTCTCTTTAATTTAGCACAGCCAGACAAAATGATATTGATATGAAAAAACCCAAAAATATGTTTCATATTATGTTTTCTCAAAGACTGACAGACTTTCATGGTATTTCATTTCAATATCAAATAGTCTTCCCAGCCCCTTGATTTCACTCATTCATTTGAAGTTTCATTATGGATGTATGTGAATAAAATAATCATATGTACCATGGATGAAAACAAAAAAGCAAGAAACCAGCACATTTTCCCTTACAGACACTATTGTGTTGTCATCAAATCTGCTCCAGAAAATGCAATTTCTGCTACTAAGTGCATGCCTACTGTTAACATGTGGACATGCAAAGATTAGCCCATATTTAAAAAAAAAAAAAAAAAAAGGTTAGCAGCCAGAAAACACATAGATCTAAATGTGGCACCATAGATCTAAGCATCTTTCAAGGTCGTTTCATTTGGGTGGATAAAAAACCTAATTTCAATAGTAGTCATCATGGAAATTTCTTTTTCCATATGGGACAGTAAAATTATGATCTTTCAAACCAGAATGCAGAATATTAGTTAAAACACCTTTTTTTTTTTTTTCAGTCAGCCATCAATCCATCATAGCTGCTTAGAAAGATATTAATTAATTTTGTCTATATTTTCCATTGCTGAATTTCTCCAGCTGCAACAGAAATTAATTCCTGAAGTTGGACAAAAATAAATGTAGTGTTTTGGTTTTTTTTCTGAAAGAGACAATATCCTTATTATCAGCAGAATCCTGAACACCAGAAAAAGATTTATACCTTTAGCAATTATTTAATAAGCATAGCAAACATCCTCTGAGTTACAGCACTCCAACTAGAAAAACTAAAAAGAAAAAAGACAGACAATGTTCTGCTTTGGGAAGGAGAAGTTTCAGGATTACTTGCTCTAAGTAAAATAAACTGATAGGCTGATTAGAAGAGAAAAAAGTCTGACATCTGTGGGGAAATATCCAGGAGGTGACAGAGGGAGTATATGAATGCGAGAACGTCAGATAATCGGAAATCTAAATATCCTTCCTGTGAGCACAGAGTGATCTCCCTCCTCCGCTCAGCAAGGTCCCAAACACTCACCGCTTCCCAGAAACCTCCCGTATTTCATGGTCACACAAGAGTCAGCAGCCTCTTCCTGCTGCTCCACCAACCTTGTAAATAACAGTTGCTGGGATAACATTCAGGTCTAACCTCACTTACACAAGCCCTCCTGGACTTCACTTGCACATTGCTGGCTCTGGCTGAACACAGGCAGTACACTTGAACTAAGTGCAGCTAGCACTGAGAACAAAATTTAACATGCTCTAATTGTACTACAATTTATACTTCTGCTTTCTGGGGATTACATCACAATTAAGCAGTGATTCATGTTTCCTAAATAAATAATTCCTATTTATTTAAGAAAATACTAAAAGCAGTTGAAACTTACAATTCTTAGGCAAAAATTCCTTTCTTCAGTCACTTACGACTACTTTATCTATTACTGAAGAAAATATTTTGAAAGCTAAAAATATCTGTTGAAGGCATCTTATTTTGCTACAGTAGATTTGATGCAACTTTTTGTAGAGGTGTGCACACGTTGGCTTTCTGCTGTGAAATCTGAATGCATTTAATGCTAGTCCATCCATTTGAGATAGCTCATTGCTGTTGTATGCCCTCTGGTTTACTCTTACCAAACCTTTTCAAACAATCCTCCTGTGCATCCTCTGACCATAAACCATAGCCACTACCTTTGTCTTGTGAGCAGGATTGTACAACTCTTACATGTTACCAGCTTCTACTTGTGCAAAATATCACACTACACACTTCTTACTTATATTTTATACAAAATGTGTGTGATTTTTATGATGCTAATAAAAACCCATATTAAAACCATAACATATCCTCCTTTGCTGTGTGGTGTTTTTTCCAGGCTCCAAAATACTTTAGTCCACACAAAAAGAATGCCAATATGCCAGGTAACCAGTTCTTCATTTCAAAACTTGCCTACCTAGAAAAACACTATTCTAATAACTGAAATAAAAACAATGCTTTGAGAGCAGTCTAAAAACCTCCTTTACACAGTTTTGCACTGCCTCTCTGAAGGCAAAATCTATGACATATACCTTACCATACTCGTAGCTTTGATGTACACATTATCTTTCAAGTGACAGTTTCCATCGTGGGGAATTACAATTCCTGCTAATTTACTGTCAAGGGCCAGATGGGAAGTTTGATCTGTCATCACAAGAAGCAGTCGCTTTGCTTCTTTACGCCATCCAATATGGCTCTACAAAGGAAACAAAATTAGGCAGAAGAAAGCAGCAGCCACCTATTTGTTAAAATAATAAACAACAAAATGAAAAATTAACATGAAAGACCACTTTCAGATCTTACACTGCCTGGCAGCACTGCGTTTAAACCAGGCTATTTAAAGCATTTAGTGTGGAAATAGACATAATGTACCACATCTGAATACTACCAGTTTCTTTGCTTTTCCCTATTTACCATTTTTTTAGCAATTTCTTTGCTTTTTAAAGAAAGATGTCCCACTATACATGCCTGTTATGCTTTATATAGTAGGCTTGATAACAGCTGCCATATAGTGTGTCACTGTTACATACAAAGCACATAGTTTGTAAAATCCTCTGGGATCCAAGGAAGCATTACAACCAGTAAATATGCATTCATCCATATTGATTCTTGGCACTCTGTTCATTTTTTACTTTGATTTAAATACTTTATATTCTCATCACTCTGTAATTTCCTTTTCCTACAGAATTTTCTGGAAAGTATGCAGTCACAAATCAATAAACTAAAGTTTGAAGGTCTTCATGCAATTACAAATTGAGAAATTCCTTATTATGCAGCAAAATGTTACATTTATCCACCATCTTAAGAAACTGATAGCAAAGTGGCAGCCTCAAGGGTGAATTGAATGTGATGTGAAGGATGCAGCAGGGTAAGCTTATATCTAAATTGATTTAGATGCCAATTTGTATTTTCAAAACATTTATCTCCCTGATTATAATCAAATTTCTGAGGCACACAGGAAACATATTATATGCTTTTTCATTATTCCCTCTCTTGCTTATTCTTTTTCACTGCTTCCATTTTATCTCCTTCCTATGACACAGAATCTCTGCCATTCTCCTGTGAAATGTACCTGCAATACAGCCCATGTACTCAGCCACGCTTTGGGACTTACTCTCTGCCTTCCTTTCTTCACAGAGAGGGATATAGCTCCCTTCTCAGGCTCACTCTCTACTATCTCTGGATGGGGATTAAAAATCTCAAGCCAGCAAGAATAACAAATACAGAGGGGTGTCATGTCTTTACCAATTTACACTTTAGGCATCAGTCACCATCAGACACTCCTAGACAGCATTCGTCTAAAGGAGAATTTTAAGTTTCTTTGTAAACCGGTTTTGTCTTAAATAATTCCAAACTCTCCTCCAGCACTGTAAAAACCTCTTCTTCTAAGACTCCATCGTTTGACTTTGTCACCTTGGGACTTGTTTAGTTTTAGGTAACCCTGTGAGGAGCAGGGAGTTGGACCCTGATGATCCTTATGGGTCCCTCCTGACTTGACATGTTCTGTGATTCTATGATTTCTACCCACATATGTCACATCAATCAAAATTTCAAAGTAGCTCCATGTCCTAACCTGCTACCTCTTGCAACTATGATGTATTGCTTAAAGCAGGTAGGAGCAAGTTATAAAGGCCTATTGTAGGCAAAATGAGTGCACATTAATATAATTTATAGTTCATGATGGTCATTATGAATTGCACATTTTTCCCATCCATTCCAGTTCACAATTCATTTAACAGGAAAGCCTCCACATTCTAATGAATGTTTCCATTCTATTGTTCTTGGAAGCATATATTATTCTAGAACTCACATGTCATAAGTGTGGAATGCATCCAGTGAGAAACACTGAAATTTTAGGAATTATTCCGAAATTCCAGAATTACTTTTTCTAACAGCTTCAATCACAGTGTTTATGAAGAGTGGTTTCTACATACCTGTTCATCAAAATTTGAAAATAAAACTGGACCAAACAATTTATTTTTAGCATAGTTTGGATTACTTCTTGTCCTTGAGATATTGTACTCCTCAGAAAAATAGTGTGAAGATGGACAAGATAAAACAATTGTCCTGATCTCATTCTAACAGATGAGAAACATGCCAAACCTGTGACTTGAATGGGAGTTGAATATTTTATAGAGCACTACCAAACCCATGAATCAGCCAAATTTCAAAATTTGTATTGAATTAATATGCATAAGAAGAAAAACAACAACCAAAATAGCTCTCTAGAGCAAAACAAATTCTCTTTATCTAATATACTTATAGCTTGAGACTTACTGATGCAGATCTTTTCCATCCTTTTCTGCATGGGAGAGACTGTGATGAAACTTTATCAATACACAAGTTATTTTTAGTTGATTTGGACTGTTTTAAAATTTGAAATCGTTAAAAGTTGAGAACATAGAAGTTCTGTTTTCCTTACCTACACAAGCAGATATGTAAAACTTTTCTCAGTTTTCAAGTTCTTAAGAAGAAATGTCAAAGGGTATGTCTTAATTGAGGAACACAAGCAGTGCTTTAATGATTTTTGAAACCAATTATGTAATTGACTGAAATTAATACATGTGTCTGTTCAAACAAGAACAGACTGTTTGAACAGACACATGTATTAATTGTTGGTTTCATCATCCATCCTATATTGCTTAGGCTGGTTAAAGGCAGAAATTGAAGAAACATAACCAGTACTGAAATATGTTCCTCCATGCTCTCCATTTTCAGTTACAATTGGAAATGCATAGTTAAGGGGAAATAATGGAAAAGGAGGAAAAATCTTATTATTATCAGGCATAGCAGTGGCATTTTGAATTCAGGAACACTGACCACCAGTGTACCTATACATACCTACATATATAGTGCCTGAATTACTATTTCTTTACTCTTTTGTAAATAAGCTCCTTCCTTACCTGGCACACAGCTGCTTGGAGCATTGCATCGAAACCACCTTCAGGTGTATCAATATTCCCAGAAATTTTTTGTTTATTCACTGCATTTCTGAATTCTGCTATATTGTCAGTCAGGGATAGCACATGAATATAACCATGAGGAGGCATACAATCTAAATTGTAATCACTGTACAAAAACAAAACAAATCAAAAGCCTTATTTTTCCTTTGAAGGAGATGAAAATATTGCATCCCCATTAACCCATAAAATCCTGATACTTATGAAGATACAGTTAGCACAGAATAAGAAACACAGAAAAAAAGAGCAATTCCATGTGAGTTAAGTTCAGTAGGAAGTAGTTATAATTAACTACAAAAAATTTATATTATCTTATATCTTACGGAGTTGTGTATATAATAACTTAGTTAATATATTAACAATTTATATAGTGTTTCATAAAGAACAAAAATGTAACAAGAAGGATGGTATGATCCCATGGAGTATATAAACCCTTTTGGAATATATACAGCATGCTTTGCTTTTCATTATCCTGAGAGAGGACTATCACACTGAAACATTAAGCTCTTTTAATAGGTTGCTACATAGGCTACTGGATCAAACTATGACAAAATCTAAGTTTCTATACCTACTAGTGTTAAAAAAGTACATAAAATTAATATTGATATTAACAATAATTACCTCAACAAAGAGATGAGAAAATCCATTTGCAGTAACATCATAACAAAAGATACTTTCTCAAATTATGTATAAGGGAGAAAGTCTGATTTTTGTTGCACGTAAGCTAGTGAAACAGGACTTATACAGGTCATTGATCTGGGACCCATTCACAGCCATGATTTATGGCACAAGTTGTAGTGCTCATCCATTTCAGAGATGCTGAGCAGATTTCAACTCTCTTAATTTCTACTGCATCCAGACTGTAACCTGCCCTCCTCCAAATCAAGGTACAGTCAAAGAAGAGAAACTGGCATTGAAAGGATTAATACCTCTGCAGATGCCTCCTCTTAGGCAAAATAAATCGTGACCTAGAAATGCTAATCAATACCCACTCACTTTATATAGATGGTCTAGATGACTGCTTTATCCATAGATAGTCACATCCCTAAAATGAATTCCACTACCAGGAACCAATTCAAAACCCACTGAAATCACAAAAGGCATTTAGAGACTTCACAGAACTTCAGATCATATCTTCCCAGGAAAGGCAGGCAAGAAGGTATGAAGAATTAATATTCGCTTTTCCAACTACTATCATTTATACAGCTCTGAATTCGTTGTGAATAATCTTATTCTCCAGGGGGTTTTGGAAGTGATCCTTTCTTTATATGAGTTGAACCCAAGGTATATAAGGCATGGCATGAAAAAAGAAATGCAGGCTAGAACATCTTTTCTATTTAAAAGAGGAGTTCCTTCACATTAGAACTGTAGATGAGAGGATGGCTTATGTTCATTACATGAGCTGAAAGAAACCACATCATGTTGACAAAAGTAGAATTTTCAGGGAAGAGTTAATGAATACATGACCATACACTAGAAAGTACATAGGTCAGAAGGGAAAAACTTTGTGATGAATCTAGGTAACATATCCAAAATAACCAAAACCACAACAGTTGATTTAAACATACCCAAATATCCCAAAGCAGTATGGGTTTTGGCTTGTTTTGCTAGAGAAAATACAGCACATTTTTTTCTGATACAGAAACAGTTTTTCTGAAATCACTCACCAGAAGTAATCATTGTAAAACAATTTTCAGCATTTCCTTAGAAACTTTGTCAAAAAAACACAGTAAAAGGAAACAAAGATACATTCTGAAGAATTTTAAAAATATATATGTATAATGTATATTTCTGTCATTAAATACACATTTCAGTGCTACAGTAAATGTAAAAAGACTACATACCTGCACTGGTTATGGATTCTACCTGGATGAATGCTAATATAGGGTGACACAGTTTTATCCACATAGGATCCAAATCCAAGCCGAAAATCAAGAGAAATATTCTCCATCTTTTTAGATAAAGCAAATCCAACAGAATTTAACTTTTCTATATTGTTGTGCATAGAGGCTGAGACATCAACTAAATAGTAAAGATCCACAGGGTATTTCTCTAAAGGACGAACTTTTAACATAAAGTTTGCTTCACTTCCTGATTAAAAAAAGAAACAAACACATTTATTTACTATTTTTGAATGGACACGCTTAAAAATACATTTATTTTTGTAGCAACCTCAGCACAAAGTTGTTTTGTCAGCAAAGAGAAAAGCAAACAAACAAGAAAAATCTCCCAAGAGTAAATGAAACCTTGAAGAAGCATTCAAAAATAAGCCATAAAGGATTGTTTTGTACAACATCTTTTTTTTTTTTTCTTGCAGGAGCACTGTGCAATTTATGGTAAAAATCCGACTTCTCCCCATTTTGTTTTAAATTCATGGTTATGCAATCCCTTTGGCATTATAACAAAAAGCAGTTGTGGCTCACAAAGGACACAGATCTGCATACAAATTGGGGTCAGTCACTTCAAGGTTGTCACTTCAAAGTATGTAAATGTATGCTGCAAATAGTTTGTCATATGACAGAATCTAAAACTACATACACATCACAAGGACAGCACAGCCTAAAAAACTCCTGTAAATAATGATACAAGTTTATCCCAGCCTGCTTCCAAAGATTTGATGAGAAAACTCTGTAGGATCAAAATATGTATTTTTGAAAGAAAAGTTTTAATATAAAAAAAAAATTCCATCGTTTGGCACATACAAAACAGAACTCTTATTTCAGGATGATAGATGCCTGGGTCTCCTGCAGAACCACAACATACTCTCATATGAAATAAAAATATGAACGCTTTGGAAGCTGCTAAAACTAGTCCTCGCATTTTTGTTTGTCTAATAATTTGTCTGTAATGTCAGCAAAATGAATTAATTGATTTTATTGGGCAGAGTGGGTACAGTAATGCACAGTTTCAAATAAACCATCATTTTATGTCACCCAAACTGTGAGCTCACAGCAGAAATCACTTTAGGACCTTCATGTGATGAGTGGAGAATCTAATCCAGTATTGTGCAATGAAGATACAACAAAGGATAGGAGGAAGGAAGATGTTACAGAAGAACTATACAGGTTTTCAATAAAAAACTATCAAAAGGTACATCCAGTACAGAGATCTGACTCAGAAAAGTTAAATATGCAAAGTATTTCTTCCAATGGTCTTTGAACATAATCCATGTGAAAATGTCAGGATTTGTCTGTATTAGGTCTTGCATGAGGAAAACAGTTTCAGGGTGCTGTAATTTATGTTTCCTCTTTGCCAACGTAAATTGAATTACTTTTCGTAAACGACCCTTGCAGGTCTCCAGTTTGCAAATAGTGAGATACTGAGTGCAGCTTTTATTTTTTCCCACATATATCCTGAGCATATGTAAACAGTGACAAAACCCCCCAGTATCAAAACAAAAGCATCTTTGCCTGTGTGGTTATACTGTATCAAATCTCTTTTTTGAGGAAAAACTATAGTTTTTCCTATATATCTGTGTGTTTTCCTGAGGGAGAATATATGGGCAAGATATCTATATATAAAAGGTTTTTCTTCTGGAGTCCTTGAAATTTCATTCTTCTGCCTCCCTGATGCAAAAACTTCTGCAAAGCATAAGGAATTCCAAACTTAATTTCATTATTTATAGGAAAAAAGTTTAAGGAAAACAAATTTTAGAAAGCTAACTTTTTTCCTACGAATCCAGTATGCCACTGGAAATAAATGTGATTACAGACAGAGCTTAGAAGTAGATCAGTTCCTGAAACCATTCCTCAGTACAAAGCAGAGTATCAGTCACTTCTTTGGAAGGAGAGTGAGGAAAGAAGTGCTGATGTTACCTTGACTGTTTTATTATTATAAAGAGTGAAAAACAGAGCTCCTTTGTGCTTTACCCATGCAGATCCTTCCTTTTTCCCTTGTAATTGACAGAAGATTATAATTTCTACTGTGAAGATCAGCAAAATACTTCTCCTAAACATTTAATGTTTTCCTGACAAAGACTGATCCCTCTCACATATTTCTTTCTCCAATTATTCTTTGCAAAAGAAAGAAATAAATTAAATTTTATTGAGTGAAAGATAACTCTGCATCTCTTTATATCACCTTCACTTCTGCTGTTGGCTATAGCTTTTTTAGACACAGAGAATGAACACTGATTTAACTAGACTTGAGCTGAGGGCAAATGGAGATACACTAGTAATAAAAAATTCAGGCAGTGAACAACTAAGTCTTCTTTAGGAATTTAGCCTTTTCTTATATAATGGTTTTGGTATTTTTCTAGCTGTGTAGTCAATGCACTTGAAAGTAAGAAATAATCAAGAAGTTTATCAAATTATAGGAATTTATGAATTATTACTCTATTTACTTTCAGAAGGAATAGTTTATACACATGTAAGGCAAAACTGTTAGTGTAAGTGGCTAAAGAATCAAGAAACCACATAAGAAAACAGGAAAGACTACTGAAAATTCCCTTTCAACTTATTACTTGCATTTTTCTGACTTCAGCTGTGTTTGACAGAAACAATTCTTGGTGAAGATGATACTTGGATATGAGAGCAACACCATCACAGTTCTACAGTACAATGCTATAGCATCAGTCTTCCAAATAATTATTCCAGATGCCTCTTCACAAAATATCTGTACTTAGAAGTATTGCTTTTATTTTAAATTCATTATAACATCAATGTGTTACAGATGACCCAACCTGGACGCAGTTGGACTGAAACTTTTCCTGGTGTCACTTGTGTATTTGTTTCATGGTCACTAGGTATTGTGACATGAACCGTGGGGTTTTCAACCAAATCTGATTGGCAGCCTCTTTTCATTAAGTTGAAAACAGTGTCACAGCGTCCCTTCTGTGTTGTGCCAGCCATGAAATCCTGTTTAATAAGAAACAAAAAGTACAAAACAATGTGAGCTGAAAAAAACGCTGTACTACCTTCAAAGGATGAAGAAAACCAAAATCATAGTCTTTGAAACAATAAAATATGCTACTATAATGGCATAAATTATAGAACAAGTTCATGAAGCCATATGTTTTTAATAATGGCAATGATGCAATCTTTAATTAGAAGTTAAACCTAATTGCCATATTGACCCTTTTCTAACCAGAAAATTTCTTAACGAGAAATAGGATCTTGCACAATCAGAAGTTAGCTTTGGAGAAAAAGGAAATTACACACTGTTATTATGTAAAAAAAAAAAAAAAGTTCTGTGCCATGCTATGAGCTTGTTTTAGCAAGAAAGCATAATTCCCTCAACATCAAAACAGTTTTCGTTTTCAGAAGAATCCACTGGTAACGTTACTCAGGCTGATATTTAGTAGGAACACCGGAGGTCAGCTCTAGATTTAGCCAACCTGAATTTGTCTATCCCACCAAACAAAATCCAAAGACCTGCTGAACTACATCATTTCCATTCCCAGAAAGAGGAAACCATGTATTATTACAGGAGTGGACAGTTTAAGATGCCACCAACATAAAAAAGCCTTTGTAGCAACAGAAAAGTGATTAATAGAAGGATGATGTCAGAAGCAGCCCATCCTTTGCTGCATTGAAAGAGAAATTTGTTATAAATTGTGCCAAAATGATCCAACACAGAATTCCTTCCTGACCACTAATCTGATGATTAACATGATTCTGAACATGCAGTGAAAAAAAAAAAAAAAGAAAGAAAGAAAAAAAAGACAAGATCTTTTGTAGACTTTCAAAGTATTGGTCCATCTGAGTCAAAGCTGGAGACCAACCAAACAAAGGACAATCTCTGATCTTTCAGATGCAAATAGGGAAAATAAGCAACCTAAAATACAATCAGCTGTGTATTAGATAATAAATAGTCATCCAGACCCTGTAAAGACTAGTGAAAGCCCCTGAAGAATGAAATATGACAGCCCTGTATCTTGCTTTTCAAATTCCAGCTTATTTTTGTAGTTTACCTCTGATATATTTTTTCTATAACCTTATTAAAAACAACAGAGATTACTTTTTAGGTTACTGCTATTTATATACTCTGTTTAGTGTATACTTTTCAAAAACCTAGATTTTTAAATGCGTAAAGAATTAGGTACTTTCGTTACCAGTAATGACTAATAGATTTGTAGTGTTTTCTGAGGTCTTCTATGTGTGGGTATAAACTCAAAGCATCTCAAGAGTTCCTCAGGGCTGATTATCTTATTAAAAATACTGTTCTCATGAAGCAGACAGGTTAAGCTGCATTGCAGTATTTCCATCTGCAATAATATGGGTTTTGTTGTTCCATAATCATAGATGATGTGTAGGTGAACCAGTGATTTAAGAGGGTTTGACAAAGCCCTGATGTCCATGAACAGCTCTCAGGATTGACTTGAGAAGTGAAGCAAGACAAGCAGAGCAGAAGGGAAACTGGCCAAGTCCATGTGCCTACTTAGAAGGGGGCCTACTGCAAGTCCATAGCACTGGAAAGTTAGCAAATGCTGTTCTGTGATAAATGCAGGTGGAGAAGGATAAAGCTTTGCTCTTTGTAAGACAGGACAGAATAATGAACCCCTCCACACTGTAATCCATTGTGCCGTCTGCACATGCTAAGCTTCCTCTGGAAAAACAAGCCCTGCATGCCTCTACCCATCCTTGCATTACTTAGCTTTGTACCTTTGGCAGACTAAGTTAATGATTCCAAGACATAATATTTCAGATATTGCCAGTGCCTTGCACTCCTTATCTCTGCCAGACACACCCCAGGAACTTATCTACCTTCTCTGCTAACCTGAAAGCTACTAGTGGTAACTTCCATGTGAGATTAAAGAGCATACAAGCTTGTGATTGTCAGTAATATTCTTAAAAAGCTTGCTCTTCTGAAGTGATCACTAAAAATCATGCTATCAACAGGATTATTTTTCTGTCAAAACCAGAAATGCCCATATTCTTACAGTTTGCAAAGTAACAATAATTTCAAAATAATCCTTGCTACCTAAGATCTATCTTCTGCGCTAAGTCTCAGAACTGAGAGTCTCAAGTGTCAAAATGAGAAAAGCATAATTTTTTCCATTTGTGATAGGATTCTAATATAAGGTGGAATTGAAGTCAACTCCACTGTTAGTACAGCCTTTTGCTAAATGCAGTAGACATATATGTATAGACTCGTTTTCATATATGATGATGACGACTTTAGAATATAAAATACTGATAAGTAATTTTGCTTTTGAAGCCAAAAACTGTTAAACTCTGAAAGCTACTGTAAGTCTGCCAAAGCTGTCTACAAAGCAGATGGAATGCATTAAAAAGGTCTCACTTTATTTAAAATTACTGCAATTTTCCAAATAAAAGACTGCATTTTCTCCTTTGGAAACAAAATATATTTCACATGATTTCTCAGGTTCTGTCTTTAGGGATCATTTAAAGATTTTCTTGGTATTTCTCACTATAATTTTCTCAGTTTAAAAGTCTTTATCTTTATAAAGATCAGAAACAGCTAAAATGTAGAGTCAAATATAATTAAGCAAAATGCCATACCTCTTGAGCACACCATCCACACTCTGGACCCAAAGCAAGACACTTTGTGCATGTTACTGCATTTGAAGTGGCACATCTGTTTTCCGCTGCAATGAAATACAAACCCAAACATTCATGATTTATGATGACATGTGAAATTGTAAAATACCTAATTTTAAACCAAGATTTCAAAAATTACTTCTCCAGATTAAGAGTGATGACAATGTATTAAAACAGAAGTTAATCAGAACAAAGGCACTGTGGTGAGGGAATACAATTTTTTTACTTACAGTCTAGAACTATATGCACAGATTGAATAAACTCCATTCACAATTCACAAGGCCAAATTTTTAAGATCTTGATTTAGAATAATTTTGAAGTGCAAGTTTATCTTTGGCATGTATCTTGCTGATTTACTGCCTGAGAGAAAAAAATTTACTAGGTAGCTTATCTTTTCACAGACATTTTCCCTTTAAGTCATTTACACTTGACTGAATTATTCATTATTCATTCCTCATGAAACCCAAAGTATTTTCTCACCTTCTATAAATATTCCCCCTCTGCATATTCATTTTTGCGAGGAATAGTTTCCCAGAAGAGGAAGATTTTCTTTTCCAGAAGCAAATAGAAATGAATCCAACACTACATGTGTCACAGATTGAAGACACATCATTCTGTACCAACAATTGCAAAATTTGTGCCTACTTACATGTCTACCAGCAAAGTCCTTTATATCCTTTTCACATCTTTGTTTTATAGATCATTGCTTAAGTTACTACTCTTTCCTATGAAGCTTTGGCAGTTGGTATTAAGAAGAGTCTTTTCAAGGGACTTGGTCAGTTCAGCTTGAATGCCAGCATTAGTGTATCCTTTCAGCATGTTGAGCACAAAGTCTCTTGCACACCAGTGCACCTCTTAACAAGACAGAAGTCATCTGCTAAGAGTAATATGGAGGGCACAAAATGCACAGCTCAGTAGTAGTGCTGTTTAATAACACTGCTTTGTGGCATGTTCAGTATGCCATACTAAAAAATACACAGGGAACAAAATAAAATTTAATTTCTGCATACAACAAAAGGCTACATATGTTAATTGGTCCATTGTGATAGTGTGCATCATTATATCAAAACAGTTTGATGACAAGTTTGGTTTTCATCCAAAGTTTTGGCTACATGCACTGTCTCAGATTATTTCTTTCTAACCTGTAGTAATAATGCAAATAATCTCTCTTTTTAGGTAATGAGACAAACTTCTCACAGTGAACAGCTGTATTAGGAAAATATGTACTAAAATACCTTTTTTAATATTTATTTTGCTGATTTCAGCTTTGGATTCTAAGATGAGATCCTATATCATAAAAACAGCTACTTTTCAACAGGTCACTTAGAACGATGGCTGATGCAAGGCACTAATCACATTTTGCACGTTATTAGTATCAACAACACATATACCATTATCAGTATTAACAAGCCTAGTGCAGCACATTTGCAGCATTATACTGATAATGTGTAGGTTAGTGGCAATTTAAATAACTTCAAAGGTCAGACCTATACTTCTACTTCATATGAACTGCTACTGACAATTTTTGCCATGAAGGCAATGTGAGGAAAAAAGCATAAATGAAAAGGAGAGCTACAGGTATGATATAAACAGTAAGTTGAAAAGCAGCCCAGGAAGGTGCTGGAACGCAGGGAAAACTGATTAAAGGGTGGGAGAGGTTGGTAGGGATAAATAAAGGAGGAATTGCAAAGGAGAGAGAAAAGAACAAGACAAAATCCTAAAGGTCTTTGTTTGGTCTTTTTTTGTTATAAAAGCAAACACAGCAAGTTTTACTTGGATGTGAAATGAGAGCAAGCTCATTCAGCACTAACACAATAAAACTTTTTTCATTTATAAGAAGATAGCAACTACAGTTTATGTTCGGCAGTCTGAAAGAGCAGACCTAGAGGCCATAGAAAATGTTAAGACATACTGCAGGAGAAGGAAAAAATATGAAGATTTTGGGTAGGTACCGACATGCAAAGGGTTGTAGACCTTGCCACAGATCCCCTTCTAGACAGTGTTCATAAAGTGTAAAGACTCAGAATGAAAAGTTGTTGAAGGAGTAAAAATAAAAGGAATGTAATTGTTCTTGGCACACAAACACCCCTCCCGTCTTCAACTGGATATCAGCGAGAGCAGACATGAATGGTGTCACAACAAAGAGAGCGACAGATTCAGTAAAAGTGTCAAAGGATGAGAAAAATATAAGTTGCTGATCTGCAGCATAATAGTGGTTTTAAGACTACCATGGAGCAAAATAGGGAGAAAATTACATGAACTTTGAAGTTACCCATTCAAGTTACCCATATCCATTGTAAGAGACAGAGCTGTTTTGGTAAGAATAAATAGCTGACATGAAAAAAAGAGAAACCTGTGTTTCTAGCTATTCAGATAAGGAATAAGGAAGATTAATCCCTTGTCATTGCAATCAGTAAACCAAATGAGCCAAATAATAAGTATGGCCTAATTAATTTCCTGCAATAATATCTGAGACTTCTTTCTTAAGATATATAATCTGATCTGAAAAACACATGCTTTATTTTAAATGCCATTGACCACACAACAAAATATTAACACCTTTTTTTAATATGCAAAAATTGCTAAAAAAACAGCAGTATGTATCTGTGCCATTTTCCAGACACATTGGAAAACTGACTGAAAAATAACTGTCCCAATTTTTTTTCTGTATGGTTAGTTTATTGAATCTATTGAAACTTGATTCAGTTTATTAATACAACCTGTCTAGTAAAATATAGTGGGGTCTGTGTGCCTTTGCAGATTGCTAAGACAGAAAAAAAAATCTTAAAATCCAGTTTCAGTGTGATCACAGCAGATAAAACACTTTAACAGATGAGATATATAGTAGTGCTGGATGCAAATCTCTTTGCTGATAACTCTCCAGTCTCAAGAGCTCCATTTTCACAACATGAAGTCACAGACTGGCAATAGACAAGCTTGGTACCATTGGTGCAAAAGGTTGAATTTTTTTGTTTTTTATAAAGAGAAACTGGAAAAAGTTGAATTAATTTCTTTATTTATTATTCTGTCTACATCACTACTCTGGTTCCCAAGTACCTAGTCCATTACAACAGTAACATTTATGGACATGCTTTCATTCATCAAATATTTATTATTGAGTTGTAAGCCTACTTTAAAACCATAACTGTTTAAGTACAAACTTTTCAGTTGCTTTGAAAAAATCATGGTAAAGCAAAAAATATTTTTTTATGAGTTGACTTAAAAAAGAACTGAGATTTTTCCTGCCACTTCACCAAAAACAGAGTCCAGACAAGACTGAGTTACTGTTCAGCCAAAGCTAAGGGCTAGTTTCTACTGGCTTGGTTTGAACTGATGTATGCCAAAAGGTATTTTCAACAAGGGCCAAATTCTGTGCTGGGAACTGCACAGGCATATGCATATAATAAAAAGTGCATCAGGTTGAACTACACTTTTCCAGCTTACTCCACAAAACTACAACCATGCTCCAACAACTGCAGCTATTTACAGTGATTACAGGTGTGGCAAGCCTAAACTCTGTACAGCAAGAGGGATCAAGGCAAGACAAACATCATATATGTTTTAATTATATCCTGCCTCCTTATTATTAAAGTAACCTGATCACAATCAGGATATTTATCTAAGAGATGAAACAGCAATAAAACACTCTGGTATCTCAGAGGGGATGTTAAACAGGTTTTCAAACAGACAGCACTATGTTCAAGTATGGCCAAGAATTTGGATTTGTATCAGCTTCACAGTTGGTACACGCTTGTGCTGGTTTTGAAGGGTGTACCACTTGCTTTCTTAAAAGAGAAAGCCAAAATATAGCTTGCAGCTTTACAGTCCCTGATCATGGCCCTCAGACTGGTAAACACTCATTAAGGCAAGAAGATAGGAAATTATCCAGCTTCTACAGAGCTGGTATTCCTTCAGCTGTGCATCTAATCTTGTTCTAGGGCAGCAACCAGCCGGGCTATCCCTCTGCACAGATAATGAACTAGGCCTTCAGTAACTCATATATAGCCTAATTTATGGGGAAAGCTTTTGCTTTTATGCATTATACTGCAGTTACCTTCACCTTTCTGTCTTCAGAGCAGAGCAACATGACCCTGCAGAGGGGACAGACAGTGACTGTCCCACCTAACACATGGCTTCCCGATTCACTTTGGCTGAGCGTGCAGGTACAGTGAAATGCATTACAAAAATGCTGCAGAGGAGGGATTATTTTTCCATGATTATTGTGTTGGACAGTTACTTGCTCAGATTACAGGAAAAAAAATGAGTGTCTGTGCTTTAACTGCCAATCCTAAAACCCAGTCCTGGAATCCTGGAATTAGGGATTTTTCCTCTCTCTCTCTCTCTCTCTCTCTCTCTCTTTTTTTTTTTTTAAACAAGAAATAATTCTCTCTGCCTTTTGTGCCATGCTTTAAAAACACACTATGTCACCACCAGATTTTCCAAGAAGATTACAAGGTATGCCTCAAAATCAGCTTTAAGAGGTACTCAACCTTGACCAGGAAAGGAAATTTCAACTTGAATACTGTACAGTTTTTATGCTTTATAATAAAATCCTAAGATTACTTAAGAAGAATACCAAGCAACTTTTCTTTCCTCTCCCTTTTTTTTCCCTATTATATATGGGATTTGTTAATTTGTTTCACTTTTTCATTAAAGGTTGGGCACTTTAGTTTCACTATTCAGACAGAAAGAAGCTAAGGCGCACACTGATTTGAAAATATTTTTTGCCAGCAACAGAAGAAGCAGTAAACTAAAGCTCTGCAAGGCAGAGAGATGTTTTTGCTAAGAAAATAAAAGTGTGTAAAAGAAAGGTGCAAAACACTGTTAAATTCTGAGCTCTCAAAAAATACTTCTGTAAACCTGGCAAGTGAGTAAAAACAGTTTTCCAAACAAACAAGCTAAAACCATTCCCCCCAAACCAAACTAATCAACTGTTACAGTGTTCTTAAGAAGAGAAATGGAACTGGAAGAGATAAACCATAATGTGGTTACAGTGATGGTAAGAGGTGAGAATTGAATAAGAAGTCTTTGCATATCTAAATAAATGCAGTGAAAAGAATCACTAATGAACAAGTTATGATAACTGATAGGGACTTTCCATTCCTAACTCGGCCAATATACACCCCCTGAGAGTTTTGAGGTTCCCAGATTAATCTGCATTACTGTATGAACACAGTACCTTTTAAACATGAGGGTCATTAGTGAGAGCTACTCAGGTGATTTAAAAAGCCATTAAAATGCAAAGCAGTGCAGCACTCTTCCCTGTGTGAGTTTGTGCCTTTGCAAGCATGCAGGACAAAATGCCAAGATCTTTCTTTTTTGCACATTGTGCAAGGTCTGAGTGATGCTACTGGAGAGAGCTGACGCTGGATTTCAGCTGAACAGTGCAGACAAAAGGGGAGGACAGCTCTGTCAACACAGCATTACGGAAGCCCTGGCAGAAAAAGAGTCACAGCTGATGCTGGAGAATAGAAAATGCATCATAAGTCTGCTCTATAATGGCACGTAGACATGGATTTCCCAAGAAGCGCAGTCATTGAATATCATTCTCTAATTACTTCTGTAATACGAGAATGATATTCATACTAGGCTTTGAGCCAATTATACAAGGCTCAATCAGGGGAAGTGGCGGGTTCAGCATTTCAGTCAGAGTAACCCCATGTGGCGCTACAGGCTGGGGGAAAAGGGGCTGGAAAGCTGCTAGTGGAAAAGACATTGAGGTTCTGGAGCATGTCCAGAGACAGGCAATGGAGCTGGGGAAGGGTCGGGCACAAGTCTTATGAGGAGCAGCTGAGGGAGCTGGGGTATTTTAGTCTAGAGAAAAGGAGGCTCGGGGGGGGGGCCTTATCACGCTCTACAAGTAACTGAAAAGGACGTGACAGCAAGGCAGGGGTTGGCCTCTTCTCCCATCTAACAAGCAATAAGACAAAAGGAAATGGCCTCAAGTTGTGCCAGGGAAGGTTTAGATTGGATATCAGGAAAAATATCTTCACTGAAAGGGCTGTTAAGCCTTGGAACAGGCTGCCCGGGGAAGTGGTAGAGTCACCATCCCCTGGACGTATTTAAAAGACATGTAGATGTAGATGTGATGCTTAGGAACATGGTTTAGTGGTGGGCTTGTGCTGAGTTAACAGTTGGACTAGAGAATCTTAAGGGTGCTAAATGATGCTATGATTCAAGGACATACTCTTGACATTCTCTGAGCCTACATGTGTCTTTCTTATCCTCATCTCTCTGAAAAGTTCCAGCACTTACATGAAGGTTGCAGATCATTCAAGATGAAGACTTGGGGAACATAAGCTTCAGACAGATGCGTAGCAACCCAAGTTTTCCATGTATACATATATCAATTTTGAAGATTTTTTTTCCAGAAAGATTTATATAACAGCATTTTAGAAAAGGTACTACCAATAGTAGTTACTGGTACCGCAGTTAGGACTCAAAAACACAATGTTCAAACCACGGCCTCAGACATGGCCTTGACTATGAGAGACAGAGCTATTGACTACTCCGGTCTGACTTTGTTCCCAAGCCACAATACAGAATGAAAACAAGCAATGCAACCTTGAAATTTTTCACAACACAATTTTTGTTTCTTGGCCAACTTTACTGGTAGCCTCTCCTTTCTATGAAACTTCCTGCTTTTCTGGGAGATGGCTACATTCTGTTGATGCAATTCATTCTTGCAAACAATTAATCAAAGACTACTTGGCTTCAGAAACCTATCCTGTCTCTTACAAATAAAAATATATAGGAAAATTTACTAGGATTATATTATTAGAAGAGACTCATTCCCCACAGTCATAAAAGCTAATGCTTCTGTGGCACATATTCGATGATCCTGTTTGCACAGCTTTACACCAATAAAAATGCAAAGTATATGGAACCAGAGAGCTTAAAATGTTGGGGGTTTTTTTATTAAGTCTCTTCATTCCAAGGAAACGTCAAGATGTGTGGAGTTGTGTTAATCCTGTGTCCTAGGATGGAACATGGGCATAGGACTCGTTGTGCTCCAGTCATCTACAGCTGCTAGAAGCTCCCTTGGAATTGACCAGACTGAATAGATATGCTGCTCAAGCAAAGCCTGGAATGGCTACTGCCATATACCACTGCTACTTTAATTTCTTGTGCATCAGTAAGCACTGCTAGCAAGTAACCCATCAAGAGCCCTGAATGGTTGGTATGTTCCTGTGTATTCTACAAAGTCTTACCTAATTAGGATGTCATGATGGCTATAAAGGTAGATAAAAATGACTATTTTCTGCCTGCTTAAGATGTTCAATCTTGAATAGAAGACAAGCCCAAGCTTTATCTCCAACTTATCTTCTATAGCTCTACCTCTTCAAACCAGGCCTTCAACCCCTAATTATTTCTCTAATGTACCTTTTAATTGCATATCTAATCAACACCAAATTGTTGCTTTCTGTCCCATAGGAGCATGACCTCATCCTGGCACTGTGTCTTCATTCACATACCCAGCAGTAGTGCAGAGGATTGGCAACTGCTAAGAATAGCTCAGAGCTTTTTCTTCCCACAGTGTCACCAAAGACCACCTGATAGGTTCTTAGTCCATAGCAATGCAAACAGCTTACTTCACTCTCTTTTATCTGCATACATGGCTGGTTTGGAACAAACCTACTCTGCATTTTAGACTGAAATTTCCAAAGCTGACAACCTAGGGGCTCAAGTCCCTCAGTTCTGAACACAAAATGATAAACTGAATTGAGCTTCTACATAAGATTTTCCTGAAACAAACCAAAAGCCCCAAACCAAAAGTTGTGCACATGTGGATTAGGGAGACAGGTCAGAGTTGAAACTAAACATTGAACACATAATACACAGTTCACACTCGCAATGAGAAAACCTCAAGAATATTAAATAAAAGCAAAGACTGGTATCAGAGAGGATAACCACCACTCCCTACAGACTTGTATGTAGTCCACAAAATTGGGAGGAGCATTTATTCAAGAGGGCTATTTAAAAAATGTTACTTTTTTCTAGAATACCAAGTCTTTGGTATTTGTTATTTCAGTAATTTACTTTTCCATGGGATTTTCTGTCTCCAAAGATGGTTATTGTCCCTGAGACAAATTAGTAAAAATCTTTCTGGGATTTTTTCATAATTAAAAACCTCAAAACCCAACCCACCTGTTTTGGAACAGACACTGGCCAACCTCTATTTTAGGCTTAGCCTGTTAAATTTCTATAATTTGGGGGCAAAGATTATACAGAACATGACTGTGGGCTATAAAATATGCGGACTCACATACTAACTAAACTACAGGTGCACACAGACTGTTTGAATGCAAGCTTCTGCTTCTGCTCCTTCAAGGAAGTATTCACATATGTGTATGGTCTGCAGGTGCAGCTTAAATGCTCTCTAAAGGATGGACTTCAAACGTGCAAATTCTAGGTTTTAAACAGGTAGTGGTTTACTTAATATTCTGAAGTATTGCCACAACATTTTTAACAGCAAACTGCACTCCAACGATTTTGCTTAGATTGGAGGAGCCTGCTTGTTGATGTCATTAGTTTTATTTAGTTATTTTTGTGCCATTTGTGCCAGTGTGTAAGTTGTTACAAGTTTTCCTACTTCCTGGTAGTCTTGTTTGAACAAAAAGATGGGAACTTGGTTGTTTCCAGGAAGAAGCTCTCATCTGAGACAAGCAAGTCGTCCTCAGCACAGTCCTAACCCTTTCCACCCTATAGAGATAAGATGGAAATAAATTGTACTCTCAAGTATAGAACAAACAGAATTCACTTAGCCTAATTCCTTTGAACACCGAGAAGGAACAGAATTTATTTTGGAAAGGGCAGCTACTGGTTTAATCACACTTGGACTACTTCTGTGATGCCATGATACATCATGCAGCTGTATTCATAACACTGCTACAACTGCAAAACACCAAAAATATTAAAGTCTTCAATATCTGAACCCAACGAACTACTGCTAACAACTCCCAAATCAGTGGGTAAAGAGGAGTCCTGAAGTAAAATAAAAACCAAACATCCAGGAACATCATTCTACCCGCCTGAAGCTACAGAAATTTCCTTCTTCAATAATCATAGTTAAAATATTTGTCTCAGTATCTTTTGATGATCATAAATACTTCAGACTCATTATTATTGTCACCATGGGTAAATACCAAGAAGTCACCACAGGCATATGACAATGAAGTCATGGGAAGCAGAGAAACATATAAAGAAAAAAGTCAATTATGAGCTTTGCAAAGTTTTCAATTTAGGCCAATTTAGGCTCAGCTAGAAGTTGCTTTTTTGGCAGCTTTCTAATGCTGTAAATTCCAGTCATCCTGAAACACTTACATTTTGCTCAAGGGGTTATTCTTGTTCTGCCACCAGAACATGGGGAATCCTGAATGGCTGGCAAGAAGTTTACTTTTCTTCTTGGAGAAAGGTTCCATTACAGTGTACAGTGAACTAATTCATTAGAGCTCCACTTCCTTCCCAAAAGTTAAACTAAATAGCCCAAGTCTATTTATGTAAACTGCTAAAAGGAAAAAAAAATTAATAAAGTTCAAGTACTTAGAAAGGAATAACAGATCATATCCTACTTTGTCCATCAAAAATTATGTTTGCTTAAGCAGATGAGAAAGAAATATTACATCTTTCCACTGGCTAGACAGAAATCAGCCATTAGTAGTGGAGATCCATGAACTTTGAAAACAAGACCTTGCTGAAAAGGAGGATGCAAGTAGAATGAGAAGCACCAAGGCCTTAAGAATTTTATTAAAACAAACAAAAAAACAACACAAAGAGTTTATTAACAAATTCGAACTGATTTTCTTGTCCAGTTTTCTGTTTTCAGTAAATTCATCATGAGAAGTCAAATTTATACCAAGATGTCTGGATTACCAGTTACAGTAAAGGCACTAAATAGTTCACATATATAAGTTTCAAAAATACAACATATGACTTTAGTGCCATTAATATATTTTAAGAACACTGAGCAAATTTTAAAGGTCAGAACACCAAGCTTTTCCACTTGTTCTTCTTACCCTGACAGAACTCATTAAATCCCAGTCACTGACTAAGATACACCAATCCTGATCTAAACAAGTACAGTTTTTCTATATGCAGTTTTTAAAACATACATTGTTGAAAAAAAATCATGTCGGTAATGTAGATTTTATTTGTACATTAAGGTTAATGTTTCTTACATCAGATCTATTCACAGAATCATACGATAGAATCAGAGTAATTTAGGTTGGAAAGGACCACTAAGAATCACATAGACCAGAGATTAACCCAATACTGCCAAGTCCACCACTAATCCTATACATTGATATATATTTACATGAAAAAACTTGAGTTTATATGCAACTGTCTGAGGCTTCTGTTCTTTGAGTTTTTGTCCTGAATGATTCCACCTTCATATAATTGGTGGAACTTCTCAGAGATGAGTTTAAGAAAGGCTCAGGAGCAACACCTTGAATCACAGAATGATTTAGGCTGGAAAAGATCCTTTAAATCCTCTAGTCCAGCTGTTAACCAAGCACAAGCCCACCACTAAAACATGTTCCTAAGCATCTCATCTATGTGTCTTAAATCTCTCCAGGGATGGTGACTCCTCCCATTTCCCCAGGCAGCCTGTTCCAAGGCTTGACAGCCCTTTCAGTGAAAAAATTTTTCTTGATATTGAATCTAAATCTTTCCTGGCACAACTTGAGGCTATTTCATCTCATCCTACAACTTGTTACTTGGGAGAAGGCACCCAGAAATATGAAGTTCCTAGTTCCTAAGTAAGAACTTACAAAAATAATGACTCTGACTTTCTGAAAAAGTCTTGATAAATATCAGCAGCCCATGTCAACTTATAAAATTTGAAAATAAAGTATCTTCCATTTTTCTTCTCCTACAGTAATTAGTAATTAGTTCTAATTATCCCAAACTCAAGACACAACATGGACAAGTCATCACAAATTCTTCATAGGGATTTGAAAAATATTACCAGCATTCATGTGCTCGATAAAGTATATGGGAGGTTATAATCTGACATTTTAATTTCTGCTTGTGGAATGGGGGGTCATTTAATGAAGATTTTCTTTAGCTTTCATGAAGTTCACATTCTGACATCTTTCTGATGGTCTGGAGAAGTAAATTAGATTTTACTTTAATGGAAAACCAAATTTATTCATTCAGGCCTCTTGACTAATGGGGTGTAATTTTTGCTTTCTCACTTGTTGAAGTTCCAGTCCTTGAAAGCTGAAAGACCCTAAAAGAAGCAACTGCCTCTTCAAACTGTAGAGAGTATTTCTGCTGCATGCAATCTTCAGACTGCCTTGACAACTTTCCTCAGCAACAGCATATCCAAAATGAAAGAGACAACCTTCCCAGAGCATCAAGAGTATGGTTATTGCTCCTCTAGTTCATCAATTGTCCTTCTCCTCTCTTTTCCCAGTCTCATCTCAAACATCTGTAGCATGAAAACATTGTAAATACTATACATGCAACTATGAGTTTCATTCAACTAGTAAAAACCATAAAAAAACAACTTACCACATAAGCCCCCTGAAGAGACATGAAATTGCAACAGATTATGAGAAGTGTCCAATTTGCAAAGCAAATGCATGCATGTCATTGGCAAAATATTCTCCTTGAGCAATGTGCACATGAACTAACCTCTCCCTTGCTATTCCTCAGAACTGCAACTTACAGCTCTCTCAAACACCCAGGCTGTACTTCCCAAAGGCTGGTTCCCAAAGGTTCCCAAAAGATTGGCTTTCCCAAAGATGGTCCAGTACCCCTAGGGAGATCACCCATGCAGACTCAGGAAATGAAAAATAGGTTTTCTCTTCTTCTTGGATTGTTTTAAGCCTCAGGAAAAGCCGAACCGGCTCAGTGTTGGGTATTCCATACAACTCAGCTTCTTCCACTGAGTCTCAAAAGAAAATGGGCCGCATGGGTACACAAGAGAATTAACAGACAAACACCAATTAAAGCTATCACGATGCATCTTTTATTTCAGACTTTCTTGTGTGCTTGTGCGTGTGTCATGGGACATTTCCTGATCACCTCTCTTCCAAAACTTTCATGGGTGTTTTGAATAGCTTTTCTTGTTCCTTTGAAAAGTAACACATTAACTGTTTATAAAACTTTCTTACTAGAGGGAACACATGGAAATCTGATGTGATAAGACTGGCGAAGCACCAAAGACTTGATGGGGAGAAAAGTAATGAATCAAAAGTCATGTTATTGGCATAAATCAATTAACAACTGACCCCTTCATGATCACAGATCTCCCCCCTTCCCCAGTGGTCTTTCCAAATGACACTCTCAAGAAGACTGAAAACACAAACATTTAAAGTTGGTATTTAAGGAGACTTGTCAATCACAACTATCTAAGAGAACTGCTGAGTGACTGTTCTACAAATTTTAAATCTGTGATAAAGATTTTCATTCCATCCCATCCCTGTTTGCACAACACAAGTACACTCAGTTGACTTGAGCTTTATAGAGGAATAACTCCCTAGGTATTTTGGAAAGCACCAAATACCTTAGTTTTCAGATTTTAATATTAATTATAACTGGTTTTGGGACACTGCTGAGATTTGAACCAATGTCCTCTGTTAACCCTGACCAATCAGTCATTCTTCAGTACTTAAGCCCCACATAACCCATGGGCTTATACAGCAGGTAAAAATAAGAGTTTCAGCAGCTGGTTTCTGAACAAGGCAAGGGAACTGTCATCACTGAAGTGAGCACTTACTCAACTGTTAGCACAATGCATACACATGCTCTTGCTGTAGAATCCAGCTTTTATTCAGTTCAGTAGTTTACATCTTTAGGAGTTTGTCAGGTTTTAATGTTCAAACATAAATGCAGGGATCTGTAGAAATCCCTACAGAACTAGCTTGATTCTTATGTCAGGTATTTGTTATAGTTGGCTTACTGAACTGCAAATTTCCTTTTGGTGAGACTTATTGAACAAGGGACTCTTTGTAGAAGGCAGCAACACTACTCTTTTTATCTGAGCTTACAGAACCTGTAATTTGGGAATTGCAAATTTACAGCATTGTGAGATTTCCTTTTGCGCTCCTTGTAACTTCAGACCCTGTGCCAAATTCTACCTTTACTTATCCCCAAGCAATGACTCACATCTCACATCTGCAGTTTGCAGAACAAATACATCAGGTAGTATCATTCTAATTTTTCAATTAGAAGAGCCACAAATGCTCCAACAAGAATGAAATAAACTTGAGTTCTGTGTACATTTCATATTATTTCCAGTCTCTTTTAGAACTGGAGATTCAGTGCAACAGATATGCAGGTTCTGCCAACTCTGCACATAAATAAACTGGACTTGCTGATGGCACAGGAACAGCACGATGCTTTTCTCCATGCCCAGCACTGTCAATGCAGAAGCAAAGAGGAGTGGCTGCTCGAACAAAGCCATGCTGCCAAATATCTGTACACGGAGCTGCTGCCCAGTCTCTCTCAAAGCAGCCTGCAGACATTCAAAGAATCCAGGTGGTGCTGCACTGGCTATCACAACCAAATGTAAAAATCACAAACAACTTTAATAAAATTAAAAAAAAAATTCACATGTTCATTCACAGAAAAACAAAACAGAACACTCCTCTTGCTTCAATTGTGGCTGTAGCCTGCAAAGTGATTATGTATGAAGGAAAGAATTCAGTGTGCCTTTCAGCTTTCATGAATTAGCAGAGATTTCAAATGAAAAGGAAAAAACAAGGTCTATCTGAGTTACAGTCAGCCTAATCTGAGAGCTGTTGTAACAATAAACACATAACCCATGACGCATCGCCCATATATATTTTCACTATGAAGCACAACAAAGACAGCAAGCATCCTTTGGCACAAAAGCCCCATGCACAACCTCCCCCCTGTGGCATTCTGTTCTGATGCATTATTTGCATTAGTGTCTACCCAGGAACTACACTCATGAGCAAGTACAACACTGCATTCAGGCACAGAACCATCCTCTTCATAAAGTTTCAATTAGCCTTTCAACTCAATTGCACTGCATAAAAAAGAATCTGGGATACTACAAGATGTCATGTTTCATAAGAAATTTAATAATATATTTTATTTTTCCTATTGACATTTAGTTTGGTTCTGAATTCAAAATACAAAGCCAAAAAAGCAAAATAAATTATCCTATGAAAGTTAACAAATTATTCCATTGTTTTTAATAGCACTGGGCAAATCCTACTGAATTAGGCATGAATTTGTCTCATATGCAATAAAGAACTTAAGACTAATACATTGTTCCCATTGTAAATCTTAGTTTTAGAGGTTACATGTTAACATTTTAAATCAGCTCCAGGCTTAAGCTGGGAAATGCCAATTATTCCACAAGCAGAAAAAATGCAGAAAGATGACTGACAACCAGACCTGCTTTTATGACCACTGCTAGCTAAATAAGATCTTTTATGAAATACTTGACTAACTTGCTTGCTCTGTCAACTGCTGCACTAAGGTGCATTTGCACAAACTCCTCTCAACCCGCACACACTGAAACTGATGCCCGGGGCTTTGGGAAGCAATTCCACAACGCGACGGGTTACCAGAGCCTTTTTCACCCGAGGACCGTAGCTCCCGGGGAACTGTCAACATGCACGTTATCCCAAGGTAAACAGAAGACAATCTTCTCGTAGCTCTATCCCTATTTAACCCTGCCACTGCATGCCATATAAACGACGTAAAACAGAGTGTTACCATCCCCAAGAACTGTCCATCCCTACTAGCTTGGGTCCCCCGGGCGGGTGCCCCTGCCGCTTCAGGGAGTGTGGCGGAGGGTGCACTTCAGGACCCGCTGCACGCTGGAGTGCGGTACTCCCGCCAGCTTCCCGGCAGCTACCACGGCCCCCCTAAGGGCGGGAGGCTCCCGGCGTGGACAGCTAAATCACGGGCTGGCCCCGGCGGTGTGAGGTTTGGGCAGGGGCCGGCCGCTCCAGCCCGGCTCTCCCTGCAGGTACCGTCCCTCCACCAGCTCGGCCCGCCCGGCCGGCGAGCGCCGGTGGCGCCGGGCGGTCCCAGCTGTCAGCGCTGCGCCCCGAGGCAGCCGCCGGGCCTGGGCAAGCCCCCCGCCCACGCACGACCCCGCGCCAGAACCAAACCCAGCCACAACCCCGACTAGCCAGGGCATGGCGAGCAGCCCCGGGCGCTCGGACACTTACAGCGCTGGCAGAGTCCCGGCACGGCCGCCAGCAGCCGGGCCGCCCCGAGAAAGGCTCCGGGGCCGCGCTGGCACCTGGGCACGGAGACGATCCCCGCGGTGAGGCAAGCCAGCAGCGGCACCCACATCATGCGCCGCGGCCGGCACCGCTCCCACTCCCTCGTCCTCTTCTCGGGGCCGTGTCTCGGCGCCGCGGCGCGCTCAGTCCCGGCCCCCGCGGGGGCGGCGGCGGCGGGGCCGGGGGAGGGGCGGCGGCGGGCCCGGCACAGGTAGGGCGCTCGGCGGGGCGGGCGGGGGCCGCCGCATCTCGGGGGCAGCGCCTGCCGCGCCCCCGCGCCCCCGCGCCCCGCCAGGGCCGGCCCCCCGCCGGCAGCAGCGGGGCCCCGGCCGAGCGCGGAGCTTGGCTCCCTCCATCCGCCTCCAGCCCGGCGCGCCAGGGGCGCCTCGCCGCCCGCCCTGCTCGGGGGGCGCGGGGAGGCTCCTGGCACCGCGCGGGGACCGGCGGCGGCGCCTCCGCACCTCCCTCGGGCGAAGAGGGCGGCTGCCGGGAGGGGCGGGGACAGCCGCCCCCTGCCCGCCCCCGCCGGGGCCAGGTGGGCGCTGCCCGCCGCCGTCCCGAGCAGCCGCCGGGGCCGCCTCTCCGCGCCGGGGGGACGGGGTCTGCTGAGGACGGGAAGGGGAGGGCGGCGAGGGGAGGGCAGCAGACCGCGGCCGGCGGCGCTGCGCGGCGCTGTCCGGTCCCGTCGTGGAGGGTGCGCGCCGGGCCCGCGGGTGCGCGCGGGTTGCCAGGAGACGGCAGCGGGGCAGGTTCCGCGGGCGGGACTGCGGGGGCGGGCCTGGCGGTGAAGTCATTGCGCCCGCCCGCGTCTTTGTTCGGCGGCGGCTCCGGCCGCGGCTCCCCCAGTCCCCAGGCGGAGAGCTGGGCGAAGGCCGCGGGCACAACGCTGCGGCGCCAGTCCCCGCTGCACCTCGCCCGCCGCATCGGCCCCGTGGCGGCCGCTCCGTCCCGCCCCGCCGGCGGGGCCGGCCCTCGCTCCATGTGGCCCCGCCGCCGCTCGCTCGTGCGACCCTCGCCCTCGTCACCAGCTCCGCACCCCGCGGCGCTGCCCCGGGCCCCAGCAACGCCGCCTTTTCCCCCGGGGTGTCCCCCTGGCAGCAGCGCGCCGGCCCCTGGTGCCGGCCGGCAAAACGCCCCCGATCACTTCATGTCACCTAAAAACACCTCCCCTCCTTTACCGCCCTCCCCGAATCATTTCTGCCCGGAGTTTCCATGCCTCTGGGCGCAGTGGGAGTAACGCAAAGGTTAACCGTGCCCGGAAAGTACCGCGCCGTGCGGGCCAGGAAAGCCCCGCCGGGCCAAGGTGCGACCTCTGGCCGCCCCGCCCGGCCCGGCTCCGCTCCCCAGCTCCGCTCCCTGCAGCTCAAGTCGCTGCGCTCCTCTGGAGGGCTCTGCTCCCCGGGAGGCTGTGGGCGGAGGCGTTTTTCCGGCAGGTAAAACTCACCTGGGCACCTCGCCCTGTCACACGCCGGTGGCCGGGTACCCTCCCGGCTGCGATACGGGGTAGGTGTGTCGACCTCGGGTCTCTCTGATGGCCACCCCCATGGCATCCTTCATTTCTGATACCGGCAACAGATGACAGTGCACGCAGGATCCTAAAAGGATCTCTGTGCCGCATCCAGGTCTGCCTATGCAGGGTACAACCTTAAAAAATCCTGCAAATGCTAACAGTGTAAATAATGTGCTGTTTCACTGTCTTTATGAATGAAGGGCTGTGGAAGCCTTTTCAGAGCCTGTGCTAAGCCTTGAGGAGCTATGGATGGTTTAGCATCTGAATGTCAGAGGTCAGAAACTAAACACAGTAGGTTTGTTCAAGAGTGCTGAGGAAGAGTTGGCAATGAAGCAATCCTGTGGTCCCACTCCTGGGAGTTTTTAAATGATGTATCATCTTTTTTTGCTTCATTTTGGAAAAATCCCCCATTTCAGACATCTGACTATCATTCCTTGAGTGGTCACAGCCCAAATGGGGATATGGGATGTGAGAAAGCCATATGCAATGACATTCAGAAAGAAGTGTAGCATCTACAGGACTTCAAATATTGTGGTATTCTTAACCTAAAAGCTCTATGATTTCAGAGGTCACAGTCTCAAACACTGTAGGTAGAGAGCTACATGTCCCTTGAGAACTCAGTTGGCTGCTATTTGAAATAAGACACGCTGGTGATGAGTAAAGTAAACTCATTTTACTCCTGCTGGGTACTGTAATGTCTAATTTGTAGATCATGATGTTGCAAATTTATGGTGATTCAAATGTATCTGAAAAAAAAAAAAAAAGGATTCAGATGATACATGAAGAAATTCAAGGAAATATCTTGAAACAAAATGCCAGCAGAAGCAAAAGTGACTGAAACTGGGATCTCCCTATTTTTGATTTCTCACCTGCATAGTCTAAGTGATGCTGATGGGAGGAAGGATACAGTTAATATCCCATGCAGATATATTGTGTATGAATCTATTTATTAGAAAGAATGTAAATTATCATAAGCAGCATGAAGAAAATGGCTATGTCCTCAACAGCATGAGTTTCTAAGCAAAGGTTGTTCTTCATGCAAATAGGAATCAGTCATTACATGCACTACTCCTGATGAGAACATCGTGCAAGGATTTGGTATTCTGGGAAGAAAGGCAATATCTACAGTTTAATGTGGAAGAAAAAAATGGATAATTTTCATATAAAATCTGATAATAAGGTAAATGAAATGAAACCACTCTGGTAATTAACTTAAACCCTGAAAAAAATAATGAAAAAGATGCCAATATTGGGTGAGAACTATGCACCCTGAATTAAGTCATCAGTAAAAAAGCGAAGAGCTGAAGATACCAATAGTTTAGGCCTCAATGTGTAGAGGCTGCTGTAAGAGTTTAAAGTGTAGTCTGCTGGTTTATGTAAAATGCCCTATTTAGCTTCATGCTTCCCATGGTAGAATCCAAGGACTTAAAAACATTTGCTTTGCAGTGATAGTATCTTTGAATATATTGTTATTTAGACAGTGTTTATAATGCAAGAATATAATTAGGCAGGAGTTTTGAATAATAGTTCTAGGCTCGCAAGTGGAGAAACTGACTCATCCAAGGTCACATAAGAGAGTATGCAACTCTTAAACTCCTGTAGCAAGAAATTTAACACCACTGGAAATGGATTTAAAGTCTCAATCTATTGTCCTGTCCACAGGACTATGAATCCTTGAAGCAATGTGTTTGTGGAATCTCTATCCTTAGGGAGAGTTGAAACTCAGCTGAACATGATCCCAAGCAGACTGAACTAATTGGACCTGTTTTGAACAGAGGGGTGGTTGGGCCTCAGGGGGCTTTTTCCAACCTAAGTTTTCCTATCAATTTTTGTGGTGAAAGTGTGTTATTATATTACATGTATCCCAAATTTCTTGAAGTATTGTATCTGTGGCTTCTTTCTAGTATTTACATCTGCTTTATTGAATCAAAATGCAATTGTCCATCATCTTGTTGGTGAATAGTCTCTCTTTTCAGGAAACAGCTTTGAAAATATTGCATCTGCAATGAATGTTAACTAGAGCTGGTCAAAAACCCCAAAACTTTTCTTACAAAAACCATGTTCCTTTTTTGGTTGAATTTTCCAACCATCTTTAATGTGCCATTTCATGGGGGAGAGTCCAAACCAGGGCTGCAAAGGGAAGATTGATGGTGTTTTACAACTTCTGATATCAAAACTTTTTTAAAATAAAAAGAGTTCATTATCCAATCTGGTGATTTCTTACTTTATCATGGAATCTTAGACACAATTAAAATCCCCATAATAAGCATTTTAGTATTGTTAATTTTACTTTCCTCCAACTTCCCTATTTTAATAGTATAGAATCCTGCTAGATTGCAGTAATTGTTTTGGATTTGGTGGCTTCACTTGATCCCACTGACATGCAAATTTGAATTTTTTGGCAGTATAACTAGAAGAATCATATCCTTGTCTGTCAGATACAATTGCATTTGCTATCACTTGGGTTCATTTCTTTATAAACATTTGAATCTAAAACTCTATCTGTTTCATATAAAAAGGTCAGTGTATTGTGCAGATCCTTTATAATCTATCAATTAAAAATGATGGAACAATTCAAAATCAGTGACTATTCCCAAAAAACAATTGCCAAAAAGTCATAGGTCTCCTCCTCAGAAGTGCAGACTATGAACAATCCACCTACGCTGTTTATTATTATGCAGAAAAATTCTACGTGTAGTTCCAGCTGCCTGATGCAGTACACATTTTTTAACAAAATATGCTTTTATTTTGTAATTCTGAAAAATTTGTGATGCATTTCCTTATAAGATATTAAAACTGTGCATATTGATTTTCATTTCTAGGCTCAGTTCTTATGATGAGAACTGTTAATACCAGTTTCCAAACTAGAAAAATCTTTACTCCTCACAACAGTATTTTCATTATATTTATCATTAATACCTACCTTACTTACCAGCCCATGCTACTGAACTTCGCAATGTACGTAGCACAAAGAGAAAATGGATCATTTTAAGGTAAAACAGAAATCCAAATTGTCCAATATTCTATTTAATTTTTTTTTGTGAAGGCTTTCATTGATTTCAGGTGGACATTTTATGTGAGTTTACAAATCTTACTTAGGTTTGCAACTTCAGTAGCCCTGCCTGAAATTATCTGACAACATCTGAACCACTACTTTTTTGCATTTACCCTCTCAGTGTTAACAGTTTGGTCAATGTCATGCAGAGACAGATGGAATACCACTATTTATTTTCCATATATGCAGCCTCATAACCTATGTATAGTGCATCTAAATGTTGTTGTTATTCATAATTTATTTGGAAAGCTTTAACTATAAAATTATTTTATTTTCTGGTCTAAGTGGCAGAAATTTCTTCATTGTGCTTTTCGGAGAAAATTACTTGCAATACCTTGCTGGTACACTTTTCTTCCTTGTTTATATAACCATTTGAATTGTAAATTTTTTATATTAAAAAATAGTATGTGATTCTCTTGAAATCCCAGAGCATGATCTTGTGTACTTCAGAGCTTCTGACAAGTCCACTGAAGAAGACTGCGTTATAAGACAATAAACCTCAGATATTTCAAACTATTGCAAGAAAAGAAAAGAAGCCTGTGCCGATGGGTTCTCAACAGAAATGGCCAGCAAGCAGTGGTGTGTGACAGGCACAGCAGCCTCTTCACAGGTGAGAAGCTATCACTCTGTTTAGGCTTTACTAGGTTAAACTCAATGCTTTAAGTTCTATGCAGACACTCATTTCCTAAGAGATCTATAGTGCAGACAGCTGATCTGTAAATTAGCACTGAGGAGGCCTCAATGAAGGTGTCCCTGTCCTCTGTTTAAGAAAGAGTAGGATGAGTTTTCTAGAGACAAGGAAGCATAAGAAATTATCTATGTAATCCCCCTAGGGTGCTCAAAACCATAAAAATATGTATTGTAACAAGTGGTCAAAGCTGAAGTTGTTTATTGAAATGGTCTAAAAATCTCTTTCTGGAAGTAATTACTGAAAAACCCCAGTAGTATATTTAGTCGAACAGATGTATTCTGAAAGAAGAACATTTCAGTTGTCACATGAAGAGTTTTAAAGAACAATGTTACACTAAGATTTTTTGGTATTTCCACTCTGCATTTTTATGTGATGGAACTGGTATTTTAGACAGAAGTGTTTTCTTTTGACAAATACAGGGTGTGGTGTTTTGAGTCTTTCTGACTTCAGAGAGATGAGCTCCCCTGTGGTCTGTCTTCCAAGTATAAAATTTACCTGGGATTATTCTATACGCTGTCATTAATACTTTCCAGATATTACTTCAGAGACTTACAGGCACCATGGCTTGATTTCTGAAAGGAATAGATGGATGAACAGTAGGCCAGATAAGTTATTTCATTAACCTTATTTCAGTGGGACTTTGGCCAGAAGGGCCTAAGACCTGACTCTGTGTTACTGATTGGTGTGCCATTTCCCTGTTTTCCTTCAGTGACTAACAGAAAAAGAGGAGCATTTTGTTTTAGTTTTATATTCACAAAGGACTGCAGCCCACCTGAAAACAGTTGTAGCATCTTTTTCCAGCTCCATAGAGGATGGGTGAGGACCAGATTTCATTTTGATAGATGTAGGTATAGATCCACAGACATTGAGTCAACTGAACTCTGAAAACACACATTTCACCGAATAGTTTGTGACATGCACAAATAGCATTTTTATTTCTACAGAGAAACAACAGCCACTGTCACACACTTTTTTAATTTTTTTTTTTTTGTTGTTATTATTGCAAGCTCAAACTGTCCACAGAACACTGGAACACCATGTGTTTTTCTTTGTTTTACCTCCACCCATTTCCTTCTGTTCTTGTTGCCTGTCTCCTACCTTTCTCTCTGGTACTTGAAAAAAGTATGTAATCTCCACTTACTGCTGAGAGCCAGCATAGGTGCCCATCAAGTGACTGTACTGTACCTCAGGTGTTTTCATTTTCTTCTTCCTCAAAACTTTTTTTCTTCTTTTTAATTTTTTTTCCATTGCATACTACTACTCCTGTTCTGTCTTGTGCATTAAAAAGTTTTTATTCTTTCTTCTCACCCTTCCTCCACCCAATCACTTTGAATGGATCCTCAGATACTTACAGGCCTCTTGCTTTCCCCACCTACTCCTTCTCTATGTCTCTCACTTCCCTAACAGAGTCCCAAGGTCATGACTGCTGCTGCAGCTGTCTCATGCGGCATTGCATCTTCTTCCTCATCCTCCTTCCACAGCAATTTCACCCTTTTCTGTCCCCTGGATTTAAGGCCTTGGGTTACCAAATGTCCAGATGAAATATTCTGTAATAGTACAGTAGGCCTGACATTTTTGGAAGTTTTCAGAGAAAATTCCCACATTTCCCCTGACAACCATTAGCTCACTTGTTATTTCCCAGAGGTTTCCTATGTTATATTTTACAAGGAACTGGTAGAAAGTAGGTAGAACATAGTAGATAGTAAGTAGGAAATATTTCTTGGGACTTCTGAAAGATTTTTGTTCCTCCTGAGAATCTTTTGAGGAAATTGGGTGTTAGAGGTTGAAAGGGAAAGTTAAGATGAGGTTCATAAATAGCACTGGTGCTGTTTAACAGAAATTAAAGTTCATTTCTAGCTCAGTATAATCTGTATGGATCAAGCTCAAAACTGTCCTACAGTTCAAACGCAGAAGTTTGTAACTGGCTAACTGATGAGTGCAAATCATTTCTCCTGCCCACAGCTAAGCTGCTGCATTGAGCAGTGGCTGATGAGTGGAAAAATCCCACAGGCAAACTCTGTGTGTGTGTGGCAGAAGGGGGAAGTGGGAGGGGTGGGGAACATGGACAAGAAGTGGGTGATTTTCCAGAATTATCAAAGGTTCTGAACATCTCTGGTGGAATTTCATCTGATCTTGCCCTCAGCCTTGAAACTTGGTGTGGACATTGCAGCCTGCTTGCTCTCTGTGTGGTATCTACCTGCATATGCTCTCCCTTCTCTCACCAGATTGCTGCTCAAGACTCACTGCTAAAATAACAACTAAAATAAATCAAGGAATATTTAAGTGCAAAATCAGAAAAGAATGGAGGCAGATGGGGACATTTAGAAATAGTAAAAAACCATTGCTTATTGATTTTTGTAATTGTTTCAAATATGTTTATGCATATATATCTTCTCACCTCTTACATCCTGCTTATCCTCAGACTCTTTTCATTTTGACATAAGAGCTTGTATGTTTGGGCAGCACCTTACACAAATTCATCCTTTCTTCTGAAAGATATCTCTACTTCTGATGTTTTGGGTTTTTTGCATATCAGTAGGTCTTCTCTTGTCAAATTCCAGAATCCAGTGGAATTGTAGTTATTTGTTTTACTGTTCATCCTTAAGCTATAATAAAGCAAAGATTCTTTTAAAAATAACATATAATTAAGTCTTGGGATTTGTTGGCTGTAGATAACAAATTTGTAGGATTTAAAAATAGATGAGATATTTATATGAATTGTATGTGCCTTTACATTAGCCAGGATAAAAGTTCTTAACAAAGATAAGCTTTTGTACCTCAGAACAAGAACTGGCCACTTTCTAAGGCTGCACAGAAATTTCTCCTGCAACCACACTGTCACGTGTTCCTTTAAAGATTATTTCCACCTTTGCTGAAGCATCTGGTACCAACTGTGACTAAAGTTAGGGTAAGGCATGAGAGGGACTATGGGATTAATGTAGTGCTAAGCAACAGACACTTTTTTGGGGACAGACAGTTCTAGCCTGAGTTGAGGCAGTCAGGAGTAATTGAATTGTCCAGCAATATATAAAGTCAGTATGAACTGAAGACCAAAATTAAGGCCATACTGTTAGCATGTGCTTGAATAGAGTACACAGCTGCCTTAGGATTTGCTAGACCATATCCTTTTATAGCAAAGGGAAAATCTTTTACAAAATTGAGTTACAGCCAGGCTAATAATTTGTTCCATTAAAATTTAGTTAATGTGATATTGTACCAGCAAGTAATCCTCATGTGATATGACACACTAATGAACATGGGAAGATGAGGGGAAATAGAGATTGCAGAGTAATTTAGTGATCCTAACTTTAGTTATTTTATTATTATTCAAACACTAATCCTTTAGTGTTTGAAGAAAAATGTTTCTGATAAAACTTCTTCTTTGGCACCATTTTCCATCATGGATGGTCTTGAATTCAAGACTCAATGGTTGTATGAGAGACAGACCACAGATGAAACAGAAATGTTCATGTTAAATTTCTGGGTGAAGTTGTATAGCCTGTACAACACAGGAGATCAGAAAAGAGTACCGTTACAATTCTTTCTTGATTTAAATTCTAGCAGTCTTCTAAGTGTCCATGTTTCTATAGGTGATTAACAAAATTATATGACTTGGCCTTGGAAGAGAAAACAGCACATGTGAAGTTAATCTGCAGATGTGTCCTGGCTGACTCTGAAACCAGTAAAGATTGCATTACATCAAATTAAACTAAAACTTTGCCTTGCTGAACAGAGAAATAGAGCTGCCAAAGCAAAATTAAGGACAGAAGAACCAGCACCATAGGCAGTATGAGAGGATATCAGTGACATGCTCCTTACCTACACACAAACTAACCTAATAACTACCGTGGGAGGTTATGATCACAAGAGATGTGATCCAGGTAATAACCTCAAATATAACTGCATGCCACAGATGACATAGACACACACACCACTCAAAAGGACAGAAGAGAATGACTAGATCTTTAGCCCTTAGCCATTAACTGTCCCCCCAGGGAATACTGCAAGTACACAATGATCACAGCTTGAAAATGCACAGTTATGAGTTTACTGGTTACTTGTGTGTTTTCATTTTTGCAATGGAGGCCAAGATGCTGCTGTCACTAAGCTTCTTCCCATGTGTGGGTGGAAACCACTAGCTCTCTGTAGATTCTTGGTTTATTTTTCATTGTCAATCAAGAGCATCGTTGTCAATTTGTTAGTCCATATCCCTGTAAGAATATGAGATGTGTCATTCCTGTAAGAGGAGTGGATGAAGCAAAAATAAAACAGATCAGATCCTGTGGAAATTCAAAATGGATTTGGATGTGTAAATAAGGATTAAACTTCAAAACTCAAACCATAGGAAATAACAGGGTTTTGTTATCCAGAGTTTCTTTGAGCCTATGATAGTATAAGGTAATTTTCTACCTTGAAATACCTTCTATTTAATATATTCTTTTGTTTGCTGTTTGTACTCCAGGATCTAAGACATATCTGATGAACATATAACAGAAATCATAAAAAGTTCATTAGTAATACAAAAGGTTCATTTCAAACTGTAGGCTGATTCTCTGCTAGTTTTCCATTTTTGCTTGGTGGCCATATCACTTCAGAGCACTCACTTTCATTCAGATCCACACACAATATTCTAAAGTCTAACAACAACAGCAACAACCAAAAAAAAGAAAAAAAAGTCCCCTCATACAAGGAGCAGAGTAACACCATGCAATGTTACAAATTCTAGATACATTAAAAAGAGTTTTCTCAACAAACAATTTCATTGTGTAAAACTGATAGTTCATTGAAAATGAAAACTTTATAATGGATTTAAAAATCCTCTGAAAGAAGTCAGTACTGCCCAGCTAGTACAGACACTGTGAATAAGAAACAGTGATTTTGAGTTAATTGATGACAATCAGATAGTTGTACCTAGCTGGAGAATCGAGGCAAAATTCTGCCTGTTGGTGCTGAAAGGAGCCCTGGCCAGGATTTTCTTTTCCATCTGAGCTGCTCCTATTTTTAAGGAGCTTGAATTTCCAGAGTGTCTGGAGAGATCAGTCTCTTCTTGGTGGAGAGCATAAGACCTACACAAACTGCCTGCTGCCCTTATTGTGTTGCCCAAATGGTGGCTGGGCACACCATCCCTTTTTTCGTTCTTGAGCCGTTCACTGCTTAGCAGTTTGTACTGTTTCTTTTTTCTGGTGGTCTTCTTTTATCAAAACCCAGTAGCATGCTTTTTAAATTTTTTTTTAAAGATTTTAGGTTGTCTTTCAAATTGAAGATGCATGCAGAAACAAGAAATCATTCTTTCTGTAGTACTGTTGAACTACCATGGTATTTTTTCTTTCCTTCCTTTGTTTTGTTTTGATGGGACTTTTTGGTTTTTTGTTGTGGTTTTTTTTTTTTTTTTTAACAAATATTTTTCCTCTAAATTTCTTTTAGTAATAGTGACCATGGAGGTTGCCTGTAAGGGTAGTAGACAAGCATTTTTCTATTCCAAACACAGGAATGGTGTCTGGTGGTATCCCTCTGAAGGAGTATAGCAAACCTTTAGGTGGCAGCCAAGGGCTGCAGTTTGAATCCCTAGAATGATTAGTAGTGTGTTTTATTGTCTCTGCCTCAGAGAAGATGATGAAGAATGAATTTTTAATACATCCAAAAGTAAAACAAATAAAAATGAAGGTGAAACAATCTTTAAAAATCTGTATATATCTGGATATACAGGAGTACACTTGAGACTTTCTGCAGTCTGTTGACCTTCCACCAAACTCTGTTCCCTTCAAAGAGCTCTTAAAAGCACACCCTAAAGCCCAATGTCTTACTCCTATTGATAAATTTATCATAAAAATGGCATTTAATCTAGTTCCTTCATGTTGTGCTCAGAACGTGAATGATAATTCATGTGCAGATCTGGGTGGAGGTTGGAAATCCTTGGTGGTCCCTTAGCACGTGCATCTTCTGCCCCGTGGCCATCACAGCAGGGAGATGGGGACTGCTGATCCCTTTCCTCTCCAAGAAAGTAACACCTCCTGAGCATCTTCAAAGGTGGTAATTCAAATGGTATCTTCAGGAATTATTGTTCCGACTTATTATTCCCATTCCACTCTAAATTGGAGTTCTGTGAAAATGGCGGGTTGTTGGTTTTTTCATAAAATGAGCTATCCTGAGCTTACACTGCTGCAGTCATGGAGTAGATGTGTTGAAATATATTCTAACAATGTGTTCTTAAGTTGTCTAGAGATATCAAAATATTTTTTAATGAAAATAAAACTCTCTGAAAGAAACTGTAGGCTTAAGGGTCTCCCTTAGGGAAAGAAGTGCATCTTTGTTTTTTTTAAATAACTGCACAATGATATCTTTTGATGCAGAACTTTTTTTTTCTTTTTTTTTTTTTAATTACTGCCATTTTCATACATGAAAATATGACTGCACTTGTATTACGTAATTTGAAAGTTAAAACTAGAGAATGAGAGATTTACAAATAACCTCATTTGTTTACTGTACTGTTCCCAAAGTTTTTCTTTGCATAATTAACAATCACATGCAGCTACAAATCATGTTGTTTACCTCTGTAGTCTAATGCAGGATACATTACCTCACCACCCCACAGAGAGGCTCAAATGTTCAAAATTGAAGTGCCAAAAAACTACATATGTGGAGAACAAATACCCAAATACAGCACTAAGACAAGGAATTGTACCCTGACTGTGAACCAGATGTTAAAAATCAAGTAGTTTAACTTAAATAACTAGTGCTTCAGTGACTAACAAGATTTACATTAGAATATTTTACTTTCTTTTAAGGAGTTTGTGAAGGTGTAAGGTCTTCCTGAGTGTGAGTATTTATTAGCTAAGAAGATTATTTTTTTCTTCCTTTTCCCTACTCTTTTTTCTTCTTTTTCCTTTTCATATTCTCTGTTTTGTGTGAGCCCATGTGGGTGACTGGAGATATACATAAGCCTGATTTCCAGCATTTCTGAATGTTCATGTGGCAGCAAGGGTCTCTTCAGAAGATATACAGCTGCAATAAAGCATAGCTGGACTGGGGCTAACACAGCTGCCTCCCTGCAGAGCCTGTTCTCTGGTTTGTGTCTTTAGCTCTGAGTGGGAGCAGAGTGGAAGGAAAGAGGAGAGCAATGCTGTCTGTTCCCACCTGTGGAGAGGTGCTATGCTTTTCCTAAGGCTGTCCCCCCTTACTCTCATGCATTGCTGCATACCTCAGGCTGCAGGAAAAGGGCAAGCATCAAGCTTTACAAATTCTTTGCATTTGAATTGTTCACTCCCATTATCTGGCCCAGACTTCCACTCATTCATATCTCTGCTTGGCTAGTTCCAAGAGGTTTGTATTCACCTCCAGAAAGCAAAGAAGGCAACATCTAATTCACATGGTTGAAATTAGTTGTAAACAGAATGGGCTGAATTGATGTGGAATACGGCCAAAATACTGTAAAAGATGCCATTTTTATTCAAGAGGCACCAATAGATGTTTACAAGATAAAAAAGGTAAGGACAAAAGTTTTCCACCCTTAAGACACTCCTCTTGCACATATATTCCTTATTACTGGCATTTTTTTGTTCATATATCAAAACATTGAAGGATGACCTCATAGAAACAGAGTTACTAAATGATCCGCTTCCTTTTTAGTTAATTTTATTACTTCATTAACATTTTCTTGAAGTAAAAAATGCCCATCCACTCCTATTCAAATGTGCAATCTCTCTTAGGGGAAAATTTATTTGGAAGCTCTGCCTCATAATCATGGTTTTCTAAGTGACAGTGATCAGCTGGGCATTTATGTGCTATCATTCTGAGCTACACTAAGATATCTTGTGGCGCATTTCCCTGCTCAGGGAATATTTGGGATATGGGGGTGGTTTGAAATGTTTGTTTGGATGAGATGAGGAATGATCTCAGAAGTTACCAGAAAGAAGGGGCTCATTGAAATGGGAGGTAAGAGAGGACGTGTCCAGTATGGTGAAGAAGGAATTACACATTAGCTCATATAAATAATAATAGCAGGTGTGGGTAATTGCACTTTAGCAATACCGAGTTTGAAAGCAGTTAAGTTGTAGTTTCTTAGCAACTGCTGCTGACAGCCACGTTTTAAGTGGCCAAGGCTTTCAAATTAGACAACACCCTCAGCCTGCTATACAGCAGTATTAAATGGAGGGAAAAACTAAAGCACAAGTGTTCCTACTCTGTAAGCAAAACACAACAGAGTGCCAGAGCCACAGAGGAGGTGATGAAATAGAAAAAGCAGAAATTACATCCACATTTCTAGGTAAGCCTTTTCAGGAACAACTGCTGAAGAAGAATATTTATGGAGAAAGGCATGATCCATGATATACTAAATCAAATGGGTAGGCCTTAGGGAATGTTGATAGGGACATAATTTGTAAGTAGGTAACTTTGTTATTATGTTGGACAGACCACGTTTTGTTCTGTCTTCTTATATATTTGTCATGTAAAATCTACTTGTCTGTATATAAGGGTGCGCATAAAGGATTTTATTTTATGTTTATGAGTGTATCTGGGTTTAGTGTGAAATGTCAGTGTTATAACTAATGTTCATCACTTTGAACCATGCTATCAACTTAATGTTCAATAAGAATATTTCCTGGAAGAAGTAATTTAAATTTGGCTGATTAATTTTTCAGCATCTCAGTTGTTTTCAATTCCTTATGGATGCTTCACAAGAAGATTTTTCTAATTGTTAATATTATGCCCAGTTAGCTAGGTCCTATCCTAGCAGTCAGTAGCATGCTCTTAATTCCATAGAGCCATCAAGATGTTAACTGTTATTTTTTTCCTCTTTTGAAACCAGAATATTTTCTGGTGATACATAGATTTGGATAGTTCATTCTGGGTAAAAGTTCTCCAACCCAAGGTGGAAAAGCTAATGTTGTAATTAAGGCATATCCTGGATTAACAAATTTCAAATTCTGGAACATTGCCCTAACTTGTAGCGTACAATTTTGGTAAGTGGGAATGTCAACCTGTCTCATATACAAATGATACAGTATGTTGTGCCCTTTTTCTGGCTCCATAAGATTCTTTTTACTCTTTTAAGGTGAAACTTAAGTATGTGAAAGATAAGTGGAATTGGCTTCTACGGGTTTTAAAACACTAGTTATTTCCCATTATCTTCCAAAGGTGCAAAGCACATTTCTCTAGCCTGTCTTTAACAGATATATAGGAAGATGTTTCTGGAAAGAACCTGTTCTAACATGACGTTCCACTGTGTCCTTCATGAGGACAGTGTAGCGTTTATTCAAAGTGAGATGAGACTATACAAAATATATGGAGTCCCAAAGACTGATAAATAGTAACCAGTTCATTTTGCTCAATCCACCAGCTGTTCAAATCTTATCCTATGTAGCCTCATACAACCTCAAGTATGACACAGATGCCAGAATAACCACACTTAAAAGTCACATTGTTACTATGTGATCAGAAGCACATGGAGTATTCCCAGGGGCTTCCTATGATAGCTCATAGGATATGACATTTAGAGACAGTTCATGGATTTGGAGATAAGAACTTATTTATCCATGGCTGTTTGCTATTAGATGGGGAGTCTCCAAATATTACTTTGTTGGACTTTTAATAACATCTCATTGAAGTATCTATCCTCCAGCTTTTACTGTAATTTATTGAAATGAATCTGATGTTTTTCGCACATTTCTTCATTTCATTTCAGTTTTATTCCTGGCTTGCTTGTCAATTCTCCTGTTTTTATGTGATATAAAAACATCTTTCAGTATTTCACTGTCTTGTTTTTTTTTTAATTTATATTCCACCAAATTGATGAATACCCATGTCTTTCACTGTGGCATGGTACACAGATGTTACACCATGGGATATATTTATCGTCTTGAATTTAGGACAGAAAACACTAACACTGCCCAAACCTGATTAATAATTTGTTTTCAGTACCTTCAGTTCTGGTGAATATGCTCCTCTTTCATACTGCAGGTGTTCATATAGTTTTCCAACAGAAGTACCGAATTGCAAATATGAGTGGACTGTGATATACTGAACCCAGATTTTCAAAATCAGCCTGGACTCAAAGTACCTTGGAACTGACCAACATCATTTTGAATATCCATCTTACACAGGAGCTGATTTTCCTTCTAGTTCTCACTGAAACCAAGTGGATGCAATCTGAAATCTCACACTTTTCTGTGTTCTTTTTTTTTAACCTAGCTGAACTAGGAAAAGTAGTCTTGTATTAATAACAATCAATTGTTACAGATACTGCTACATTTTTTTTTTCTCCACTGTGGAATAGGAATTTATTTCCTTCAACATTTTTATTAGAAATTATTGATACCATCTTTCTTTACTCTGTAGCTATTTCTCAGTTCTTTTTTTATGATTAGAGCATATTGTTCTGAGTGATATTCAGGAACCACTTCCATTATTGTATGTCCTGTTCACTTAGGCCACATAGGTTTTTAAAGCCATCTTCATTGGCTGCTAGCAGGGCACCTATCCTGTAAATGAACATGTTTCTTTTCAGCTGAAAAGAGATGATGCTGTCTCTACAGAGCTTCTGTCTGTTACTCCCAATTCAATCATTGACACTTCATTTCTCTTTTATTGTCTATAGCCTGTGACTAAAATGCAGCAGTGACTCACTATTATATAAAACAGGTCCATATTTTTCTTCTTAACTTTATGCTTCTTTTCAAAGTACGGGCGTGCCAGCTCTAATGTGCATGTGGCATCACTGGGAAAGAATTTGGAGGCAGAATAAAAGTATTCATTCCTTTCACCAGAAATTCCACCTATTTAAAGATTTTAAAGCAGGCAGATGGGAAATGCCTAAAAAAGTACAAACCCAGGGAAAGCAGAAAAAGAGCAGGTTGGAATGGACCATCTGTGAAAATTTTCTGAGTATCAGATGTAAGGCTTGAGTTGCTGGCATAGAGAACGAAAGCATCATTATCTCCAGTTGATGCAGATGTTGGGTCTGCCTCAAAATATTGCAAAATTGTTCAATCTTTGCAGCAGTAATTTTCTAAGTTGTATGAATGGCATAATCTGAGCTGGATTCAATAGGCTGACACCACCTGACCAATCCAGTAAAACAGGGGTCCTTTCTTTTATGCCTGTTTACACAAAGCATTTTCAGTCTTGTTATTTTTTGCGTTGCAGGAAAGGTAACTTTGGTCAGACAAATTTGGCAATTCCAAGAGAATTCCTGAAATTATTTGACTGAAAAACTAGCTGGATCATTTTACAACTAGACTTAAGAGACCTACTACTCTATGAAAAGTCATAATAAGAACCCACAATATGTAATTAGGGATATTTTTCCTTAGTTTTCTTTCCTTTGATTTTTTAAAAAAGTAATTTCATTTTCCAGCAGATTCTGGTGGAAATATCCTCTTTAAAAAAACAAAAAAACTTTACAATTTTATTTCTCTGAGTACATCCATTTGAAGGCACGATTTTTTAATTTGTATTAATGCTAAAGAGCAGTTGCCTTTTAAAAAAACCCCTTATTTTAGCACTATTATCTTGTAGCAATAAATTGTTTTCGGCTATAAAATCTTTCCCTGAGATGAAAGAGTGGACAGTGACAAATATGAACAGGAAGTGGTACTGGCTAAAGTTTAAAGAGATCCTCTAAAATGAACTTTATTATTTTGAAAGTATGGTTAAAGTCATCTTTCCCTGTTCTTCCCCTGCTGCCACCTCCTCATGGGAGTTTTATTTATTAGGGGTTTCTTTAAGTGTAGATCCCAGCTTCTGAGTAAAAATTTGCAATGTGTGTGTATATAACAACATAATTAGTGAATACAGTGAGCCATTGAAATTGTAATGAAAAATTCCCCACCAGATTTTATAACAGCTGCTGAAGTCATGTGGATAAGCCTGCTCCCAGTCTGAACATCACGGGAAAGAGATCAAAGGATTGTTCAGAGCTAATCATGTCTAGTGTAGGGTAAAGAAACAATGGCAAAATTATGTTTATTTTTTTAGTTTTTTAGAATTACTTTTGCTCGTAATTATTTTATAGAGAACTGAAACCTTGTTTCAAAACTTTTAGGCTCAATTTGAAATTATTCACCCAGATTCTCCATAGGAACAGATATGTTGCTATGGAAATGGACCAGAGCAAAGACAGAATATAGATGCACAAAGATTCCCCAGAGGAATGTAATTTGTGGCGTAAGTACACTGCTTAAACAGTATAAACAGTGTCCTGGTATGCCTTGTTTCCTTCATCAAAAGTACAATAAAATATTCCTAAACCTGAATGATCTCTTGCTGTTTTAGGACAACTTTTAAACCTTTTAACTTTTAAAAGATTAGCCATTCTTCTAACATTTTGTTCACTTTTTTTTTTTTTTTTTAAATAAAAGACAATAAAGAAACTTTTTTGGTGTTGTCTAAGTGCTTTTAAAAGAAAAGAGTAAATCAGCAATAAATTGGATAAAACTTCACAGAAAAAGCAGTGCTGAAGATTTTGCTGATGCAAAGGGATCTTGCTTGCTGTAAGTTTAGTATTCCCAACGAATGTGTAAAAATGTATTCCTTCTTCATTGCTGTAAAATATGCTGAGCCCATGTGGAGCTTCTGAGGGAGAAAAGATGAGTGCTTCTGCTCTGAAACTCATGCATCTGGTACTTGGCATAAGCAAAAATCTTTGTCAAGTTTTTGGATCAAAGGACATCTTCACAGTAATTCACCAAATGGAAATTTCCTGCCAAGGTCAGAACTGCATTTATAAAAGTGCAATAGGTCCTGTAATTTTTTATTATATGCATTGTTTTTATAGGTCTCTCATTTTTAGCAAGTAGCTTGTGGAATTCAGTATACATGGCCTTTTACAGCATTGCATTGCTGTGTAGTACCACAACAAGAGACTGCTGAGGGAGGATCTCTAGAAGTATCCAAAGGGAGGGTGTCAAGATGATGGAGCCAGGCTGTTCTCAGTGTTGCCAAGCAATAGGACAAGAAGCCCCGGGCAAAAACTGCTGCACAGGAAATTCCACCTGAACATGAGGAAGAAATTCTTTACTGTTCAGGTGACCAAGCATTGGAACAGATTAACCAGAGAAGTTGTGGATTCTCCCTCACTGGAGACATTCAAGAGCCATCTGGACTCAATCCTGTGCCCTGTGCTCCAGGATGATCCTGCTTGAGCATGGATGTTGGACCAGATGGCCCACTGTGGTCCCTTCCAACCTCATCCATTCAGTGATTCTGTGAACACAAAGAAGAAAATATTCAAACTATAAATTAGATAAACCAGCTTCATGGCTACCCTGTTCTTAATATTACATCTGGAAGCTATCAAAAAAATGGATTTCTCTTCAGGGATGTTTTATTGACAATAATGTGCACAGATTGTAAAATATTTCTCTACAGCTGTGACTACCAGCCAAGCTTTTTTGTGAAAATGACTGGCTTCTTTATAAGTCCTCTACATCATATGTATTACCTAATATAGATGTGTATCTGTGCTCAGAATTAATCTTGCTAGAGAACTGAAATACTTGGAAACCCTTCCAAATAAGTGCTCAATCAAATGGGAAGTAGGCACCAGATTGCCTCCTTCAGAGTGCTTTTATATATGCACAAATATCTCTTCTTTAAGAGTTTAAGTTCCTTGAAAACTTGATGCTTCAATGTGAGTTCTGTTTCTCTTCCATTTTCATTACTAAAAAAAATTATTTTTGTAGCACATTGTTTTTTTTTTTCCAAAGCTGGTCACTAATGTTTGGTTAAGAAGTACTGTCACCTCCTCCTTCAGTTCTGGAGGTAGATTGTTAAAGTAATGCCCTTAAAAGTTCAGAAATATTGTTTGTATTTATTATTTACCTAAACCTAGCTGGGCTCTTAGGGGCTTAATCTGATTCATTCTTTCACTAGTAATGTCAAGTTTAAAAGGAATTTATATATGCCCATGGAGGTTCTTTAGAGGGAAAGCTTAATTTCCAAGATATACAAACGTTCCCAGTGCTGTCTGAACCAGGCTAATTTACGTATGGTACAGAAATGGTTTGGGTCTTGAAAATGGAGGAGGAATTGACTGAAGCTTTGGTGAAGTTTCAAGGGTAACCAAGTATCTGTAACTAAAGTGAAACTAAGATCTTAAACAGGAAGGCAATATGCTGAGGCTCTGTAAAAAATAATTAGTTTGAAAGTTTTGCTTTTATTGAGAAAGCCATATATACGCCACCGACAGTCAGGAACAACACGGATCAAAAAGATACATGGCAAAATGTAGCCTCTGGGAACTAGTAAGAGTCACAAGTGTATTAAAATCCCATCAAGTGATGAAAGCGTGCTCCACACCACACAGACAACAAATCAGAGGCTGGTGGCAAGGCAGAAGCAATGCATTCTTCAGGCAGAGGCAGTGCATTAAAATGATTACACTTAGACAAGCTGAGCTACTACATTCAGAACAAATGCACTTCCAGTGTCAGCAAGCAAGACTTAAACCCAGATGATTGTTTCTAAATAAGTTGTGGCACCACTGTGTATTCTGGCACATGCCAATTTTTTTGGTATTTGTTAAGCATGGCATGAAAGTGATTTATTTGGGTATTGACAACATAGAACAAGATAACTGGAAGTCCAGGAATCAGCAATGGGCAGGTAAGAGTTCTTGTGCTGTTCTACTTGCTGAAAAGTAGAACCATGAGAGCCATAGGGATGGCTGCCCTTCTGCTCTTGCAAATTCATCTTCTGCTTCCTCTAAAAAGTTTCAGCAGAATATATAGTTTGATATATATGAAACATAAAGGAAGTTTCCCAGAAATCCAGATATGAATAGTCTCTTTACATATTCTCAACAGGGAGAAAATTTTTAGTATTTTAGTTTAAAAAAGTACATTAAGGTACCACAAATGAAAGCTCTGGTGTTACTTGGAGTATGTGAAAACCGAGCACTTTATAAAAAAAAACCCACAAGAAGGCTTTACCTGCCCCCACACACAGTTATGCACAATGACAAGAAAAGCTCCCCAAAACTGAAGTGTACGTAGATCACAATGGTTTACACACAATGTCGATGATAAGCAAAGCAGTCATAGGAGACAAAGTCATATCTGGAGATGAAAACTAAACTACTGAAATATGAATGTCTTACCAAATGGAAAACAATTACGTAGAATATTTGAAAAGGAAATGACGGTTTAGTGACATCTAGTGATATTAATGCTTGTCTAGATATTTCCATCAAAATATGACATTGAATATTGGTTTGGGGTAATCCATATTATACTCTAAAGGAAAATATGATTTGTACAGATGTTCAGATTTTTGCTGGGAAAATCCAAATGATGTGTATAATTCTGGGGTTTAACAGTTTAAAAATCACTTGAAATTAAAAGTAAACTACAAGCAAATTTGGTTCAGCTTGTAATAATGGAATTGAATAAAAATAAGCAAAGCAAAATATAGGCAACTAAAAAAAATGAAAAATGTAACTGGAGCATAATTTTACCATGAAAATAAATCCCACAGGGGACCTTCTACTCTTCAAGTTGTTGAAATTTGATTAGTTTAGATGTTCAAATATTCTATAAAGACAAATACACATGCTCTCTATTTTCTAGATATAAATAAGCACTGAAGGTCTGAACTGACTATGGCACATTTTTATGTTAGCAAAAGAATAATGAAATGGATGTATTTTTATTCTCTGTCTGCAGAGCCCCAAGGAGTTGCGCTTATAATGAAAACACTGAAAAAGTTAAGTGATATAACTTTTCTTTAAGACTGAGCTTTTCTTGGAGTGATAAAAACAACACAGGATCATTTAATCAAATAATAAAAAATATAAGACATTATTTTCTGCACTTTCCCTTTCATGGGAACATAAATTAAAAACAAAAAACCCCAGTGTAAAATATCAGGAGGCATACAATGAAGTATTATTTTAAGGTGGGGGCCCAGTGTTAGAACAGACTTCAGTCAAGTCAAGAAATAGAAGTTCCTGTGTCATAAAAGAGGCACAAGCCAATAAATGTATCAACAGGAATTTCCTAATCAGATGTCCTAGATGCAAATGTTGGATGGGAGTGTAATTTTCTGTGAAAATCAGAAGAAATGAAGTAGACATTTTTCACTTTATACATATTTCTAACAGCAGATGACCACTGATGATGGGTCAGTCAGTCTCCCCAGAACTCTTGTATTTCCCTAGAAGTCTCTCTCATTTTTGCACTCAGCTTTTTTGTTCTGTGTGTACCCCATTAATAACCTTTTCATCTTGTGTCTTTTAGGTTTAACGGTTTGATATGTCATGGTTTCTTTGTAAACCAGGTTCAGTAGAATCCCAAAACTTTGACATCAATAAAAAGTGGGGGGGTTGTTTGTTTGTTTGGTTGTTGTTGTTGTTTTTGCTAAACCAAGGGGAAAACCACAGTTCTTTAATATGAGACCATAACTTCTCTGTTCCAAGAGCAAGCTCATTACTTTACTGTTAAGGAACAAACATACTGTAACCACACAAGAAAATCGAACAGCTCTTTTCTTGTTCTTAAGTTGCTGGATTTTTTGGCAGTGGGGTATTTAATTTCATACCATGCAAAGCTGCCCCCAAGCACCACTGGGCATGACACCCTTTGCTGTGATACACAACATGAACTGTTGACGTCCTGCCCAAAGAACGTCTTGGGAAGAGCAAGATGTCAGTGTGGTTACTGAATGCCTGTTTCCCAATGTTATGACAAGGAAAAACCTGTGTTAGCACAAAACCCAAAGCATCTCTTGCAGAGTTCAGAAGGGTTCGTGTATGCTACAATAAAATAGACTTCCAAACTGCCGAGAAAGGTAAATGCAGATTTGGTGTTGAGCAGAAGCTGATGAATGATCTGTGAAGCTGGAAGCAGGAGACATGATAAAATGATGTATTTTATGTGTACAGACCCATTGTGCAGAAATGATAATAAGGTGAGAATGACAGCTGGATATTTTTGGGTGTGCAGTTTTTCTGTCGAAGAAAAAACTAACCTGCTGAAAATGGGAATATCCTGGGGAATGTTGATCTTTGTAGACACTTCTTTGGCTTTTTAACAAAGTAGGATTTAGACTTTGGCTGCTGATCTAAACATCATGATCCCAGAGTTTTCATCAACTGGCCCTTCAGATACTTGCTGCTTCCTGCCTACCAAGAGCTCCATCCCTCCAGGACAGTGCATTTCAGCATGTGAAAGCTCAGAGTCCCCAGGAACTCATTGACCAAATACCCACACGCTAAAGAGCCCAGGCAACACAGCTGCTTTCACTATGATCTCAGCCCTTGAAATGTTTTGCTTTTTAAGAAACCATACATCTTAGACACCCATTTCAAACAGAAATCAACTTTCAAAATTTCATTTTGATTTGTGATGCTTGAAAAATAATAAACGTTACCTTAAAAATTACCAGAGAAGAATGATGGGAAAACAAAATGTAAGAAAAAAGGGAAAGTTCAGTGGAGATGGACAAGCTGGAAATAATTATTATTATTAAAATTGATGTGCTGGATGTTAAATGCAAGAAAATGTATCAGTATAGCACATCAATGGGACCCTTTGAAAATATTCATATTCTCAGGTAAAAAGAGCATCTACATATCTGTGTTTTCTTTGGTCTTTTCTCTTAGCATCATCATCTGTTGTATTCGGCCTAGAGCTACATATCCCCACAGCATTTATTAGTACAACACCAAGGGCAGGAATACTCACAAAAATATAGACCTCCTAGACTACATCTCAAGGTTATCAGCATTTTTAAACAAAACCCAGGGGTGAAATTCCGGCTTGATTTTTATCCCTATTATTTTTAATGAGACTATTATTGCATACTATTTTCTTTTCTCAGGTGCTATACAGGTACATTAACCTGAGTAGTCTTATTATTCTGGTGAGCAGATCTCATTCATTACTTTCAAGTTGGCTACAATTTTTTTTCAGCTCTTTCTGTTCTTTCCTCTGATTTCTTTAACCTTTTTTAATTTGGGGTGGGTTTTTCTGGACATTATGCAATCTTTCATTTCACACAGCTATTCTGTGAAAGGAGTTCCCTAAACTGTGATTAGAATTTCTCTGCATATCTGCCCTTTTATGCAGAACTCTCCCAAGAAATCTCATTTTCATTCTATGTAGTAGTCATTCTTTTGCCCTCCTTGCTGGCCACCAATCTGACATGTACTCTGTGACTTGCTTAATCATCATCTAGTTCAATCATTAACTTGACATTAAAGATTATTTAGCATATTCCTGTTGTGGTAATTTTGCAACTTATTGTTCTATTCATCCTGACCACTAACACTTAAAATAATATTGCTATTCACGATCATTGCCTGTCAGCTGAAATACTTCAATTCTTGTGCAACCTTTATACATGAACAGAGGGTTTTGAATGCTTGTATAATCCCTATATAATGAAATTTTACTGTGTTATTTTTATTTTTCTCATCATAAGATCTAATTCTTCTTCTGCCAATCAATTTTTAAAGCATTTTCTTCTCATGTAGATTACTTAGTTACTTAATAAATATTTTTTCAGCTATTTGCTTTCACAAATATGTAATATAATCTTAGACTCACATGAAACTCTGATGGAAAGAAACCTCTGGAAGCATCTAGTTCAACTTCCTGCTCACATCAGCTATAAGGGCAGGCCAGGCTTCTCTGGGATTTATTGAGAAAACAAAGGATGGATACAAGAAACAGGTTGCCTCCTCATAACCAGACAACCTGTTTCAGCTGATGAAAACTTTTCCTTCTATCTAGTCTGGACTTTTCCTTTTTCAGTTTACGCCCATCATCTGTAATCCCAACACCAGCACATTGTTATGAGCAGCCTGGCTCCCCCTTCTCAATTATACTCCACCATTTTGTAGGTATTTCCTTTGAAATCCTCTCAGCAGGATACTCTCCTTCTTTTTATTTGGCCATAGCACCAAAATCTTTGTGATGTTTGATTGTTGACCATCATCTTAAAAACCTAAACTAATTTGTGATTTTTCTGTCCCTTTACCCTTTGCTGCAGTTGCATTTGCTGTTGTGTCCTGTGCTTCAGACAGAAGTTGATTAATTAACTCCATTCAGCTCTCCCAGGAGTACTTTGCCATGTTTTAGACCATTTTCTCTTGTCAGAAGGTGTTCAGATTGTGAAATTGTGGCACTGTTGTTAATTTAATTAAGTGATAACCTCCCCATTTCCAATGTGGAGCTTGGCAGCAGTCAGGTTCTGGGCCCTGACTGACTTTTCCTGTGCAGCCTCCTTTCTGATTCTGAAGCCAAGGCATTCGCTACAGACCTTGCTGTGCTTCTCTAGCATATTGAGATCTATTTGCAGGCATGAACCTTCTGGGATTTTAGCACACTTTCATTTCAGCTCCATCTTCAGTTTTCCATTTTTCTTTTCAGTATTAGTATTTTTTGGCATTTTGGTTTGACTTTTACCCCCCAAATATCAGCAGATAACAGCTGAGGTTTCATGTGTAATGTGAACTTCATCAACTAATCAAGCATAATGTTTTTGTTTGGAAATGGTAGTTATTCTTAGGTAGAGGTTGCCTGTACCCAATGCCTCATAGCTGCCCAAATCTAGTTATAGAGTGACACATTTTTATGCCTTCATCTTAGTTTAGAGCACCTCCACAACAGGGAAAATAACAGAAATGCATCTTCTATACACCACTTGCAACATTTTCTAGACATCAAATTATTTCTTTAACCTCCTTAGGCCAGCTTTCTGAGGCATATTTAAGAGACTAAATAGATAGAAAAACTTAAAGCAATTTATAAAATTAGTCTTTTCTGATGTTCCCAGCCAAGACAAAATTCTGTCTTTCTTGGTCTCCCCACTTTAAGAATCCTGGAGTCAGGATGAGCAAAACACACTGCTCAGAAGATTTTGATCCGTCACATCCGCTGATTGTTCACAGTTATATTGAGTGAAATGTGGAAAATTCCTTCAAGATCTCTGTGGGGAATCAGAATATTTTGTTATTGACTTTGATATGTGTAGGTATAAGACCTTGTCAAGAGCTGATGGACAGTTCTTTTCCCTTTATTTAAAAAGTCAATGGAATTGCACCTTGGAGTCAAACCCTAAGACCTATGAGAGATTTAGCAGGCAGGTAGGGCCCGTATGCTGCCTTTTGATAAGCTTTATTATGCTTAAAAGAAGGCAAGCCCTACAGATTTTTGACCAGCATGCAAGAAAAGGATTACTAAAAGTGACAGCAAGCTGGCCATGAAACTGTAGGGGAGCTACTTAAGACCAATTTGTCCTTCTCGCTGAGTCTGATTAGTCAATTCTTTAATTTTAGTCCCTTGCTGAGTTTTTGCTCATACAAATTCCTGTTACAATTATCTTAATCTTAAACCCATGACTCAGTTTCAGAAGGTCACCCAGCAGGTGGCACTCCCCATCTGACTTAAAACTGATCCAGGAGCCAAGGAGAGAGATCTCTTGGCAGTCACAGGGCAGGGCACACCTGCCAAGCCTCACATCCCGGGTGCTAGACGGGTGCCTTCATCTCCATCCCTGCTCTCCCACACAGCTCAGCCTGGAGGTGTCTTCTCTGTTGACCCACTTGCAGAGGAACATTTCTAGGTTTCACATCATCTCCAGCATCTTTGTGCTGTGGTTCCTTCCCCGTTGCACAGCTTGCTGCATTGCCTAGGAAAAGGCTGAAAAGTCCAGCTGGTGCAAAGGAAGCTGCAAGCAGCAATGAGCAGAAAAGAGCTGTAGAACTGAGGTGAGGGTGACGTGGAAGTCTGTAAAGTGCGTGCTTGAAGAAGGTTAAAATAAGCTTGGCATTGGAGTGAATCCAAATAGATTGACATGCATACGCATTTGCCCCAAGATGTATAATTTACATCTCACTCTTCTGCAGGTTTTTGTGACCTTTTCAGTATTTCAAGTTTCACATAATTAACATATTTCTTCTTGTAAGAGAGGCTGAAAGGTTAAAAAGGTTGAAATCAGAGATAAACGGATATCTCCTTTGAGTCAACAGATGAAAAAGGCAGAGTCTGACACAAACTAGAATTATAATTAATGGAAAATATGAGACAGTAAAAAAAGCATTAAATACGAAACAAGATATCAAGTATGTAGAAAAGTTGAGTCTGAGGTGGCTTCTCCTTAGCCCCTGAGTTTCTCTGTACTTTGGTGGCTTTCATCATTCTGCCTCTCGTTTTTTCCCATTGAGAAACATCTGAAATGTCTTTTACATTCTTCCTCTCACTACAGGTTCTGTTTTCTCTGCATCTTCTATAGCTTTAGCAGTCCCATGTTCCCGAAGAAATTGTCATGGTGTCTTTTCTTGATTAATTTTGCTGTCCTACATCCTTCCACTTTGTAACCTTCCACAGTAGTTTGTATCCCTGGAAAGATCATACAGGAGTTCTAAATTTACGCAAGATTTCTTAGATATGGATTTTCTACATCTGAACACATTAGAGAAAGTTGTCTGCTACACTGAAAGAAATATTCCTTACAGTCTAAATAGAAATACTGTTTTGTTTTCCTAATTGGAGATATATTTCAGAGTAAAGGGATATTATTCTTCATTGATAAGTATATATTTTGAACTCTAATGACTAATCATGAAGCTGATATGATCTGAATTTTCATATCATAATACGTCATTAAACTACTGGTTTTATTCTGTTGATTGTTCTAGATGTTCTTGTTTTTCACCTGTGTCTGTTCAATAAATTGTGCCTGCCATTACAGGTTGCAGTTTATGAAGCCAGACTTCTGAAATGCATAAATTCTGTTTGTTAAAAAGATGCAACAGAGTTTTCTCTATCAGAGACTTAAAACCACTGCCCACAATTAAAGGGTTGACAATCTGAGAGGTACAGCAGGAATTTATTTTCTCCTATGATGCTGGTGAGGTGCTGAAGTGCTTTGTTTATATCTAAGAGAATGCATGTCGTCTTTCTAGAATCAGAAATCCTTATTTTTACCCTTCAGGGAGTCCTTATTTTATCATTCAGCATGGGGTTTTAGGGCAATAAACAATATGCTTTATGGATCACATCTATGAAATTGAGGATCAATGTCAGCACATCTTCCACTTGCTAAATATTGTATACATACATATGTCATATGTTTGTGCCTGTGTATGGCCCATAGTTCTTTTACTATGTAGGTTCTAAATCCATTCTAAATTTATGCTATATAAAAATGAGAAAAAAATCCACCAAAAAAACAACAAACTGGATTCCATAATTATTTTGTCCTAGGCAATATTCCAAGACACGGAGAACTACTGATGTTATTTCTATCATGGAGTCATTAGTGTCAAACTCAAGCCCTCAAAATAATTAGCCATAGTTCATTTTCCCAGAACCGTGAAATATCATCTTTTTAATTCTCCTGTCATTTTTAAATCTTGGGGTTTGGAATTTTTTCTTAGCTATTCTCAATCTGTGTAAATTAGATACACATCTATAGCCACATGTGAGTATGTGAAATATCTGTGCATAGTTCTTACTTTTCCATATATGTATTAATTCCAGAGGAAAATCAATTCCAGTTGCACACATGTGAAATGTCTGTTTTTCATAGCCTGTCTGGCAGAAAATACTTTGTTCTGTCAGGACTATGATAACAGGGAGCTATATGAACTCTTTTATGTCTGCATGCATATTCTCAATCTTCCGTTGAGAATGACCTATATTATATTTTAGGTCTCTCAAAATTTTCTGATTAAAGAGGCTTTTCATGACAATTAAAAGTAGCCTAGTTTTATAGTGGTTATCATATATTAAATTCTAAGTCTCTAATTCACTGGCAGTGCCTTGCTTTCTAAGACAGAGACTGACAAGTTTGTAATTATAATTTGTATAATTTCACCATTTTTTCCCAGCAAGAACAGATATGCAAACTACATCTATAATGCTTCATTAACAGTCTTATTAAAAAACCTTTTCAGTATCTGACTTCTTTTTTTTTTTTTGTTATGATCTGTAAGGTGGAAAAGCCTTTTTATCTCTACTTTATGTGCCAAAAACCAGTACTGAAGATAGAGAAGTAAGAATAAGGTCTGGCATTCAAAAATTTTTAGTTTCTTAAAAAAAAAAAAAAAAAAGAATCTGACTTCTTCAAGGTCATATTGGAAATCTGGAGAAAAGTAAGGTCTCAGATTCCAGACTAGTGGCCTCCACACAATGAATAATATGCTAGGCACCATACTGCTAGAAGAAATTACTGAAATCCCTTTAGGAAAAAGGAAAAAATGGAAAAAGAAAAATGATCCATATCCTTTTTAAAAAAAGATGTTAGATGTATAAAGGTTTGAACCTTCCTTCATTTTCCACTACTTCTGTTGAGAATTGAAAGCATGTAGTATGTTGCAGGACTGTTCACCTACATACTGGGCCTTAGAAATGCATGAGTGCTTTTTATTCTGCCAAATAAATGCGTGCTGTAGGGCACAATCACTGTTCAAGCATTCTTTATTGCAGGTTGTCACTCATGTATTTGAATCACACATTTTTCTCCAAATGAACTGAGAAATCTCTACCCATTTTTTTCCTAATCCTTTATGAGAATTGGACATGTCACTTGATAAAAGATCAGTTTTTTAAAACACCTCCATCCCAAAACTTCCTTGGGTCTTAGACACACTGTTTTTCATATTGTATGAGTTTGACTCTGTCACCAACAAAGAAAAACTGACTTTGCATTTTCTTCTTTCTTAAATTCAAATTAAACATCGGAAACAGTAAACACAAATGCTGAATTCAAGGTTTTGCCAATGCAAAAGCTTAGACATAGAAATAGAAGAATTTTTACAGTAATCTTATGAACTATTCAGAAGATCAGTCTATTTTTTTGTATGAGATGCCGATACACTGATCATATGCCAAAGCACAAAGCTTAATATGCAGAGAATCTGTAGTCTCTTCATTTTTACTGTTTCTAGGGATAAAAATGACACAAGAAACAATGTGCACCGCAGCGTAAAAATGACTGGGACCTCTTTCACTTTCATTTTGGGTCTTGGTCTGTGTTTTGGAGGGGCAGACTGTGAATTATACATTGCATTGACAGACATCATGACTGTAAATTATTACCAATATGTGTACTTGGGACTGTAATGCACCCTTCTTGCCCCATGTTCCTGGCTGAGTAGCCAGACAGGTGACTGGGAACAGCTGCTCTTTCTTTGTATGCTGGGAAGCAAAACCTTCTCTCTAAGGTAAAGCCACTCTGCATTGTTTTGCACTCCAATGACAAAAGTAACCTGGAATTTATTTTCTTTTTGAAAACTCCTTTTGTACATTACTTCCTTTGATGAGGTCTTCAAAAAGAAAGAAAGAATCCTAGTCAAAGTGAGTTTATAGTAAGTTTACTTTTATCCATGGTCTGATTCTAAACAAGAAAGAGAGCAACACAGAATCATCCTCATGCAAAGCAGGAATATCATACTTCAATGAGAGATCTGCCTTCAAAACCTTTAGCAGCTCCAGCTGGCAACTGTAACTATTTTGGCACTGAGACCTCTGGAAAAAAGGGAGATAGCAGGATGAAAAATTGCAAAAGAAGACTAGAAGTGGAATAATTTTCCTGTAAGTGGGAAAGTTTCTAAGGGTTAATCATGCTGAAAACAGAACATTTTAATTGTATGTCTAACTTGCTACCATCAGCTCTCAAGATCAATACTTCCTATTTCTGAGTGACGAACTGTCCCCAGAAAGCACAATAGAACACTTATTTTTAAATAAACAAAACAAATGTGGTTTTTAAACTGCAATTAATGATGACAGACACTGCAAAGCTTTGTAGTTCTGCTTAATTTCACAAGTATTTCAAAACACAGATTCCAGAACTGTGGCTGTAGACTACCAATGGCCTATAGCCATCCCTACTGACTGCTGAAATACACACAGAAGTCATATTTTTGTGCTGAGTGCTGATTTTGCATGGGAAGCTTGAAGATTGATTACAGTGACTTGTCCTGCACTGCACTAGAAAACTCTATTCAACCCAGAGTGGTGGAAATAGACAAAATATCCAAGAACCAAACATGCATTAAGACCAACTTAACTATTTTCCTGAGCATTTACTTGTAGCCTGAAAACGATAATTTCCTCTCAAGGGTCATTAGCACGAGGAAAAGGTGCTACAATTCACATCCCACAGAGGCTTGGCAAATACCTTATTAAAACTGTGCTGCCTACACCTAATTAAGACCGGAGAGGTGATTTGTGTGCTCAGTGTTCTGTCATTCTCTGCTCCATTGAAAATTTGTGTTCAAAATCAAGGGCTTGGAAGTTAGGAAACACTGCAGTTAAATTGGTTTTGGTTCACAGTTACATGATTCCAAAGAATTTTTACTTCTGTTCCAGGAGGCACTTTCTGTCCAGACCTTAATGACCCATGGGGTTAATAGGTCTCAAATTCACTAAAGGTCCTGGTACAAGTCCTCCAGGGAGGAACATTTCAGGAAACCCCAAGTGTCCTCATTCTCTTCCTCTTCTCTGTGGGTTTCTTCTGGAGTATAATTATTATTACACAAGACAGCAGATGCAGAACTGAAACAGGTAACCGACCCCCAAGTATTTGTAGGCTTTCTGAAATGGCATTTGTAGCTTTTTGTAGTGTATCTGGCAGTGATCAAGTGTGAACCCATGAGTTTTATCTTCCATATTATGAAAAGAAAACACAGAAAAGCTGTCCTGGAACAAGAAGAAAGGGGTTTTTTCTCCCTTAAGACAACATGTGCAGTCTGAACATCAAAGACAATGAGTGAAAAAGAAGCAAAAGGATGCATAAACTCTGCTAACTTAAAGACATCTAGCAACATCTCTCTTGGATAATTGGGCGACACCATTAACAAAACCCACAGATCATCTCCATTTCATGGGAAGAGGGTGTCATGGCAATGGAGCCTCAGCCCTTGTCATCCTTGGCTTCTGAAACTGGTGAGGTTACTTCAGCCACAAGCCTCTGGATCACGTTTCTTTGCCCATGGCAATGTCATGACTTCCACAAAAACCTTCCTATGTGCTTACAGTGTTCACCCTATTTGGTGAGGAACGATACGTATGGGACCTAGCAATAAATTATGTTCAGCACAATACTGGTGTGAAAAAAATCAGCCTTCAAGTATTTGTTAGTGCTGTGTACTATTCTCTGCAGCCCAATGGGATTTAAAGTGGGTTTTCTGGTCTTTTTTAAATAGCAGAAAAAAATTTAAAGGCTGCCTTATTATTAATTATTGCATGAAAAATGAAAATTGTGTTATCAAGAGAGGTCTCTGTAACAAGTGTTTTCTTGATGCATCTCAGTTAGTTATCACATGTCCCTAGAAGCCTTTTTACATCTTTCATTCCATTTCCCTTTCTCTCAAACACTGCAGCTGTGTTAGCACAATGCTACAAACCATCCCTGGCCTGCTCTCTGTTGCTGTAGTATATTAAACCAGCCTTGGCTCCATAAATTTTCTTCATAGGCTTGGCCATATCTTTGTCTCAAATACTTTTCTGAAGTTTATGGGATCCTTCATTTTTCATGGATCGTAAAGTTAGAATGAACTGTTGAGGTATCTGTTTGGCCCTCCCAGATAAAACATTCCACATAATTTCTCTGAAACAGATTACACTTGGATGGACCTGCCCCAGGCTTATCTTACAGCTCTGTGTAGGCTCCCGCAGAAATGTCAGGCAAATATTTTGATAGAATACTTTCCTCACTTTCTGCACTCTTCCGTGCCTGTTGGCACTATTTCTGATAGAATCTCAGTAGGACAGACCTGTGTAGCAAATTGCAGGGTTTATCAGAGGTGGCGAGGTGCCAGGAGTCCCGGGTGCTCTGAAGGTCATCACCTGCAAGCAATTGTAGCGTGCAGCATCTCTCTGCTGCACTCTTAAAAAGCTCTGGAAGGCACAAACATGCCTGATTTTTATTTGCTTGCTTAATCTTGTGTCTAAAAATACCTTGGAATATGTGAACCAGAGATAGATTGATTATGTTTTTATTTTACGTAAACAAAATCAAAGCTTCATCAGGTTTTGGAAATTCTAAGTTTGTTAGAATATGCTTTATAAACTTGTCTTTTACTTCTGTTTTCTTCCTCAAGAGTATTTTACATATAATGATAAGCATAAAATTTTCATTTAAATATAAGTTCACTGACTGAAATATCAATAAAAAGAAAATATACTTTTATTTCTAATTGCATTATCCTGTTACAAGGAGGCTCTGTGAAAATGTACATGCTTTTCTGGTGATTGAGTACACTGTGTTTCCAGCCTTGTATTTCATGGGGAAAGCTCTGCTGTTTCCATAGGAAAAAAAAAAAAAAAAAAGGAAGTTGGCAGAAGAATGTGTTCTGGAATAGAATTATTCCACTATCAAACTAATGTGAGTTTCCAACCATTTCTGTGTGTGCGTGTGGAATAGAGCCCTGTTATAGCAGCTTTTTTATTGCAAAGCTTTAAAAATATGACTCATGGGTGTTTTGTCAGTGGAAATGTTTGTAAAATATGTTAGAGTATTATTTGTTCTCAAATTGTCTGTTCACTCTGGTTTCAAATGTTTATATACAGATCACATTCAAGAATCTCTTGATTCAAATCATCTGAACATAGTATGGTGTGGATAAATAATACTTCATCACATTTTTGGTCACCTTTCCATGTCATATCTGTTATAGAACAGAGTCCATTTTTCAAAATAATGTGTGTTAGTGTAGAAGTTGAATTTAAACACTTTCTTGTTTTTTTGCTTAAATATGACATCAGAAAAGCATGTAAATGCACACATCAATAAATGCAAACTTTACAAGTTAAATATACAACTTAAAACCTTTAGGCTCAAAGGGTAAATCAATAATAAGACTATCACTACCACTGACCAGAGTAATTGGAATAAAGTCTTCATGGAAAAAGTAACAATGAATAAAATCATAATATTATAAATGTTATGATGTTTACATAAAGTCATTATGCGTGTTGAAGTGAGAGTTTTATTCATTACTAAACAAGACAGTAACATCCAAATGTGCAAAACCAAAATCTAAACCTCTATTAACTTCAGAAGTCTTAGAACAATATAAAGATTTTATTTTTATAGGTGGACTACTGTTAATCTTCATGATATTTACTGCAGAAAGGACACTTAAAAAAAATCGGAAAGGGGAGGGAAAGGGACATGGAGAAAAATACACCTTTCATACTTTATGGATGTACCCAGATTTTCTATTTCAACCTTTCTTTTTTTACTTTATAGAACCACTGGGTTCTGGTGATCGAATGAAGAAAGGATAGTTCATTCCTGTTTATTTAATGGAAATCTTTTTCTTAGTCCTCTAATACATTAAATAGTGTTTTATATCTAACAAAGCATTAAACAAACAAAAATCTTTTGCAATTATGATTTGGCAGCATATTTTTATGTCATTTCTATCACTCTGGTTCAATAGTGTTTCACTGATGTTTAGAGCTACAAAGATACATTTAATTTATGGTAATATTGCTGCTTGTCACGAAAATGAACCTGAAGCATTTGGCAGGATATGTCCAAAAGTAAATAAAGAGTAAGGGGCTCTGGGTTTTTTTGTTTGTTTGTTTGTTTGTTTTGTTGTTGTTTTGGTTTTGTTTTGTTGTTGTTGTTGTTGTTGTTGTTTTGGGGGGGTTGTTTTTTTTTGTTTTGTTTTGTTTTTGTTTGTTTGTTTTTGGTTTTTTTTTTTTGTTTTTGTGGTTTTGTGGTTTTTTTTTGTTGTGTTTTTTTTTTTTTTCTAGATATAGCTCTTTTCATGGTTTTCTACTTTTCAAAAATCCAACATAAAGTGGCATTTACAGCCAGACTGGTACTGACTGAAAGTTTGGCTGATGTCGTTTGGGAACTTGGTATGAGGCACTTCTTAAGAGTGGATCTTTTGGTGAGGTTAGATTATGACTGAAAAATCTGCATCACTTTCCCAAAATTTCTTGTGATTTTAGGATGATTCATAAATAGCAAAAGAGATCAAAATTTTTAGTCAAAATGTCTGCTTAATTACTTTATTTCTCTTGGAAAAAAAATTAAATAGAAGAATTTTTTACGAAGTTCAAAGAACTTCTTCTTAAGAAAAAAAGGTTTGCTGTAAATGTATTTAACTGTTTTTTTCTTTTTTTCCCCTCAAATACAAACCTAACTTTCTCTTCAACATTCTGCTGAATTTCAGATTACTCTATAAATAACAGTTAACAGACAAATCCAAGTTCAGCAAGACAGTTCCATTTATCAGGAGGCCTATATATTTTTAGAAATTTTATAAGTAGAGATTGAACAAAATAATAAGAAAATATAATGTTTTCCTGAAGATAAAATATATTTAAAATTGAATGTATTTTAAATGCTTTAATTAAAAAATTGAATTATATTTCTAACCAAATATAATTTTTTTTTCTTGTTGCAGTAATGGCCTGTGCTTATCAGCACCTGAAACAAATAAAAATAGTGCTTGATCCTAGGAAAACAGTTGAAACATTTCATCAAGAGATCTCTAAAGCCTTTCCTTCCATGCAGCTCAGGGAAATGAAGCCCTTTCCCTGCTCACTACAATTTCAATATTTTCGGGGGTTTTATTTCAAAGTCTGTGATCATGTGCTCCATCTCTGTGGTCATGCAGCTTTTAATTGAGAATAACTTTTGAATAAATGCATTTACTTGACAAGGATTCCCTAAACAGAAAAAAAAGTTTGAGGCACCAAAGCTCTTACTTTTCAAACAAGCACAAGGAATACCAGTGACTTGATAAGCTTTCAGTATTCAGTGGAGAAAGAATGAAAAAGGCAAATCGCAGCAAAATTCCAAGCTGTATTAATCTTGAAAGCCAAACATTTTCATCACAAGGTCACTGTATTAAATAAGTTGAGGACATGCCTGTCTCTCAGAAGCTGAGTACAACTTGTTTCAGCTGCTTTTTGCAAGCAGATGTGATCCTGGTAGTTTACAACAACTGGAAAAGGGTAAAAAAATGTTCAGCTCCAGTTACTCAAAATTAGACAACAGAAATAATGGATCTTAAGATCTTGCAATAATTTCTTGTAATGATATCCAGTTATGGTAGATGACAGAGCAAACTTTCCCAAGAAAAAGCAACTGACTTTATTGGAGCATAAATGGATAACGGTGACAAGTTCATATGGAGTCTTAGAGACTACTCCCTGTAGAGAAGTTGTAGTGATAAAGTTCCAATATTTTATTCAGCCCTGAGACTCAACACTTGTCATGGAACCTTCTGTAAGGATTCCAATACTACAGAGAGCTTGGTGACATAGGTAGCAAAATGGAGATGGCAAAGGCTCTGTTTGCTGATTGTAATGCCCATGCTTGGAATTTGGCATAGCTTCAGACTGTAATAATACTATTATTGTATGTGACAACCATGTGGAGTTTTAGCAAACTATAAAATTTAATTCAAATTACACAACCAAGATGTTATTTTGCAGGCCTAAAAAAAAAAAAAAAAAAAAGTCATGACAATGATATAAGGAATTTGGCCAAAAGGATAGCATATGTGTGGAGGAGAAATGGTTTTAATTTCTGAGCTGACTAGAACAAGTCGCAATAGGAAAACTTGGACACATACAAAGAAAAAAAATTAAATTACTGTTTGAACTGATTGCAAAGTGTTATGAGTTTTAACAATCACTTTCTTTCATACTTAGTTGTATGGAAAAATTCCAAAGTCGGTAGATTTTTCCAATGCAAGTTGCAGCAAAAGAAGACATCTTATTTGTCTCCACTCCCAAAATCTAGAAGTAAGATATCAAGCAAAGCTTAGCACCTTGTAATTCAAACTGCAGAATGGGCCTGCAGTAGGAGGTTTTTCAAAGTACAATTTCAGATTATGTATGCAATGAGGAGCACTCACTTGATATGTTATGCTAGAAGAGCTCCAGCTACAGAATCTTTGGCAAAGAAGCAAGGCTAAAAATCTGTGAAGGGTGTAATTTCTGAACTGCCACAGACATTTTGGCAGGAATGATTTGTCAAGGGCAAATCCACCAAAAAGTTGTCAAGTGAGGAATTTTTGAAAGTGCCTGAGATTCCAAGGAAGAGGAAAGTTTCAAGGAAAGTGTGTCTGACAAAACTAGACACTCAAATCCATCAAAGTATTTTATGACGTTTTTCCTTGGCTCATAATAGCATTTCCCAATGTCCAGCAGTCAGTCAAACTTTGAACAGAAGAGGCACTGATTATAGAAGATCTGGTCCTTCTGGTCATAAACTTAATAGAAATATGCATGCAGACATCCTTTGGATGAATGGCTTTAAATGCAGCTTTGATTGGCAGATTTTATAACTTTATTAGTGTTCTTCCTGTCACGATTTGTCTGATTCGGTGCATGAGGAAGGTTGTGGATAACGAAACGGGGAAGTGAGATTGAGACCTGAGTTGAAGGGGCTGGTATCATGCAGCACTCTTTTGACCAGAAAAATGAGTCCTGGAAGAAGTTGTGTTACAAGAGGCAGTCCAGCATGCTCTGCTATTCTGCAATTAAACGCTCCATGTGCAGCTGGTCAGCAAATAAACATTGGTTAAGGGACCAGAGTGAAGGCAATGCATGGTCAGTGCAGGAGATGTGGCCCAGGCTTCCAAGGAACAGGAGCCTGGATTCACACACAGGCCTCGACCTCTCAGTGTGTGAGGCTTGACAGGTTGGACCTGCTACAAGATAGTGTGAGCTCACAAGATTGTTAATGTCAGATCAGAAATATATGTATTTGTTCAACCAAACAGCTACAGTGTCTGTATTCAAAAGCAGCAAAGGCAGTAACAAGGGGCCTGGTGGCACTGGTAATGAATGCTCTTTGTGGGTGTATTTAAATACTGTCTTCATCATAACGATCTGTGTCTTTGATCCAGAGTTTAACAATCATGACTGAACTTGTATATGATTTTACATGTTTATGAGGGGAAAAAATTATCATTTACAGCTTGCAGATGTTGTTGAAGAATCCATTTCAAGACACTCATCAGGAAGACTAGTCTTTGAACCTTTTTTCAGTTTTGTTAATTGTTCTTTTCCCTCATATTTAAAAGATTAATATTTGAACAGTATTTTGCTATGATTAAACTTGTCCTCTGTTAATAAAGTGAGATAATGATCCCCTATTCCAAACAAGTATTTTTACGTTTAGAAATTAAGTCCAAAATGCCAGTAAACTAACCAAGTGAAATGAGTAGCCAGTAATATAAAAGCAAAAATGTAGGGTTTTACACGTGCAAGTATTTATGAGCATTTCTTACATGTTTTTGCATCTGCATTACTTTAGTCTATATGTTTTGCTGAAGTATGGCAGCATCACTGTCCAATTTATGCATATCTTTGAAGTTCGCCTTCTTCAAGAAATGCATGCAGAGAATCCTCATAGAATCCTCAGAGAATCCTCAGAGAATCCTCAGAGAATCCTCATAGAGAGAAATGCATGCAGAGATCCTCTGTGGTCCAGTTACTCCAAACTATGTTAGAGTGATTAACTTTGGCACATGCATTTACTAAAATGCAAGTGTTATTTTTTTCTTACCATTTTGAGGTAGTTTTACAACCCTTTTTATTCCCTGTTCCTACCTGAACTTCCAGCCACAAGGCAGTACCTTGGCTGATTGAAACTCAAAAGTTGCCTGAAATCCTCAAAGTTGCAGCTGTTAACACCACAATCAGCAGAACTGCAATTTCATTGCCTCTGAATAATCAGGGCTTCCTCACTGCACTGGACTTAAAAACCAAAAAGAATTTTGTGTGACACTGGAAGATGCCAGGTTAAGCACTGGTTGTATTATTTTGATGGAAAATGTTTGCTGAAACCACCCATGTCATTTAAAGGAGTTTAAAGCAGTTCATTATTTGATCTTATCTGCTCCTGTAGGTGTCAACAAAGATAAATCATTGCATTCAAAATGAAGGCAAGAGGAACAAACCTTGCAAGATTTTTGAGTGAGCACTCCCTCGAGCTAGTCAGTGCTCAAAATATTCGGTGATTTGCAGAGACCTGCCTTCCAGAACAGGTCCCATAAAGACCTCTAAACCAAATATGCTTCTATTTCCACATCTTTCAGTTAACAGGCACCTAGTGTACTGAAACAATGTTCCATGTTTAACTGCTTTGATAGGGATCAGATCCCCAGAAAATGCAAACTGGAATTATTCCCTTCACTTCAGCAGAGTTGTCCTGATTGTTAGCAGATCTGGCATTATTACTTTTTTTTTATATCTGCGTTCTCAGTGTATGCAGTACTTAAATCCTACTGTTTACTGCACCTTGTAGGTTTGCTCTAGGCTGAAAAATCGTTTTTAGTCAGAACCTTTGAAAGGCTGAGAAGAGAAACAAAGAGAAATACGATGTTACTGGAAAATGAAGTCAGAATTTTGTCTTCTTGCATTACCATTACTCCCGTATTAGCAGCCTCAGTGCAAGAAGTGTCAGTACAGGCAGGGAGTGCTCAGTGTGCTGCAAGAAATGGCTGGGGATGCCAGCCGTGGGTGGAGGGCTGCTGGACCAGCACACACTGCTCTGGTGGTGCAGGCATTAATTACAGTCATTAGGGTAATCAGAAGCAACTGGAGGTATTACTGAATAAGAGGTTCTCTTTTAAGTACCATGGGCACAGAGGTAACAGCAGCTCTGCCCAGAGCTGGCCAGGTCTCAGAGTTACTTTTCAGCTAAAATGCTCTTGGCTTCCTGCCCTGTTACTCCTAAGGGAGCCAGAAATGATCTTCCCTTTTGGCAGGCAACATTAAAGTCTCTGGGCCTTTACGTGAGCTTCAGATTAGCCTTGTGAGGTCACTTGGGAATTAAAGCCAGGTCCTGCTTTTGAGTTGCAAGGATGACAATGCCAGGCCTTTTCTGAAAGGAGTGGGGTCACTGAGCTAGGAGTAATTGTGATGTACTCATAGTGCATGAGAAATTCCTTGTTATAGGAAAAAAGTTCCAGTTACAGAAGTAGTCTTTTCAGGTCAAGTGGGTGTTGGTGGACATTTTTGAAAATTGCATTTCAGTTTTTAAAAGGTGAGGCAGAATTATCAGGATGGTGTAGCTCTGATTGCTTGTGAAACTGAGAGATACATACTCCAGAGCTCAGATTCTGGCTCAGGAAAAAAACATACATATGCAATGTAAGTATGATAATACCTTTCCTCAAGAATAAAGCACCAAAATACATGGTTAAATACAAATCAACAACAACATTAACTGATGTTTTACTGATTGAACACTCAAGTGAATACATAGCTGAACACTTTCTGTACCAGCAGTGAGATTTCTTTTGCATTGTTATAAAAGTTTTGTTTTGCTTGATGTACCTGATGGTGAGAAACAGATTCCTTTTTTTCCCAGGAAATGAATACACAAAAAAGTAAGAACTCAGATGCACAGTCATGTATCACAAATATGTGACAAAGGCATAGTAAAACTTGACTGATTAGAGTCACTATAAAAATAAATATGATCAAATTATTTAAGGAAAATACAACAAAACCCAGTACTTTTTTAATCTTCAAAAATGATGTGTAAGTAATTGATGAATAAAATGCGATCAACCCAGGTATCTTATACAATTCTATGATAGTTGTAAAGATAATTTTTATACTACAGACATTATTGAAAGCCTAACTCCTATTTCTAGTTGTACACAACATTGGAAAGGTAACCTTTACACTTCTTTATCTACCATACCACACTGTAAATATGACTAATGAATACTTAAGGTATTAGACATAAAGTACAGGATATGATAGGTCAAAAATGTTGTAACCTTAGAGTATTGTTTCAGTTATTGCAGACATATGCAGTCATTTGGCTTATCCTAACAGATCACGTTTCAAGGATATGTCACAGCAAGCACACTATGCTGTTGAACTAAGGAGGCCAGGTAACTGTGAGAAGGGACAAGAAATCAGCTTTTAGCTCCACTCACAGCTTCTTGGCTGACTTCTTATTTATCTGCTCTTTAGACCACAGTTCATAAAAACAATTGCATTTTGGGTTTCTTATTAATACAGGCTAAAGCATCCTTAAACTTAGGAGAAATATTTTCTACTCAGCTGAGGAAAGGTTCTCAAATGGAGGAATAAAACCCAAAAACTCTCACTTTACAACAAAGAGAACAATGAATTTGTGGTTTTTTTAGGTTTTTAGGGCTTATTAGCTCCTATATTAGTGGAGATAAAATCTGTTTTAAAGGGATGAATACCTGATTTACAGGTAAAAATTATTACTATAATGCAATTGATAGATATTTAGCAAATAATTGTTCAAGTTGGTAAGAAGATATAACCCAAAAAATTGAATGCCTTTGAGCCTTTCCAAAACTGCATTTTTATCAAGCTGAAGCAAAAAGGAGAAACCAAAGCTAGTAAGTACTTAATTTCAGATTTAAATGGCATAAAGAATATGAAACTCTTACTATTTACATCAGTTTTCAACCCCTATCTAACACAAAGAAAATCAGTTTTAAGCTTTTAATGGTGCTACAATGCATATTTCAGATCTTACCCTGATGTCTTAAATATGATTTTCAGAAACAGCTGCTTTCCATACAGGCACCTAAACAAAGGCTTGTCTTTCAAGGGCATCTGGTATCTCCTGACTCCCAGAGTGAGGCACTCACGGCCAGATTTTCAAGTTCTTAACATGCTCATTGCTGAAAAACAGGTCCATGTTGACAACATACACGGTCAAAGCGAGCCACCTACTACTTAATTCAGCAGAGCTGCTTGGGATCTACGATGAGATCAGATTCTGGCTCTTGATGTCTGTGTGCTCCTATGAGTAAGAGTAGCTTCAGAATTCAAATTTCTTTTGAATTCCTGTTTTGAACTGGATTTTTTCCTGTTAAAAAAGGAAACCTCTGGATTTTGTGCTTTGATTTCAGTCCCTCTTTTCCTTGTAATTTTCTGTGAGTCTCCAAGGTCTAATAATAGAGGAACCTTTTCTCCACAGATATTGTCAGCTTTCTTTTTCACTTGGATGACCTTTTCATGAAACTTAGTGTTCTATCCAGTCTGAAGTTTCTGTGCCTGCATTAGGCTGAACTGGATCATGGATTCAAAAACTAGTGGTGAGGATCAGTCTTATACAGAAATGACGTGATCATGTAGACTCTGTTTCCTGAGGAAATCAGGCAAAAAATAACAAGAAAAATCTTATTTTCTCCTTTGCTAGTAATCAGCTATATTCTACCCAAGTGTGGCTGAGTACACTGTGCTAATAATTTCTAGAAATATAATCAAGAAAACGGAGATAGAACAGTATTTTTCTTGCCTCACTTCTCAGTGCTGTTTAAGACATGAACTTTTTGACCCTGACCCCGATCTTTTGCCTGCAGATTTTTATTTACTGTCCCATGGAATATTTTCCTTGGTGACATGTAGTATACGTAAAGTGGGATTTAATGAGGAACTAGGACTGAAATAGGCTTTTCCCAACCTGAAAATGTTATTGTTTTGTCCAGTCCAATGCTACAGGGAGAAGTGCCATGAGGCCCTGCTCTCTGCTGCTGCTTTGGATCTGGAGCTGTCAGTTCGAGGACTCCAGGACTGGTCTCAGCAAAACACTGCTTGGGCCATGGGGGTCTTTGCCTTTGTTTTACTGACTGAACTGGTAGGACTGGAAGCTCAAGCCAAACTTGTTTGCTTTATTTTGAGGTCTCTTAGTACCTTTTCTCTGTAAGAATGGACTAAATGCACTTCCCTGCAGAGTGCTGCAGACTTGGCTGTGGGAGAGAGAAGTTTGCTAGTGACAGAATGAAAATGGTATAAACAAAAAAAGACTTTGTTTAATGAACACACTTTGCATAAAGTAATCTAACAACTACACCAAACTAAACAGCTTTTGTTACAGAGAGGAAACAAATGTGTTCATGGTACAAAAGATATCTTGTGAATCTTTCCCTAGGGCACAAGTTCCAACCCACTTGTTATTTCAAGAAAGAAAGAGATCTTTCTCCACCATTTTCAGGGCTCTTCCTCCAAGTCCCTTTTGGCAACCATATGCTCACCATTCAGGAATGTTCCTGCTGTGATATTCTTCAGTCTAGTTTGCCAGCTAATTTATCATTGATTGAATGATCCTCTTTAAAGTTTTTGTTATTAAAAAAAACATGTTCTCCTTTTAATATAATTTTGTGTTCCATCAGACTTAAGACATGGTATACTCATTCCTTCATTAAGATAAATACTAGAGGAAAACAATTATTTTCCTTGAGTTGTTTGTATATGAAAACCAGAACAATTCTGTTTTCTGTAGAGCTGGGAGCTCTTTAAAAAAAAAAACAAAACAAAAAAAACCCAAAAAACCAATCAAATCTGACAAACAAAATCTCCCCTCCAAAAAAAAAAAAAAATCCAAAAAAAAAACCACCCCAAAACAAACCACCACAACCAAACCCAAAACTAGCAAACAAAACCTAAGCCCCTCAAAAAAAAAACAAACCCACATTTCAGTTCTTGGTCCAATTTCCTTGGAAAAATAATTATTTTTTTTCTTTTTCTTTCTTTTTTCCCAGAGTGCAAGCAGATCTAGTAAGTAGAGATGTAGCTTTTGCTGCTCAATATAGCATCTTCCTTACAAATTTCATTGCTGCACAGTGTTGTTTCAGTTTGGTCTGCTGCTGCCTTCAGCAGTTTCAGTACACACTTGTGCTTTGGCTGTAGCTTCCCATACTATGGTACTCTTGCCACAGGTTCTATGTGTTCATTAAAGTGTGATGTCACAGATTTTTTTAAACCAAATCTTCACCTTGTCTAAAGTCTAAGAGACAGCCAGCTGGGCATACAACACACTTTGAGAGCTGTTTTTCTCATGTTTAACATTGCCCAGAACTGTATCCTGCCCTTCAGAAACCAGGTAAAATCTTTCTGATTCCTTTGGTTCACTATTTATCAGGAAAAGTGGGTTTGCCTGCCTGGGTGAGGTATTCATTAGAGTTTGTAAAGCCTGCTTTGTTTTAGATACGTGTGTTAGTGTAAGTCATATCTCTTAAGAATGTGACTCTTGGCAGTGTTTGATACTGGCAAGAGCCCTAATGTGATAGAGAACTGGCAGGAGTGCTTTTCCTGGTATGGAATATACTCAGAGGCCTGGAATCAGTAAGAACAGCTAGAACTGCTTTTACCAGCATTACTGTATTATTAAGCATTTTCTAGCATAGACCTGTCAGAAAGACCAGTTTTCACCCCCACGCTTCTCTTGGTTATTAATTGTTATTTTACTGGGAGGAATGTCCAAGCTGCTATCTCATGTGTAAATATTTTAGCCTGAATATTTTCTGCCAAGGAAGTTTTTCTACCGTTTGCGGGAGGGGACAGGGGAAGAATAATATATTTGACCATGTCTGAGTGGATTCTTTATATCCAGAATGTCCTGACATTGAACCTTTTTCTCCTCTCCCAGATGCAATCATAAATCATAGTGTAGTGACCACAGCTAATTTGTGTTGAAAATAATTATAGAGGTAACTGTCACGTAGCCTACGGTTAATGGTGCCCCTCTTCTAATGTCTTGATGGGCAAGAAGTTTGTTTTCTCATGAGCTTTAGGAACAGCTGAAACAAATGGGATGAGAAACATACACAATGTACAGTGAGGCCTTGGTATTTCCCATTCCTCTGATAAGAACTGCAGCAAACAGATGCAGGTCCAAGAGTATATGCTGCTTCCTGCCCCAGCTATTCCATCTGCTGCAAGCAAATAAAATATGTTTACACACAGAACCTAAGCATGCCCTTTGACCCTACAGTCGTTGCTAGGTTTAGCCATCAAAATCTGCTGTTATTTAAATACAAAATCAGTGAAGGGGAAAGCACATATTGTAATCAGACAAGAAGCAAAGACATGGCTGCCACTTCCCATGCATGTTATGTTACTTCAAGCCAACATGTGATTGTTTATGCTCCTAAACTTTCCAGGATGCTGCCACCACAACCAGTAAGGTTGCAAAAGCTAAAGGATGTGGCTTGGATTCGCTCATCTCCAAAGCAAGGTTAAGTATCCTGTGGTGTTGCTTTTGCCCTGGAGTTGGCAGCTGCTGGAGACCAGCTCTACTGTTATTGCTGTACTTTTTCTGGGCTCAGATGGACTGACTCATCACATCTGGATTTCATCCAGGGCTTACCACATACATGTCCTCCCAGCTTCCAGACTTCCCATCTTAGAATTATCCTCATTTGTCCCTCTTCTGTTCCAAGAGATTTCTCCCTAAATTCCACTGATTTCACTGAGAGAAATACATCTGAGAAGTGGGTAAGACTTAGCAAAAAAAAAAAACCAAACAAATTGCCAGGTGAGCCTGTCAGCATCTGCTATTGGTTTTGTCTGTGTGTACAGCACATTTGTACAACCAATGCAGTTAATTAAACCCATGAAAGTGCTTATTAACTGTCCACATATTATTTAGCATTCCTAAGGCCTAAGAATCTAAATCTCTTTCTGGAAGACTTTCCTCTGAAAACAAGTCAAACTGCAGAAAACTGCAGTGTCTCGTGAAATGTTCAAAAAAAAGGTGTTGAAGAGTCTGGGTTTCTGAGGAGTCTGGAAATGAAAGCTGACCAGTCAGAACAGTTTCTGGAATGGTAGCAGACTATGCAGTGCTGTCTTTTAAATATCTGTTTTAGATGCCTTCAAGGTAAACCTTATTATGCAACAAGAAGTGGCAGACTTTAATAAATATGTGGGAGCTAATAGATGGTCACCCTTGTAGGGAAAGCCCAGAGAGACTATGTTAATAGTTGGGCCCTTTTGTAGTTAAGAGTTTTCCAGTGCCTAAAGGGATGCTACAAGAAAGCTGAAGAGGGGCTTTTTAAAGGAGCATGCAGGGACAGGGGAAGAGAAAATGGCTTTAGACTGAAAGAGAATAAGTTTAGATTAGGTATTAGGAAGAAATTTCATACTGAGATGGTGGTGAGGCACTAGAACAGGTTACCCAGAGAAGTTGTGGATGCCCTATCCCTGGAAGTATTCAAGGACAGGTTGATGGGACTTTGAGCAACCTGGTCTAGTGCAAGATGTCCAGCCCAAATCATTTTATGATTCTATTGTTTTATGAGACCCAGAGACCAACTCAAATCTTGTAGATGCTTTATGTGAGTCACCAGGAACCAACTGCAGCTTTATGGGTTCTAAACTCATTTTCTACCTGAGAAACAGCTGGGAAGGGTACTATTTTAATTGAATTTTGATTCATCCCCATAAAAAGGGATGTTAAAAATCATCAGCCTAAACTTAAAGACTTTCTGTTTAAGGTAAAATACCACTAATATTTTTTAAATTATTCTTTACTCAGAAGAATGGATTGCTAAAAGCGTCTGGCTCTGAAAATACTTCTACTTTTAACCAACATTTCTTTTATGAGGTAATGGTCCACTCAGAGAAATGAAGCCTAGGAAAGATGTCTTAACTAAATAGAAGTTTTAAAGAGTAGTCTGAGATAACAAAAAAGGGATTGAAATTTAGAGTTTAGGTCACCAAGAGCCTAATTCATGATAAGATTATATTAGTATGTCAGAGAGTTTCAATGGATTTGGGTTGTCATTGTTATTAGAATTAGACACACATGATAGACAAAGCCTACCTCAAGAAAACTAAAAAAAAAAAAAAAAACGGAAAATGAAACACATAACAAAAATTAAATATTTGCTTTCTTACTAGCTCTGAGTAAGTCACTAAATGTCACTGGAAATCTTTCCCTTCTACTCCTGGTGTCTGACAGGGCTTATCTGTCCTACATTTTCTATTTCCAGATCTTGATTTTCCAACCTATGCCTTTAGACAAGCACTGGTAGTAGAAATCACCTATTTTTTCCTGTAACTGACAGTTTTAGCACAGAGTGAATAACCATGTTGTATTACTCTAACATCCTGCTTCTGACAGATAAAGCTCTCTCAAAAATCTGTCTAGTTGCTTAAATCATCTGGAGATGGGGCATCTTTTTTTTCATCTTTGTCACATATGGTGATGTGGGAAAGGCTATTTTCTGGATTGGGTGGGAGAGAAAGTGCTCAGTTCTCTGGATGGTGCTGTAATGGATTGAACATTTAGCGGAAATAGTTGGCCATTTCAACTTCCTTTTTTTCAAGATGAAATTGTTTGTTGAGTTTCACCCCACTTTGCTGTCAGATCAAACACAACCACTTGTTTTTACAGGTTGCTTATTTGGTGGAAATTGCCCACCAATTAACACTGTTCATAAACATCCAGGATTCTGCCTTTTTCTATTTTTTTTTTTAAATCCTGTATGAGTTATATTTCAACTTTTTGCATGCAGGTTTAGCAAGCCTGTGAAACTTCTTTCCATGAAAGGGGGGTTTCAGCTGTGAGTCCTAAGTGTCATAAACCCACAGGTAGCAAATAAAAACAGGATAGGCAAATCATCCCTTTTTTCCAAGTCCCCGTGACATTCCTGGCACATGTTTTCTTATCTCTCTGCTCCTGTAACCTTTGTCCTTCTACACCTTTTTCCTATGAAATTCTTAAATCACTGAAAAAAACCTCTGCAATATAACATATGGGAAAGTTTGCTATTTCCTAAAGGACATGGGGGTAAAAAGGAACATTTTCCTCCTCACCCTGCTGTATGTCTCTGTGTTCCCTCCTCTGTAGATATGCTAGGCCACTGCCACCCCTCCTTCACTGGCTTCCTTATATCCAGTTGTCTGATTCTCTGACATACACAGAGATGCCTAAACCGGTCATACAGGTTCGAGCAATTTCAGTCACTGTGTTCACTGCCAGTAAATCTAATTATTTCTAACTTGACCTTAATCAGAAGGCCACTTTTTGAACTCCTCCCAGCAATTCAGTAAATCTGCAACATGGTGTGTAAAAGCAGAAATGCTCAGTCTGTTCCAGAGCACACAAGGAGCACATGCTTCCCCCTTCTCCTCTGCTTATCTCTCTCCCCCCTAAGGTGAAACTTGCACACCACCTCTCCTGGTTTCAGGTGTAATCATAAACCAGCTCAAGGCAATTATGGGTAATGTAGTCCCGTGGTTCACGCCTGTCTGTTTGAACAAGCGGTGCCAGGTTCCTGCCAGACTGCACATTCCAGCAGGCATTGCTCAGCATTCCGAGGAGGGAGGCTCGCCAGGTGTGCTCCAGCACCACCTGAGCCCTGAGCACGCCAGAGTGTTTCAAAGCCAGAGCAGGAATAAGTGCTCCTTCAACAGTACTGATGTCTTGAACAAAACATAATTTGGATCTAGGGAAAAGCTCTTAGTTTCCAGAATGGTGAGTTTGCTTTGTTTTCTTTCAAGTATCTTTTGCTGCTTACATTTAAAATACGTTGGGGGATCTGAAATATCAGAGTGATTTTTTGCCTAGTACTATTGCATCAGTCCAATACTTTCTTTTGGCCATTGCTAGTTCCAGGTGCTACTGGAGAAAGTGTGTAACTTATGTACATTTTGAATTGCATGATATCTTACCCTAGGGTGACTGGGGATGTGCGCAGAAAGGCACTTGATAAGTGCTGGTGATTGCCTTTGCTGAGAGTGTAAATAATGATGAAACTCCTTAAATTTATAATCAATCTTAAGCTCGCCTTCTCTGTCCTTTTTACTCCTGTGAAACGAGCTGCTGTAGATCTGTGTGTGTGTGCGCATGCACCTTCGTGGGGCTTGGGTTTTTTTGTTGGGTTGATTGGTTGGTTTGGTTTTATTGAAGCACCATATGAACTAAAACAGTCCACACATGCAGCTGTTGGGTTGGCCTCTGGCTTTGTGAGGTGGAGATCAGAATGGTGAACACCCTCTAACAATCCTCCCTGCAAAGAAGACAGCCATTAGAAGTCAGAAAAAGAGAGTTTAAGGTGCACATATATTTCTGAACACTGAAATGTTCATTCTCTGTTAAAAGAATCCTTGAAAGGTAATACCTCCAGCCTAAATGGAGGCAAGACCTATCATGCTGACCTACCTTGAGCCAATAGCCTTTATGGCTAAAAAATAACAAGCAGAGCTGGCTGGTCTGTATAAAAATAGAAAGATTTAAGTGAAAGACGTAAAAGGAAACAGTTCTTGTTCTTCTCCTACCTGTTATTACCACTCAGCTAACACCTCTTTTTTTTTTCATATGGATGTATTTTTTTCAGAAGAAAGATCAAAATTTTAACAGCTTGGGAATAGTTTTTGACTGGCATTATTATGAAAGGGAAATAGGTGTCCTCCTGAGTAACTGATATAGGGAGAGAAGAAGTGAAGGAACTATTTGTACTGGGTAGATCTTGGGAGGCACAAATTGCCACACTGAGAGCACTTTTCCTGGCCCAAAATCATGTATATGATAGTAGTTAATGTAAAAGATTCCAATACTGAACTTACACAATGAAAACAGTGTCTGTGTTGGGTGGGACAGCACAAGTTCAAGCTGGTTATGGTCGTGTTATAATCCAGAGAATGGTGTTTGCCTTGGGTACATTAAAAACAAGGAATACCTACATTGGTATTCACTAAACTATGTAGTACAACAATATCCTGTGGAGGTGTGTTCAAGAGGCTAATAGCACAGAGTCATGGAATCAAAGAATTGCTTAGGTTGGAAAAGACCCTTGAGAATATGAAGTTCAACCATCACACCAGCACTGCCACGTCTACCACTAAACCAAGTCCCTGAGAGCCACACCTACACATCTTTTAAATACCTCCAGGGATGGTGACTCCACCACTTCTCTGGACAGCATGTTCCAAAGCTTGACAACTTTTTTGGCGAAGAATTTTTACATAATATTCAATCTAAATCTTACCTGGCACAACTTGAGGCCATTTCCTTTTGCTTTATTGCTTGTTAGCTGGGAGAAGAGACTGACCCTCACCTCACTACAACCTCCTTTTCAAGTGGTTGTTCAGAGCACTAAGGTCCTTTTCTCCAGCCTGAACAACAGCTCCCTCAGCTGTTCCCCAAAATACTTGTGTTGTACACCCTCCATCAACTTTTTTTACCCGTCTTCGGACTTGCCACAGCAATATATTGTAATAGAAGGTTTATTTAGCATTTGAATATTTGGTTTAAGCTCTTGTGCTCTCTCACTTCCTTGTCTTTCCCCTGTTATTATGAGAATGGCTAATTGTGTTCAATTGCACACTTTTTTGTTATTTAACATTGTTGTAACTCTTTATCATAGTGATTTCCCCCTTTGGCCCAGGAATATTTGTGTTTGGTGGACTATCTGTAAGAGATTTCTATGAATGGTATCCAAGGAAAAAAAACCAAAACCTTTGATGCTCACTATCTCTGAATTTGGATGCCATTCCTCTCTATTTTTCAAAATAGATAAACTCAAGATCCTTGAGAAACTACATGTGCTCATGCTACTGTAAGCTTTGGCACAAATCCCTGCAGGGAACTCCACCCTTGAAATATAGATACAAAACATGTGAACATGTGGAACAAACATCAAAAACTGATACAGTGCAGAAATATAAATCACACTGCTGTAAAAGTCAAAACACTGGCTTTTTTTGGACAAAACAGCCAATTAATCAACCTATTCTGATGATCTCTAGAGGATGTCCTCCTGTCTGAAGAGCTCAGCTCTGAGGTAGTGGCAGCTGTAGTTCATCATATTTCTACACCACAAACATGGTGCATAGTTGGAACAAAATTTGTAAAACAATAAGCATAGTTCTGCCTGGAACTATAGGCTCTTCTATCACTTATCCCACTGCATAGAATTGTAATTTACCTCACAGACTCCACAATGGGAAATAAAACATGATTTGGAAAGAAAGAAAAAGCTACTTGAATATCATCCCTTTCCGGATGTCCCATATAGTGCTGCTGTCCCTAAATGTTTAATATAATTTTACCTTAGATTTTTTTAACTTCTCTGGAAGCCTTTTCTTCTCTTGCCCTCTTTCTGGAATTATTTTCAGTTCATCTCCTTCAAGTCTGTAAATTCAGGAGAAAATAGTTGGGTTTTTTTCTTTTTTTTTCAGAAACTGAATTCCAGAATAAAGGTGATATCATATATTAATAGAAAATATGTACTTCAATTAGCCCTGCAATATTTTACCATCTTCTCATCTGCTTCTCAGTATAGATGAGTATCTCATTTGCATTTCTGCACATCCTTTTTAAACTGCTGAAGGTCATGCTTAAGCTTTTCCTAAGGAATTTATTTCAGCTAGATTAGAAATCAATGTTTATGAGTAATTTTAAATTGTTCCTTTGAGAGCACCTCTTCTTATCTACAACAAACCTAACATCACGCTGTCTGATTTATTAGGCTTTCCTGTAGTTCTTCATAGTCTGCCCCAGTGTTAATAATCTCAGTAATTTTGGTTTGTGAGCAAACATACTCAAATCACTCTCCACTGACTTTCTCTTTACACCCTCCAGAATTTCCTCAAAGCACCTATTGTGTACTTTGATACGTGGAGCCACTGCAGTACATCCCTACTGAGGAGCAGTGGTGAAGCTGAATCAGGGTTTTGAAACACTGAAAGCATCAGAAAACTGAAACAATTGTACAGCTTGTGGCAAGGGAGGTTTTGATTTTGGAGGTACATGAAATTTTATAGGAAGCATATATTGATTAATTACTGTAAGAGTAGGAATCCTTTTCTTGTGCAGCTGAACTTCACCCTGTAAGCTAGTCTGACCAAGGAGGAGATGGCTTTTTAGCTGAAAACTGTATTCTATGCTGCCTCTCCCTTGCTGTGTGAGTGACTCTGCAGGCTGAAATGCTTTGGAGTCCCACAGCCCAGAAGAGACTAATGTAAGCTTTATGTGTGGGATATGTATTTTTGTACAAAAGACTTTACGTGACAATTATCTGAGTCCAAAATGTAAAGAGTAGACTATGTTGCCATTTTCTTCAGCTCTCTCAATGGGGAAAGGATCTTTTTGAATTATTAGAGGAAGTCTGCCTTCACTGGAGACTCAACATATTTACAAATCTTTGTATTCCTCTTTGTTGCACACCTGTGGGATGGAAAGCTGCCACTTTATTTTGGGTAACTCCTTGAACTCCATTTAAGCTGGGTAATGGCTGTGTGCTGCAGAATGGGGTAGCCCCCTTTCTCATATCCAGCCTTTGCTTCCTGCAGGGCAGCACAGGAGAACACTGAGTCACTGTGCCTGGACCAGCTCCTGGTGAGACCAGATAAGCATCAGTGTTGATGCAAAGGAGACGTAGGACTGTTTTCTGGAGCAGCCAGACAGCCAGCCACCAGTCAGATGGCATCCCCAAGACCAGGCTTTGCCTCAAGCACAATGCCACATGATCTCATTTCTAATACTTTGAAGACTTGGGAGACTTGACCCTTCTTCTATTTCCAGGCTTGCTCTGAACTAATTCTTTATTCTCTCTCTCTCTCTCTCTCTCTCTCTCTCTATCTCTCCCTCTCTCCATGGAGGCATATATTTCCCTGCATTAAATGGGGGTTCACAAGTGTTTGAATTGATTAAAATTATTCTAAGGCATATTGGTTTACACTTTAATCTGCACTGACCTTTAGTTAGATATAATGATATTATTTCAGGTTTCACCTTTACCTACTAATAACTGCCAACAGCCTTGCTTGCCCATTGTGCCAGTCATCCTGTGATCATGCCAAAGGCAGCAGCTCATTTCCCCTGGCTGAATAAGCTGTACAGCAAAACATTCATGTAACAACTTGACAAGGAGTTGTTCAAGCTCTCACCTGAGCCTACATCTGTAAAACATCCCAAAAGTTTCATGAGTCAATGCAAAGCTTGTGACGCAGCAGTAGCAAATCCTAAAGTCTAATTTCTGTCCTATGATCCTAAATGGGACCAAAGTTTGGGTATCTATTTACATTGAGAATAAACTGGTTTTCTATATGCACTAAGCTGCGTAATTAAAAGGAAAAAACATTGTCTGAAATAACTTGGGGGAGGGACAGCTGAGGACACTTTGAAGTGGTTTCTTATATTCGTAAATGAGCTCACACAAGACCTCTGAGCCCTGGAGAGAAGGCTGTAGTGTGATGATAACCTTCTTGGGTTCATTCTGATCCACTAGCTTTAACAGGATCTCTGTAAAGGTGGGAGGGGTGGGGCACTGCAGAGAGACAAGAAATATCAATTTATTCATAGCACTGCCCTAATTCCTGTAGCACAAATTGCTACCTGTTGCTCTGCGTGAAATTATCGTGTCTCAAACACGAGTAATGACAGATTGTTCTGCTCAGGGACTTTTCTTTTCTCCTTTTCTTTTCTTTTCTTTTCTTTTCTTTTCTTTTCTTTTCTTTTCTTTTCTTTTCTTTTCTTTTCTTTTCTTTTCTTTTCTTTTCCTTTCTTTCTTTCTTTTCTTTTCCTTTCCTTTCCTTTCCTTTCCTTTCCTTTCCTTTCCTTTCCTTTCCTTTCCTTTCCTTTCCTTTCCTTTCCTTTCCTTTCCTTTCCTTTCCTTTCCTTTCCTTTCCTTTCCTTTCCTTTCCTTTCCTTTCCTTTCCTTTCCTTTCCTTTCCTTTCCTTTCCTTTCCTTTCCTTTCCTTTCCTTTCCTTTCCTTTCCTTTCCTTTCCTTTCCTTTCCTTTCCTTTCCTTTCCTTTCCTTTCCTTTCCTTTCCTTTCCTTTCCTTTCCTTTCCTTTCCTTTCCTTTCCTTTCCTTTCCTTTCCTTTCCTTTCCTTTCCTTTCCTTTCCTTTCCTTTCCTTTCCTTTCCTTTCCTTTCTTTTTTCCTTTCTTTTCCTTTCCTTTCTTTTTCCTTTCTTTTCCTTTCTTTTCCTTTCTTTTCCTTTCTTTTCCTTTCTTTTCCTTTCTTTTCCTTTCCTTTATTTTCCTTTCTTTTCTTTTCCCTTTTTTTTTCTTTTTTTTCCTCTCTCTTCTCTTCTCTTCTCTTCTCTTCTCTTCTCTTCTCTTCTCTTCTCTTCTCTTCTCTTCTCAGCTTGCACGGAGCAGTGGATACTAATATGGCAGAACAGAGAAGTGCTACTAATCAGGAAAATATGTAGGAGAGCCCTTTGCACCTTGGAATTCCCTGGTGTATTTTAACCAGTAATGATTGTACTGTAGTCACAAAACACACAGCAAAAGGTGTTGTGTGCACTATTCACGTGCTCCCCAGATAAGTAAGAACTTCCCTAGACTTTTCCTCATTTCATGTAATATATGGTACCAGAAACAGAAGGACAATATTTTGGAAGTCTGAAGTTAATCGAAGCTGCATTTTCCACTACTGTAATTTTTCTTCAATAATAAATAGTATCAGACTTCTAAGTTTGGCTACTATTAAACCGTTTTACCAAATAAATGGAGAGAGAAACACTGTAAGGTGTGTGTGCTCATAGCTGGAAATGGAAGACAGACACAGCAGTGTCAAAGGCTGCCAGGAGGTGTTATGAATACCTGCCTTGCTCCAGTTAATTGACTTTTCAGGGTGTGAGCACTTGAGAGAAAGGCCCTTGTGATTTTTATGCAATGATTTTCATCCCTTTGGTCTTACTGACAGTTCTCTTCCCATGGCACTTTCAAGTCCTGTTCCCATTCACTGATTTTTCTGAGTGGTCTGGGACAAGTTGTTTGGAGATGGATTTCTAAGGAGTTAGCCATGTTTACACAATTCTTACAGCAGGGGTGGAAGACATTGGAATATGGTTATCAGTTTCTTTGTGGTTTAATCTTCCCATCTTGGTTTGGAGTTTGGAGTAGTTAACTTTCAAAGATTACTTTCAAAGGTAACCTTCCAACCTGAACTATTCTATGATTTTATGATATGTAAACTTGTCTGTCTCCATTTTCCCCATCCCTACCCTTCCTTATCTTGTGCATTAGACAACGTTTGCTGGTACAAGGCTCTGCTTTTTATGTATTTGTATAAAGCTTAGCAGAGGGGTGCTATTCCAGTTAGTTTTAACAGAATATCAATGAAAAAGTAGAAGAAAACTCTGATTTGGGACAAAACACAATATAAACACAATCTGTGAGGTTCAGAATTGGATTTTTTTTTCCACATTTTCAGTTCAATAAAAAGTGTTACAATCACACAGTTTGTCCCCAATAAAAGCTAGATAAAATTCTATGACCTTAATTCTTCTTAGGAAGATGAAAGATTGTTTTGTTGTTTTTGGTTTTGGTGTTGTTTGTTTGATTGTTTTTTGCTTTGAAATCTATAAGTAAATCAAATTTAGTGATTCTGAAACTATCCACCATAGAATTTGCCAAATTTTTATGTCTATGGTGCCAAAAAACTGTGTCTTGGCATAGATAGGTCTGTGGGGCTGAAAAACCTAAGTGTTTTCTAGGTGGCAAATCATGTCTCTCCTAATATGGAGAAAGCGCAGAAAAAGCTCACTCTGCTTCCCCTGTAGGAAAAAAGTTCACTTGTGGATTATGGGTTAAGCCTCAGATTTTTTAAAATGCTCATCCCTAAAGAATTCTAAAATTAAATTACTTGTGTGGATGCTAGTGATTCAGTATACTGAATAATGATGATAGACAGTGACTTATCATTTCAAAATATTGCTAAAATCATCAATTTGAGATGAATCTGCACTGTAAAATAAAATTATCTGAACCAGTTTTCACAACAGAGCAAACTGTTTAGTTACATTTATCAAGACTTTTGGGGCATAACATCATTTCTTCTTGGTGTAGAGTGAAATCTCCTGAAGTTCTGAGGATTAGAACTTGTACTGTGTTAGACAAATGTCTGCTTATGTTCTCATTGATGACCTTCTGTGTGATACTTTTCACTTCTGGTGGATGTATCATAGCTGTATAATAGCTAACAGAAAAACACTACATTATAGAAGGTGTTTAGATCATAACAATTCAAGTTTTGAGCAAAGTTGTACATATTTCTATTTTTTACAGATGAAGGAACCTATCAAATACAACCCTAGGTGGTGATCTGTCAGGAGCTGACCTAAAATAACTTCAGGCTGGCCAACATTTGGAGCATGCACCTCCAAGAATATTTGCTAAATGAAAACTTAGATGAAGGTTTGGGAGCAGAATCTATTTAATTTAAGTACCAACTGACATACTTCATGATTTTCTTTCCCTTTCTGTATTAGACAACACTTTGTTGGAGAATCTGGTGTTCTGTAAATATCTGTTTGTCATCATCAGTGACCTGAAATATAGATGAATAATTTTCATAAAGGGGAGGCTGAAAAACACGTTCAATAAATTGCACAATCAGGATTACATGTGTCTGCAGGATAGAGATAAAACAAATAACAGGAGTCTCCTGTCTCATTACAGCCAAGGAAAAATGCCTTAAGCAAAGTTACTTGGTGTCATGCAGCAAGGTGCACATCAAGGTGTGTGCTTTATTTTCTGTTTGTAAGCTAAATGTTAGAAGGATGTTTATGATATTTTGGACATCATGACATTTGTATACTTTAATCAAGGAGCCACTGACAGTAATGGCAGGGATATATGTGCAGTGATAGGAGTGAGCTGATTGACCTAAAGAGTCCTTCAACTGCACTGTAAACATATTGTATATGTTGATCTCTAGAGGAAAAAAAAATAATCCAACACAAAATAGCAAATTTGGTTAGGAAAAACTAAACAGTGGAATTTTGCATGTATGGTTCTGCAGAATTTCACATAACAAAGCACACATTTTGAACCGTATTATCTTGAGGTGTAGGAGCTAGTTAAAGGTGTAAAACTCAAGACTTGCTGCCAAGGAGGTGAGATGGGAAGGGAATGCTTTGATCATCAAAGTCAGTGACCTTATGGAAGTGCTGTGAATTCTTCCTCCCACGTTGTAGTACAAATGGAGCAAGGACAGTAAACTTAGGAAGGTGAGACCAGAAAAAGTTTTTCTTTAGGGATGGCATTTGGAAGGTGTTCCTGAATAGGCTGAATTCTCTGACCTAACACATGGCAGGTGCCTTCAGGTTCCTAACTAGGAAAATCAAAGCACTAAAAAGCTATTGTAAGGGAGGTCTGGAGTTTAGTTAATTTCCCTTGTAACCTTGTATTTGGTTTATTTCTGTCTAAAGCAAAGGCTGCTCTGCTGTTACTGATCAGACTGAAACAGGCCAGCTAGAAAAACTCCAGCTTCCCAAAAACATAGATTCCAAAAGAAATGGCCTGTGCTGCTACCTGTAGGGACTTTGTGCCCTGCACTGTTTAGTGATACTTCAGATGGATGTCTATTCCTTTCAATCTGCTGTAGCCAATGTGTGGGACACTGTTGGTAGTTTCCTCCAGCAGGGACAGATTATCCTCCCCTCCTGCTAGCCAAGCTATCAGAAAAAAACTAACGTAGACATCACATGAAAACTTCATTTCCGAGTAGTACTTCTGAAACTAATGTGGTTTTGCATGATATTTAAATATCCTAGTGGTCTCAAATAAAATTTCTGTAAATTCTGTCTGACAATAGCCTGTAGAGCAGTTTCACTTTGTATATCAGATGATTATTCTTTCTAGTGAATGGAGCATCACATGGCTAGAGGTGAGTTTAGATGATGAATGCCACCCAGGTTTTGGTGGTGGTATTTTTTTGTTTGTTTGTGTTTTTTGTGGTTTGTTGTTGTTGTTGTTGTTTTTGGTTTTGTTTGTGTGTAGGAAACCAGTGTAATCACGGAGCTTCAACTTTTTCAAAGACTTAATAGTATAAAATACTGAACTTTCTTAGTCTATATAAAATTGAAAGGCAAGCACACTCAGTGGCTGTGAATGGTAAGGCAAAACAAAGGATTGACACTAGGATTGTCACAAGGCTTAAGAGTTGCCAGTTTTTCACCTGTTTTCTAGGTGAAAATTAATTTTCTGCTTGTAAAAGTTCTTGGAAAAACGCAAAAGTGGTTGGAGTTGTGGATTTTTTTGGTTTAGGTGATTGTTCGTTTTTGTTTTGTTTTGTTTGTTTGGGGTTTTTGTTGGAAGGGGGGAAGGGGACAGGGACAAACCAAGGATGAAGCTGGACACAACTTACTGTATAGATGCTGTGATTCTATCTAAGAGTTACTGATCTACAGCCTTTCACTTCTGCTGGAAAGGCAATAACTTCAACTGTGGTGAAAAATAGTAAAGCTTGCTGAGACAGAATAATTGAAATAAAAGTCTCGGCAGATATTTTGAGTTGATGGAGTATAATCAACAGCATATCTGAATCGTTGTCCTGGAGATTTTCTGCAGGGGCATCTGAGAGGCTCACTTTGGAAATTTGATAAGTTTGCTTTCAATCCAACTTTCTAAGCAATTCATGACTACCTTTCTTTAGCCATTGCTTTTATTTGAGGATGTCAGCCAGATTTTTTGGGACAAATGAAAATTTTTAGGCAACTGAGCTGACTATTTTTTGTATGTAAAAGGATGAAATTTATGATTATTTACAGGTCTGGGGTTTATTTTTTGCCCTTTGACATGTGGCTATAGTGGAGAGTCTTTTCTATTGCAGAGCCTGAGCCACTGACATTCTCATTTTCTGTCCTATGCTCATTCCCTCAAAATCTCCAACACAGTGTCATAGCCAGTGAACCTGTGTGGAGATAGGGAAGGAAATAAGAAAGAAAGAAGCAACAGCTTTATGCCTTCTTTCTCTTTGCACCACTGCCATATTAAATGCAGAGAAGAAATAACATTAAGTTATTATTGACATTGAGCTTTCTTCATGGCAAATGGTAGGGCAAGATGTTATAGAGCTGTGTGGGATAGATTTCTTACATCAATTAGGCACCCATCAGTGTACAGTGCCAGGGCATACTATTCCTGGGCAATTACAACACTCTCAGCTGCTTTATCAAATTTTGTCCTCAGTGATGTTGGCTCAGAAGGAAGAGCAGGAACCAGTGGGAAGCCAGGATGCCTATAGCAACCTGATGGACAGGGATGCCAGAAAAAGCAAGTTGGAGCTCTGCTGTTGCTTTTGGGGGATACAGAGGCAATGTGAGATAAAAGCCAGCACAGGAATGCCTGGGCTACCATGGCATTCAATTTGTTGTACAAACATCCCACTGGCTGATTTTGGAGATCAGCCAACTCTCTGGTGAGAACTTCAGGAATGGCTTCTGTGTCTGAGTTGTTCAGGGAGCCAGGACACGGGAATACACAGCCTTAACATGCTTCCAGTGGGTAATACTATCAATCACAATGTAATAATGTGGTTTTCCTGGATGGGAAAACTGGCTTTCCACTGAGATCCTGCATCTAGGCTAATGGTGTGCATCACCAGAAGGAGAACTGCTGCTGAAAACACAGTTGGATAGTGTGCTGCAGTGAAGAGAATGAAGGTGGTTAAAGAATATTGAGATGGGAGGAAGAAGAAACCTGGAACAATTATCTCTTACACTTCTTGCTTTCATTTCTCTAAACAGTAATTTGTTGAAGAGTGACCGTAACTCCTGAAAAAGGTGGATTATTCTGAACATGTTATTCTGCTTACCAAACATTAATGACCAAAAGTATAGATGCCCTCCTCTAAACAGGTAGGAATAGACAGTTCAATGGTTGAACCTGTAAAGCAGCTAGATTTAAAAACTAAATTTAGACACATAGGGGCATGCAATTTATTGGAAATTTGTTGCTTCAAATCTTCCCGAACTTGATTGCTCCTTTAGAAGAAGATCCCCAGTGACAATGAACACTGTATTTAATTATTTATTTTTAATCCCTGTCTTTTTGGTTCTAAAACTACCATCAATACTGGAAGTAGCTGTTCCTCATTTTCATAGTTAGGACTTCTTCCTTTTTCCTTCAGAAATGTGCAGTCTTCTGGAATTAGAGATGGATCATTAAATGGGACCTGATATTGCATGGCAGTTTATCTTTCTCTGACTTCATTTTTGTGGCTGGATCTTTACCATTTTAGAGTCGATCTGGAAATCATATTATTTCAGTGAAAGTATTCAGTTAACAAAACTATTAAAGAGTAGTAGCTGAGAGTCCAGTTCAGAGGCTCAAATGTCCTTCATTAGTAGAGAAACTATCCATTTAGACAGGTATCCTATTTGACAGAAATAGTTGGGCCTTTTCTTGTCAAGAGCATATGTGATTGTTATGTAAAGGGAGAGTCTGCAGTATAATGAGAGGTGCTGTTTTTGGCTTTTAGAGAACAAAATGCATTTTTATGAACTCCCCTCCCTTCTTCCCTTCAAAATTACATTGCCAAAAATAACTTTAAAATATTGGCAGGTGTAACTTAACGGACAGCTCAGACTATTATTAACAACACAGGCACAAATGTTTTAAATGCAATGATGTCTCACTTCTGGAGAAAAGATCCAACCAAACTTTGGGAACAGTAATTGCCATAAAAAGCAACAAGGGAAAAGTTCACTTTCTGCAGTATATCTTGGAAGTTGTCTCTGTGATTAAGACTCCCTCTCTGATGCTCTTTTTGCCATGCTTCTAAAGTGTCAAGGATTATTAAACAAGTCCTTCAGTCAAAAACAGATCAATACACAAAAAATAGGTAACAGTCTTCCCTTGTGAATATTACTGTAATCTATCAAACATACTATTTGTGCTGGTACATGTTCCCTGTGTCTGTTATGTGGTCAGTCAAGTAGAGCAAAATGTAATTTGTGGATGCATTGAAGAATGATTATGCTTGGAGTTATTAACTCTCTGAACTAACCTCTAATTATAACCAGAGGAATGCTTGCCAAATGGATTTACTTTCTTCTACTATATTTAATACAATTACTTTCCCAAACAGATAGCTGCCTGTTTTATTATTTTTTTTCCATGTTGAGCTGATCATGTGTCACACACTTGCCATTGTTTCTGCCATCTCAGTATTTACCTTCCTTTATATTTCCCAAGAGAAATGGAACAAATGGTTGACACGTTTCCCCCCTCTTCACCATGCCATTCTTCCCCTACACAACTGGGGTACCTTTTTTGCTAGTTTATACATTTTGAAAGCTTGCCTGAGATAGTTTAAACCTTGCAAAGCAAATTCTTCGTGTGTATTACTGTGTAATTAATTTTTGTGTTGGTATGTATGTTGGAGTTTTTTGTCCCCACTCCAAGTTAACCAACATCAAACCAAAGTGATTCCATGTAAAAAGGTCCACCTGACAGTACAGGCTTTCTGACATGTTTTTCCTTTGTGTTGAGGCAGAATTCTGTGATGCTCATGAAAGAAGCTTTTCTAGTACCTCATCTCATCAAGGGCACAGCACATTGTAGTCTCCCCCTGTATCCTTCTCTGGGCACTCACCTCAGTTTGCTGAAACCAGGATGCCAGAAGCCTAAGGCACCTTTTACATGCCTGGATATCAGGTTTGATTTCCTGCCAGGCTCTCATTGAATATTTTGCTCATGCATCTTTAATCTACACCTGTCCAAAATAAAGTGTTGCTATCCAAGCAGCACACTGCCAGGCAATTTAGTTCCACAGTTGGATGTTCAAGATTGGATCCTGACATAGTGTCAGCCACGTCACTTTGTCATATCATTCTTAGACTGAAATAGCAGAAAAACCATCCCACATATTTTGCAATATATCCAGATGATTTAGGTGCTCAAAGTCTGTTGTTAATATTAATTACAATAATAATTTCAAGAGCTTTAAGAGCTGTGAGCAACTAAAACACTGGTCTTTCTCTGTGGGTGGTTTCCTTGATGTATTCTGCTTTATTGTGATGCTGTGAAGAGAGCACAGCTCTTGTAGAATTTTTTTTATCACATCACTGGGCCAGATGAGACCTTTAAATGTTGAAAGTCAAGAGGGATTTCTTCTCTGCCTGTGCTCAGCCCTTAAATTTAAAAGTAATTATTTCTATGAAACATGTAACTCAGAGTGCCTGATTGCCAATTTCTATGGAAGAACTGAAGAATTACTTCACTACTTGACCTGGGTTTGATTGTCAGGAAAGTGGATACTTTGCTTGTTTTCTGGCTGGGTAGTAGATGTGCTATTTTCTATATATAACTGGAAAGGCTGGAAGAGTGTTGCCAGAATCAAGTCTTTGGGACAGAGGAAGATTTTTTTTCCTTTTTGGTCATGCCCCGGTGACTCTGAGGCATACAAAGGATTTCAATTTGTGCTACTGCTGCTTCTGTCCCCTACCACAACTTCCTGCCCTCAGAGACCTCAGCTCATATCTATCCTGCTCAAAGCTGACTTGTGGCATTAACAGACTCAGACACGAGCCTTTCCCAGGGAAGGACACAATAAATACTGTGCAGGGTTGGGAGCACTCTAAGCCATGCTAGTGGGCAGATGTCTCAGCCTTTATCTCCACTTGCCACTGACAGGCAAGCTGCTCCGTTACAAACCCAGTGTAATTCCTGTAAGCAGCCTGCATGTGAGAAAAAGTCTAACTTAGTGGAAGTAGAAGAAGAAATCAGGGTAATGAAATATAGAGTACTTTGGAGGTATCATGTACTCAAAAACCTGTGATCACAGCTAGAGTTCACAGGTATATAAATAGCTAACAGAGATTTTGAGAATCCTGGTAGCTCCCACTTCTCTAGGTTGATTAAAAATGTTGATAGATGAGGTTTCTGTGTCATCCTAGAAAACATTAAATATACTTAAGGAAAAGCAGCAGGGCTCTAGTTCACACGCAGAACATGGTAGATACAGGCTTTGCCTTGCTCTGAAATGTTTAATGCATTAATTATGGTGACACTGAAACACTTGTAGCACCTAGAAATGGAAATTTTAATTTGTAATGAAACTTCTAAATTAAAGGTGTTCCTTACAGAGTACTTTCAGTATTCACTTTGAAGGAACAACTGTTGGCTTCAGTCAGAAGTACAATATTACAACACTTGTAATATTGTAATCTCTGTGAATCAAAAGTTGGTTCACAGAACCTATGAAAGTGAAGAAACTAACTGTACTTCCAGAGCATGTGCAAGTATACACACTAAGTGAGAACACAGTGTGATTTTTAACTACTGTTTTTACAGGTATAAGGACATCCATAGAAGAATTAGGCTAATAAACTTGCAATGTTTTCTCTGTTCATGAAAAAGAAGAAATATGCAATTTCATAGTGCAAAGTTGGATCCTGTAATTAATTTATTAGTGAGATCTTTGCTTTCCATTTCCTGTTCTTAAAGAAGTTACTTAGTAAAGTAAGTAAAAGGCAAAATTTTCTTTTTTCCTACGGCCTAAGTGAAGCAGTGGGTATTTCAGAGCGGTAGCTAAAATCTAAAAGATAACATCAAAACTTAACTACACATTCCTGAGGCTTTTGGGAAAGCAATATTCCCAAATGTGAAGTTTATAATTGAAAATAAACACTCTACCACTTATGTTTATAACAAGCAGTTTTAAAAGTGTAGATGTGCGGAAGAGAAGGATATTTGCCTTGTGGAGGGAGTGTCTATGGTATAGCTATTTTTATTTGCATAGTGTTCCCCAAACAGGCTAAAAAGCAGTCAGTTCTGGCTTGTGCAGACCTGAGCAGAGGCTTTAAAAACCCACTTGCAAAATAGTGGAAACCTACTGAGAGGGTGACCCACTTCAATTCCCATTTTTGCTGTGCTGAGAGTACCAGCTCTACCCTTTAGCTCCAGCTTGGGTGAAATACTAGGAGCAGTGATTGTGTCAGTTCCAAGCAGCCATTCAGACAAATGTTGGGTCTGCAGAAAATCTAAGCCCTGGGTTCAGTGGGAATGGCTCTGCTGTTCCCACAGGGTGATGAATTATCAGAATATTGAAAAAGTAGGCACCAAACTTGGCAACTACTAAACAACAGAGTAAACAAGTAGACAGATCTATTGAAAATTCCTTTCTGTAATTACAGTCAAAATGGCAAGGCAATTGGGTCATACTAAATCAATAATGTTGCAGCTGAGTATTAGCACGTTAGTGATTGAGTACTTTTAATGATGAACATTAAAAGCCAATTTTGTCTCTGTTAGAAGTGAGATACAGATGCATTTCCTTGACTGCCTTACATGCACCAAACTAAAATGAATCAAAGACTTCCTCACTTCAGCTGAATGATCCATTTGCTATTCTGTACTGCTGTTGCCTACAGTACACAGTACAGTTCTGTAATCAAAGATTAATAACTTGGGTCCAAGAGCCTCTCATCAAACTATCAGCTGCATAAAGCTGTTCTAATGTTTACTCAAAAATATGTTAGTCTGATGAGAATGGGCAGTGGCTTAAGTTTGTTGGTGACGTGCTGTCCTTCTGAAACAATACCTCTTCTGTGTATTTGCTGTCTCTTTAGAGGCCTTTTCTCTATATAATAGAATTTAAATAATTCAGCATACTCAGTATTTGGTTAGATGAGGAGCATTTTATTTAACATCCCGCTGCACTTAAGTTTCTCCTTTTTTGCAAAGAAACTGGAAAGTCTAACAACCCAACCTGTATGGGTAGGAAGTCATTTTCCCTCATGTAACACAAAAATGAGCCTGAGGAATGAGAACATCACCATCACCTGTGTCTGTTTCTTGCTCTGTCACTGCTAATACATAAACTTCAACCTCAGGATACAAAGGCCATGAAACTTTTTGAATAAGGGTGGCACTGTCTGTGGGGAATATGTAGAAATCCATGGGGAGTCACGGCCACAGAAGAGCTCTGTTCTTAACAAAACCTGTTTTTGAAGAAGGATTAAGATAGAATGGAATAAAAAATTGCTAGTGTTTTGGTCTGGGATGTTGATACTTAAAAAAGACAACGGAATGTGTTCTTTCTTATTTTTGGAGGCAAAGGCAGTGGGAAAGTGTTTGCTTTGGGGCTTTTCTTATTTTCTTCATTACCACTGTTTTAGACACAGTAGGATATGTTGGGGTTTTTTTTGGTAGAGAGGTTGCGAAAAAAAAAGGTGCACTTGAATATTGAAAGACCTGGAAGAAATCTCTGGAGGCATGCTCAGTCTCTTTTGTTATGCAGCAAAAATGCTGTCTGCAGCAAATCTGTCTCCTGACTTCTGTGAAACTGAACTTTCTACCCAAGACTTTCTTCTTCCTCTAGGGCATCTAGTGCATTTTTCTTCCTCTGTAACAGTGCTGCCAGCAGTGGTCTGGGTCCTGAGTTGCCTGCTCTTATGGGTCAAGCAACCCCCATCAGAACGCACCTGGCTAAGTGTTTGCTCTGATACAAAAAGTGCCACATCTCTCAGCAGTCACTCAGGTTCACTCACTGGTCACCTCCACAGCTGATCTCTTTCCACCCTCTTCACTTCTTCATTCCCTCCTGACTTCCCACTGTGAGTTGACATGCCGTCAGTCAAATAATTCCTTGCACCATTAAGCATTTGTCAGTGTACATCTTTCTTATTCAGTTGCTACAGCAAATGAAAAGCTTGGTCTCTGGTTCTTCATCTTTTTGCATCAAAAGCTTTTTATACCCTTCTCTTTCAATGTTGATCGGTATGGCTCTACATCCCACATGCATCAATCTCACTTCTCCTGTGAATGATTGTTCTTCAGAATTTGTTCAGGTAGGTTCCTAGTTATTAGGTTCGTGCTATCAAAAGTTTAATTTGGGATGCTATTTTATCACAGAATGTATCCATGGAAAAGGGTAAGCATTTGGGTTTCTTATTTTGTTAGTCTCACAGAAAGAAACCGAGGCTTTAGCCATTCCCAGCACTCAGGGTGGAACAGATAAGAGGTGGGACCCAACCCTGGTGTCAGCTGATGTAACCCTGTGCAGGAGACACATTGCCCAGTCCCCAGGGGTGTGTGTACAGCTTGTCCATAGCACTTCCCACATCCCTCGACATGCTGGCCAAATGTAGTCATCTTTTGCCCAGGAATGTTTACATATCCCCCCTTCTCTCATCCTCTGCTTAGCTGGCCAGAAGACAAGCCTCTATCACAAAGGATTCCTCATCATCCTGTTATACCAAGAAATGCTTTCATGTGGGTAGAGGGTTATTTTTGAAAGTGGTTTTCCTTTTCAGTATCTGCCTTTTCTATCTTTATGCCAGGCTAATGATGAACGTTTTGAGGAATTCCCAGAGGACACTTTTAGGAAATGGTTTATTCTATTTGCAGAAGTTCTTATTGTTTAAAAAACTTCCAGATGCAATCTTGTTGTCAATATAATCCCCCTGTGTAAAGAGGTTGTTTTTCTTTCTGTCTTCTTTTCTTCTTCTCCCTTCTCCATGACTTTCCTATTTTAGCCCCTGTACATTTGTACTCTTGTGCCCTTTCTTCATCCTTATTTACTGCCTCCCACTTTTTGCAGCTACTGAAATAACTGTAGGTGTTTAAATTCTTTAAAGAACTGTTCTTAAATTCACTTGTGAATTATCAGTAAATTGTTAGTCAGAGATTAGTGCTGGCAACAAATATATTGGTACTGTAAAATGAAGACTTACTTTTTGTACGTTTGAGATTTTAGACTATGGATACACTATGCTGGCATGATTAAACATCCACAGTGTAGAAGCCAGAGATAAAAAATCTTGCATGTTTATACAATGTGTTCAGTTTTTCAGGGTTTTGAGATGCAGCAGCAAAGCAAAATATATTTCTTTTGAAGGAGTCTGTGTATGTTATCAAATATACTCACTTATCAGTGACAGAAGAAACAGTGATATCTTTATACAGATGTCTCATTTTTTTCCCCAGACATCTTAATATATCTGTTGATCATCAGCATTTATATCTCACTACATATAGGATGTATGAGAGGATTCTTGGAAAGTCACTAGGTAATGTCTTGCTTTTTAGCACTAACTTGAAGAGCTTTTCTGCACAAAAAAAATCTCTCATACTTTAGAAGCTATTTTCCTCTAGCTTCTGTTTCTGGGATACAGTAATTTCAGCACGTAGAAGACTAAATGCTCGCTTGAAATTTCTGTAACTCCTCTTTCTTTAGGAGACACAACAACTCCTGCTTTCCTCAGCATTAGGCTATGTACTTTGAGAGGCTCATCCTTCTGTTGCTTGCCTCAAAGGGACTGTACCAAAATGAAACAGAACTTGCAGCCAGAACAAGGAAGAAGAAAGAGACCTGAATATCCTCTCTTAGGCTGTTGCTGCACTGGAGTGGTCTCTAAGGAAGGATACTTTAAGTCGTTCTTGGACTGACTAAAAGGAAATCTGGCCTGATCTTCTTTCAGGAAGGAATATAAGAAGAATAATAAAGCAGAAAGGGATGAAAATACTTTCTATTAATTGGCATGTAAAGTAACAGACCTAGATCTTCCCCTTTAATGATTCCTCTCAAACTTACCTGAAAACAGGAGGTAGGATATCTATTTTATTAAAAATTAAATAAATAAATTATTCAAGACCTGAATGGAAGTTATTGTGTAAATGGCTTAGTTCCAATTGCAAGACATTTAATTTTGTGAGTTATTGGACTTCACTATGTGCTGGGGTGTCATATTGTATCTGTAGCATCTGCTGGGTTTGATGCACATACAATCGTAAGACTCACTCAGGACTGTGACACTCTTGGGCAGACTTCATAAATTTACTCATAAGCTATACCTTCACTTTTCATGTCACACTACAGGAATTAAGCTCAGCAGTTTCCCTTTTTACAAACTGCATGCTTGCTGATGTTTTATATGCTTAACTGTCTTCTAGGAGGAAAATTCTTCCAGTAGTGGAACAGATTCCCTAGGCAGCGGAGAGATTCCACGAAGCCGGTCAGAGGGGACTTTGATTGATGTGGATGACCGGACACCTTCCGACAGCTACAGTATGGCTCTTCTGCTATTTCTTCTACTAAGGCTCCCCAGCTAAAGTCTTTATTTCTACAAAACTCTGGGTTAGGCAGGCTGGGGGGAAGAGTTGAAATCTTTAATGTTACATTACTGGGGGTCAAGGTGGGAAAGAGAAGAGGAAGCTCTTAGCCAAACTAGATTAATTTAGGGTTTTAAGAACACGAAGGCAGGGTAATTTTGAAGTTCGGTCAATTTAAAATTGGAGTCTTGGCAAAGTTGATTTAATCTCCTTGCTATTTTGACTCCTAAATTGAGAAAACTTTGCCCTCCACAAAGTAGGCATTATCTTAGCTTCTTGTCCAGTAGCAGATACAACAGCAAGCCTGACACTTTCTCTATAAGTTGTGGAGCAGGAATTATTTTTTTGCTGACATGCTGCACCCCAGTAATTGTGCTGTTGCCTTGGCATGAGAAAGTGTCTGTCCTAGTGACTCAGGCTCTGACAGAGTTTTCTGCTCATATTTTTCTTGTAGAAACTTGCCCTTTAGGATGGGAAAAAAACCCAGACAAACCCTTATGTTTATTTTGGGCTTAAGTAATCTAATTTTTAATATGCAATACTGATTTATTGACTGTAATAACATCACAGCACAAGGAAAGATTTTGGCCCATGGGCAGAGACAAAAGAGCTTTTCAGTGGATACTTGGACAGTATATCCCCCTCTGGTGACCCTGGTCAAGGCAAGGTGATTGAGGAAAAGGAGGAGCTCAAAAGATTGAGCCCCTGGGCTCAATCCGCCCGGCAGCTCACCTGGAAGGCTCTTGTCAAGACAGTGTTGGAGCTTTGTAGATAGGCAGCTGGCAAACAGGTAAATTCCACCTTGGTGCATCCAAACTGGGAATTTTCTGGTACCATGGAAAGACTTCATGGTTTTGACTTTTAATTGCAATTTGAAAAAGGAAACAAAAAGAGAAGTACTAACATTTAATTTTTTTTTCCTTTTGTGGCTGTATGCACTGTCATGCTTGCATTTCAGCCATATAGAGTAACCTTGGAAATGGAAAGTACTGTGGAATGTGTAATAACGTAAGCTATAGATACGGTAAAAAATATAGAAATAATGACTTTTCCCTCTAAAATTTAAACTCTTTGCAAGAATGTATAAAGAAGGGATGGTATAGCCTCTATATAGAGAAAAAAAAAGCCAAATGAAGTTATAGAAGCCCTTAGCATAAAAAATTACAGATATTCCATTGCAAGAAGGGTGAGTTGCAATGTTTACATTAACAATTAGCAATTTTTAATATAAAATGTATGGACGTCTCTTCTTCAGAAAAAGTAAATATTACTGCTAATAATGAGAATTTTCATTAGAAAACATATGTAAATATCACTTATACACCTGTATTTGTCTATTTAAATGCAATCTCAGAAAATTTGTGGTCACACAAACATTTCTCTCCAAACTTCAAGCCGAGGTCTCATAAATTATATCAATGATTGTTTTCTAATGGAAGGCTAGTATAACAAATTCCACACACAGAGATAAATTGTAGGAGTGCTGTTATCAATTAAATGCACATGCACTAGCATGAAAAGGAATCTTGAATAATACATTTATCTGTACAGTTTGCAGTGTTTGAAAAATGAAACTGCAGTTGTTTAATCTTTACAAAGATACAGACACAAAGTAAAGAAATCCACAGCATTTTGTTAGAGGCCAAAGATTAATGGAGTATGATGGTTCAAACCTGATGGAACTTTATCATACTCAATGCCAATTAATAATCATACGAGTTGATAATGATCAACACCTCAAAGAAGATGCTTTGCATCCTTCAACACTAATTTGTTATTCAGAACTAATTTGTTAGCACTCTTTCTGTTAAGAAACATTCTTAATTAAATCAACATTGATACTGTTTAAAAGCCTGAAGGAGAAGTACAGAAATTATCTATTTGTATTTGAGGGGGAAAATTTAAGCACCTCTTAGTTTAATAGACTATCAGTTGGAAATGAATGGAACATCTCAAGTCTCTGTGCTTTAGTAAAAACTTCTTTTTTTCTTTTAAACAGATGCCAATGAAAGTAAACTGGATTTGGATATTGACTGGCCTGGTGTATTCAAACATGCCCAAGCTGTTTCCAAGACTAACCCCTTCTGGAATGAACTGTCAGGATCCAACCCTTTCGTACATGACATAGCTGCTTCCAATAGATATGAAAATGATAAACGTCTTTCTCTCTTAAAGGAAAAACCTTATTTGTTCTCTAAAATTTCTAGCAATAGGGACTCTTTGGATTCCTCAGGTGATGAGCTGGATATTGATTGTCTCCTAAGAAAGACTTCAGCAAGAAAATCTGGACGATCCAAGAGTGTCTCTGACTTCCTGGATATTGCTGATAACCGAAGATTTAACCCTCACAAGACAGCACCTCAAAAAACTACAGCTTCTGATATGACATGGCTTCAAAATGACCGTGAAGCCTACAAGATGGCTTGGCTGAGTCACCGACAGCTCACCCGGTCCTGCCTGGATTTAGAAGCCATGAGCCACAGCCCTGGATGGGCGCAAACGCAAGCTACAGACATTCATGTAGTTTGTAAACTGAACCACGAAGGGGGTTCAGTACAGCTACCTGACTCAGATATCAACATTCATGTCCCTGTGGGTCATGTATTACCAGGAGAATTCCAAGAAGTTGGTTTGAAGGCTATCCTTAACCCTCCATTGTCATGCAACAATGAGCTGTCCAGCACAGTAAGTCCTCTGATAGAACTTACACTGAGCAACCTCAACACAAACGAAGCCATTTTCCTAGAAGTAAAAGTTGCAGCTAAAGTGAAGAATGATCCACTCAGCCAAGTTATGAGTGATATTGTGTGTTTTTTCAGTCTCAACAAAGAAGGACCTTTTAAGAAGCTAGAGAACTGCTATATTTATCAAGATACCATACAAGTGAAGCTAACAGACCTGAGTCACGTGATGTATGCAGTGATTGCCATACAAGCAAGCAAAATACAGCCTCCAGCAACTAATGTTTGGGACTACGTCCATAGAACAGTCTCAGTTGGAATTTATGGTCCCAAGTATATTCATCCATCTTTTACAGCAGTTTTTACAGTCTTTGGTCATAACTACATTCCAGGAAAACTCACGATTTGTGATATAAAAAAGGGGGGGAAAAGTATGCCTCCTGTGGTATTTCAGCTGTGGGGAAAGCATACATTTCTGCTTGAAAACCTGCAAGATCTAAACATTTCTTTGATATCCTGTGATCCAGACTTTCAAGTAAAAATGGAAGATCAAAGCAAAAATATTAAAAAGGAGGAGTTGAAAACTGGTGAAATGGTCCGCCAGCAATTCCTGTTTTCCATGCTTGGATGCAGGGAGATGCATTTCTTTGTTTTCCTTGTTCAGATTAAAATCTTGAAAAGTAGCCAAGTAACACAGTTCCATGTTACAACTCCTGATCCAGCTCCAAAATTAAGTGGAATTATTAATAGGCCAAAGCGCCTACAAAACCGCAAAGAAATCAAGTCTGCACCATGGCTTTTGATACCAACAATAAAATATCCAAAGTTTCAAGACAAAACTTTGAGTGTCAATACTTATGGAGTGGCTTTGAAAACTGTGTTACGTCAAAATAAGGTTGACTATTTGCTGGAATATTTTAAAGGAGACACAATAGCACTGCTTGGTGAAGATAAAGTTAAAGCCATTGGACAAACTAAAATGAAAGAGTGGTATGTGGGAGTTCTCAGAAGAAAGATTGGTCTTGTACATTGCAAAAATGTAAAAGTGATTTCCAAAGAACAAGCTATGGACACTGCTGATAGTGAGCTAACAACCAGGAATCTTGTTGAACAAATTGCATTGCCGTTCAAAAAATTGACTTATATCTACTCAGTAGTTCTGTCTACAGTATCAGAAAGTGTTTATGATTGGAGAGCTTTAGCTGAGGTGTTGGGATACTCACATATGTCTTTGGATGACTTTAATGAGGCACATATTGATAAAGAATCGGAAAGAGTTGCACACGTTGTGAAGAAGATGAAGCAAGACTGCCATGCTAACAAAAAAAAGAGACTATTTCTTTATGAACTCATTGTTGTAAGTATTGCATGAATAAACTGGCTTATTGGGAATGTATTGCCAAGAAACTGCTCAGTAGTAATGTAGGAACAAGAAAACATGATTCTGTATTCTTGCAGGATCTTCATAAACCTGAATATATTACTAAAAGTTGTAGACACTAATTAGTGGAAAATACACCCAAACTCTCACGAAGAATAATACTTTGATCAATTAATTTTGAGCAATCTTCTGTTAATGCTTCAGGAACTGTGTTCATTTTGTAGGTTGACTGAGATGATTTTTTGGTTTTTAAATAGCCACAATTGAAAATGTTTTGCCTTTTGTCTTGGTAAATTATTTTCCTGAGAAATTCACATTCCTGAAGTGAAGTATTAAGTAACATTATTATACTGTGGGTATTCCACTATACATACATAGATATTGATAGATATCATCTATATCTATATCTATCTATATCTATCTATCTCTATATCTCTATCTCTATATTTATCTCTATCTCTATCTCTATCTCTATCTCTATCTATCTCTATCTATCTCTATCTCTTTCTATATCTCTATCTCTATCTCACCTCTATCTATCTATCTATAGATATTTGTTTATGCTAAGTTGCATATCTAGCTTAACTTCATGTGTTTAAAAGGGACATTTCGATCCAAATGTTGAGGGCAAGATTTTCTATCCATACTTTACGACTTCATAGTCAATGTTGTAGTGGCTTAAGAAGGATATTGGAAATATTTCACTATGTATTTTCATGGACCTCATTTGTAAGCTGCTGGACAACTTCTATGTGACTAAATACTGCCAAATGTGAATCAAAAGTTTATTCAAATTGCTTCCAGATAATAAGTTGCACTATTAACAATCCTCATTTACTTACTGATCTGTGTGCAAATTAATTTGAAATTAATGGTCACTTAATACTCTCCTTGGCTCTGACAGAAAAGTTGACCAACCTATTAAGGGACAGAAGAGCATTAAATTTCTGATATGAAAATAAAGTATTACAAAATGGACGTTTAAAAACTCACATTGTAGCTATTCATTTAAAGAAGGCCTTTTGACTATCCTGAGCTGTAAACCTCCATTGAGTTTGCTTCTCGTAACTAGTCTATCCCCTTTGAAGTATTGACAGAAATTTCAGCAGGATTCAGAAAATTTCGGTAGCAGTGGCTACTTACAATTCTTAAGAGCACATCAAACTTTGTGGAATAAAACTAAGCCAGTATGAAGTACAGCAAAGTCTGTCATGTCTTTTTACAAAAAGGAGAGGGGGACCTAAAGGTGAAAATTTCCCAAACTTTTAACTGAATACAGTGAAACAGAGTTCATTACAGAACAGATGAAAAGTGGGGCATAGTTAGATTAAGCTTATAGAATCATAGAATGGCTTGGGTTGGAAGGGACCTTAAAGATCATTTCGTTCCAACCGTCCTGTCATGGGCAGGACATTTTTAACCAGTCTAGGTTGTTCAATGTCCTGTTTTGTGAGATTTGTGTATTTGTGCTAGGAAGTGCCAATGCAGATCCTTCTCTTTGTAGAGCTAGATATAAATCTAGATGCCATTAATGTAATTTTTGGGCAGAAATTTCAGTTACTTCTTTTGAGAAATCTCCATTTTTTGTGTTTTGTAGGATTTTTGCTTATGAGAGCAAACATAAACTGAACAATCTTGTTTCCAGTTTGGGGGAATTTTGTACAATACACTGTAGTCAGCTTCTCACTACTCTGTCTACCAAAGTTCTATTGTTTGCTGTCAGGATTTTATTAGTTAATACTTTAAAATTAAATTATGCAATTTCTGCTGAAATGCTTGATATTTCAGTAAAAATCTGTATCTAAAAAACAAAGAAAAATTCTGTATTTTGCTCTTGATCTTTCCCAGTAAATCTCAAGTTTTGGTGGAATATTTTGGTGCTAATTTGAGGAGAAGAAAAAAATTCAACATTTATTTTTGCCATTAGCTTTTATCCAAACAAATAAAGAAAGGAGAATGCAACATATCTACATTTCAAGGTTTTACTCCTTCAAACATTTTAATTTGAGTATCATTAGATGCTCATTTGGCAAGGAGGAGGGAAAGGTTTCTTGTTCGCATTTCTCCTTAATGGTCAAAAAATTTTTAGTTCTGTGGGAGGAGTAAATTAAAAGGTGCTGGCCAATGTGATCAGTGATTTTCCATATAAAGCCCTAGATGAGGGACCACACCTTAGTACCATAGTCCTCTAAATTAATTTTCAAGTTTCATGTAATACTTCTAAGAAGCTAATATTATTTTTTTTGTCCCAAATATTTTTGTTGGAGAAGTATGTTTTTCTTTCAGGATCTGTAATTTGACCCATTTGACAATGGAATGCTGAAGAAGCTGAATGCCAGATTGATTTTTTTTCTTAAGCTCGTGGGCAGTTTTCCTCTGAAAGTGTTGGCAACACCATTTTGTAGAAAAAACCCCACATATTTGTAAGAACACAAAAGTAAAAACAAGTCTTCCTGTTTGAGTAGAAATGCGGAATAGTGCTATAAAATTAAATTAAAATGTTCTGTTTGTAATTACTGGTGAAGGATCACTAATGAAAATCATTGTTGCAGGCACTTTTGAAAATAGATTGCCAGGGATTAGTGGCACGTCTTACCCAGGACACCATCGTCTTGACTTCAGCTGTCAAGCTTGGCAAGAGCTGGCGGGAGCTTGCGGAGAGGCTAGCCCGACTCACCAAGCAGCAAATAGAGGCTTACGAAGTGCCCCACCAAGGGAAAAATGGAGCAGTAGCTCTGGAGGTAAGGGTCTGCTGTAACCGTGCATGCACGTCTCCTCCTCTGCACAAGTACAGCCAGGGACCTTCCTTCTGCCTTGTTTTGCAGGCTCCTTTCCTTTTGCGCTTTCCAGTGAAGGTCTCAGCCACTGTCTTGAACTTCAGGGTTAGGTTCAATCCTTTTTTGCTTTCCTGTCCAGTTGTTAACTTTACTCACACCTCTGCTGTCATTTCAGACTCAATGAGGAAGACCTGCTGATCCTTGCAGGAGCCACTTCTAATTACGCTCTGTACAACTTTTGCTATTTCCACAAAAAGGAAGCCGACTTCTGTCATTAATAATTTTCTGTGCCAATGTAACTGTTGTTATCATTTAGTTTAAGTGGCATAAGAAGAGGTTGAAATCCCTGACACCAAATTTAATTCTGATGTATGAATGTGACAAATCTATGTTTATAATTTGTCAGGTAGATCATGATATATATTTTTTTTTTTCCTTTGTAAAGCATTTTTCTTATACAGAAGTTTGAGCTCTGTAAAAAAGTCAATTTATCCTCTCAGATGTATTTTAGTGCATCCACATCTAAGGAGCAATTTAGGTGCCTAATGAGATCTCTAGTGCCATTCAATGTGACCAGAGAGACTCATGGCATCCATGCAATGTCAGACATGCTACATGGCTTAGGGTGGACCCTTGTCCACCCTGCTGAGCTGAAGGTCAACCTTGGCCCCGGCAAACTTTTGCCTGGGCAACCAGGTTACTTCCTTCCCTTCTCTCCTCTAACACCAAAGCATGCAGTAGGTCCATTCTTTCCCCCAGAGTTATGTGCCAATGACTCCTAGGTTCCAGACTGGTTTTTACTCTGGAAACCCCTTTTTATATGATCATTGCTGAATGATCTTTTTGACTTGAGAGCTTACATTCAGGCTTGACTATTCTCCTTTTGACTGTCTGAATCCAGTGAATCTGTCATCTCATTTCCATCTGCTTGGTGATAATTATCAAGATATTTCTGCTCTAATCATGAACTACTATCTCTTATTCCTTTTGAATGCTCTGCCCTCCCTCCCTAATCAATATTTGATCAAAATTCTATGTGCTTACCAATGTACTTCTGCACTTTTCAGCAAAATTTTCTCCAGAATTGTTGTTTGCAATCACTATCTCCTTCTCAGATCCAGTTTTTCTCTTTGAGCTATTTTGTATACTTTTTCTCCTCTTAGTACTTAAGTCTTCCTCCATTTTTTTTTATCATAAAATTATCAGCCTTTCCAATCCTGTGTCTACTCTCTTGGTTTTTGGGGTTTTTTTTTACTGTTAGGCAGTGGCTTGTCTGATTTCCTACACTTTTGTTCTAGTTACTAAGCTTTCTATGTTTGGCTAACAAACCCCCAGATTTCTACAGAAGGAATTATTGACATGAACAACATACAACTCATCTGGTCTTCATGTTATTTTGGAAAGTTTTGCTTTGGTAATAGACAGTAAAAATAAAATGATCTTATAATTGTTTTTCCAGCATCATACCTATTTATTTTTATATATTAAGAAAATTTATAAATAAACATTTATTTTGCTTTAAATGGGTTTTAATTTTCCATGAAGTTTATCTTCTACCTCATACACCCTACTCATTTGTTTCCAAGAGTTTCTTGCATTGTTTTTATGGCAAACCACCCAGAAAATTCTCTGCCTTTCAGTGACAATATCTGCTGACAAAACATAGTGCAGTCAGATTCATCATAATTAAAACTCCATTACACAGTACACTGTATTTTTCAGGGAATATTCAACAAGCAAAGATCAGAATTTTTCTGTATTTCTGTGACATTTCTCAAGGACTATATTGGGCCTATAGAAGATTTATTGGTTTTGGGTGAGCTTTTTAGTTAGAATTCATGCTTGTCCACAGGTGTGTGAGTTCAAAGCACAAGGTTTCTAGCACTGGTGTCTCATGTGACCACTCAGTGCCCTCAATGTCCTCTGAATCTAACCTAAATTTCAGTACTTTCTAGTAAATATTAGTGCTTTCTTCTGACCTCTAAAATTTTCTGTCCGTAGTAGTTGTTGGCCTTAAAACCTGAAACCCAGCAAAGTTGGGGGAGGTTAATAGGTTTCGACTAGTTACTGAGGATTATATGAAAATATGAACTAGTTCATTCCCCACCAAGGAACCAAGTTCCATCATCAGGAGGACTGATTGGTTGAAAAATGTTTCTGTTTTTAAACTTCATATTTTTCTTGGTGGGAGAAATCTTGGAGATGATCACAGAGGCAAACTTGAGGTACATTCAACTGACGTGTAGATTATGAAGCTTATTGATTATGATTATGAAGTTTTTCATCAGTAAATTCCAAATCACTTTGCAGTGGATGTAGGTATCATTATTGCATAATCAGCAGAGAGAGTGGGGAGGAGGGAAAACTCATGCATGCAGCTGAGATGAGACTTGACCAGGATGCTGCAGTGATATGAGATTTTGCCTGAGATTCTGCTTTGATACAATTCAGGAATTTTGAATGTAATTCAGTTCACCCATTTCATTAAAGTATGTGGATGTGGAGAAGAATCTGCTTTAGAACCACCACCGTGTTTGCAGTACTAGTTTAATGTGATGAGTGTCTAGATTATTGCTGAGTTAATTATGCATCAGTGGTGACCAGTTTGTTAAGCCTTTGATCCCTACATTCTCCTTTTTCTTCTTTCTTTCTTTTCTTTTGTCTTAGATTAAAAAAAAAAAAAATCAGTTATGATAGATTAGAGGAAACCAAGGTTTATATTTAAGGACATTTCACCAATTGTCTTATTAAAATGTCAGACTGACCTCCAGCAGAAGTCAAAGCAAAACATCTTTTGATTTCATTGTCTTTTCACTTCATTGTCTTTTCACATTCTAGTGAAGACAGAAGACTGTACCCTCATTCTTTAAACATCCCAGTAAATATAACAGGAATGTAAGAAAAGTAAGAAGGAGACCCAGAAAAAGCATAGCCAGTAACAGAATTTCAGGAGATACCAGCTTCTCTTGTAGAAAATACCAGCTTCTCTTGTTGGCTCCTTTGGCTATCAAGCTAAAAATATGAATACAGAAACTTTCTGGTTCCAGCATAATAAGACAGTGGTGACCTGCTTCGGCTCATTAAAATATGCTATATCTAATATTTACAGTAGTACATAAAAAAATTATTTTCAACTTAACCTCTCTAAAAAAATCTGAAAAAAATTCATCATCTCCTTCTTCCCACCTACCACCAATGTATTTTTCTCTTCTCCTTCTGTAACCTTATGGTTATGACTTAAGATGGACTTGCTTAGAGGAAAAAGTAGGCACCATTCATTTGGGTAAATGATGATACCTTTCGCTCCTGTAGACCTAAAATGAGAAAATTCACTGAAAGCATAGGCACTTTTTTATTGCCTAAACTCAAGGTAGAAACTAGACTAATCAGACTATGAGACTGTAAGTTTAGACTAGACTAGACTAGTCAGACTATGGGGCTGTAAGTTTAATGGGTTTTTTTCCATTTGGGTATGGCAGCAGGCGTTGAGGGAAATGTTTACAGAAACAATGACAGGATCAGTCTTGGGTAAGCTGAAAGATCTTAGCCCAAAAATATGGAGAAAAGTTCAGAACTATGAGCAAAGAATTTCTCCTCCTACTCAGTTCCTCCAGGGATCAAGTAAATAAAGCTTAAATCAAGGAAGTAAAGCTTTATGCTGTGTATGTACTCTTTATAAATTAATGAGATAATATTGAGGAAATAACCAATTTCCTTCAGAATTATCCTTCAGAACCATAAAATAGAAACTGGGGTGTTTTTTTTTTGATAAAAGAAAAAAAGATGCTAAAGAATGTCATCTTCCTGATCACTTCTGTGTATATATATATGTGTGTGCAGTCACCAGTCCATATACATTTATTACTATGCATAAATATGTTCCTGTTAAAACAGTGAATGACAGCACCGTTTAGGAGAGTCATGGGTTTCTTTGTGGATTTGTGCATCATCCCTGCAACAGTTAACTCAATTGCTGTTTGCAAAACCTTTATTGCCAATGAGAAGAGGGAAACCAGAATTTTGATTGCCCAAGTAACATTTGGAAAAGCAGTAACTGGGAAAATAATTATTTTGTTTGTTTACTGAGAAAATTTAGTCAGGACTTTAAAACATAAAAGTCCAGCTTGGATTCCATCTGAATCATGCTGCTATAACTTAATTAATGTCGTTAGACCAATGACAAATTATACCTGCTAAGGATCTGCTCCATCTGTTTGGCACAAACCAAATAAATTGTAGTATGAAAAACAAAAAAGCACTGGTAACCTATCTTTTAATTTCCTTTGTTTCCTTCATAAAAATTTTTAAATTTTATGTCCTGATTAAAAAAATATATAAAAGCTTTTGACTTGCCTGTTTCATAGTGTTTTGGTGCTTCCCGCCTTTCTAAAAATAGATTTTACAGATAAATTATGTTAGAATCGTAGAATCATTAAGGTGGCAAAAGACCTCTAAGATCAGCTTGTCAGATTATCTAGATCAACCATTATACCAGCACTGCCAAGTCCACCACTAAACCATGTGCCCAAGTACCTACCTGTCATTTAAATACCTCCAGGGATGGTGACTCAACCACTTCCCTGGGCAGCCTGTTCCAATGTTCCTGACCTACCTTTCAGTAAAGAACTTTTTCCTAATATCCAATCTAAGTTAATTCAGGGCACTTCATTCTGCCCCCATCCTTGTTTTCCAGCTCAGCAGAATGGATACCCAGAGAGCAGCTGGTCGGGGTATTTAAGCCTGAGGCAAGGAAGGCATTAAGCACCTCACCTTTTCCTCATCCTTTATCACAATGTTGCCCTCTGTATCCAATAGAGGCTGGAGATTCTCCATAGCCCTCCTGGTGGTGCTGACCTCTTTCTAGAAGTATTTTTTATTGTCTTTTACGGCAGTATGCAGATTAAGTTTCTGCTGCTGTTGTCAGAAAACTTTTCTGAAAGGTATAAAGCGTGTTTAAAATTTCCAGGCTGAGTAGAGGGATAGAAGGATGTTAATTAGTGGGACAGTAACCACCAAGAGCACAACCACAAAGGGAAACTCTTGCTGGGTGTGCGCGTTGCAAAACATGAAAAGTATTTTCTTTCCAGTCTTATTCTTTGACTTATGGCTTCAGACTAGGATATATTTTCACTTGGTGAGAATCATCTGAATGAAGAATTTATTATTTACCTCTCTGAAAATTTGAGAGTTTCATGGAAATAATGTAAATAAGATTACTGGAGTTTTTGTATCAACATGCCTCTTTTTATAAAGCATTTCAGCATGCCTAGCCGATTAAACACTTATTTTGTCTTTTCTATGACTTTTCAACTACTTAGCTATATTTTTCTCAATAATTAAATTTCTGGTACTATTTTATTTTGTCCTTTATTTTCAGATGATGTGGAAACCTGCATATGACTTTCTCTACACTTGGGCTGCCCATTATGGGGATGGTTACAAGGACGTCTTACAAGACCTGCAATCAGCCTTGGATAAAATGAAAAGCCCAGTAACAAAAGAGTGGAGAGAGTTAACTGGAGCTCTGATTCTTGTGAATTGCATGGAGGTGTTAAGAGCAAGTGCCTTCTCCATAAGGGAGTAAGAATAGATGGCCAAAATATGTTTTTGGAAAATTTGTTAGGAAATACACCCCTGTGTAGAATTTATTTGTGTACATTTATGTTTCAGTGATACTTGTAGAGCATGACAAAATGAAGTTTTTAATTCACATTATGGGTCTAGCCCTATGGTTCTCAACTACAGATTGCCAGAGCATGCTAGTGGCTTCTGAGTAAATAAGAAAAGAATGGAGAATTAAACTAATGAGGTCAACAAAAATGACTTGTATTCTATGGGGTATTTTCTAAAAGGAGCTATTTCTGATTGCACTGACTTCTAGGCAGAGATCAGTTCTAAAAACAGAACTATTCATGGATGAGTTCAGCATGTGGAGCCTAGGTTTACATTGTTTTCAGTGAAGTATTAAAATCTAAATATTTAATACATTTAATATTTGGTGCTCAAACCCCTCAGCTCTAATTCAGTGAGTGCAGTTTAGCCTACAAAAAAACCCTTAAGGTTCTTTCATCTTTGTCTGGGACAAAATGAATCTAATTGTCTCACAACACAGGAATTCAACTGTTCCTGGAAAAAATAGGTGTGTTCTGCACACACTCAGAAAATAGGTGTGTGCTGCACTTTTCCAAAACAAATTTTGGTGTCTATTTTAAAGACTGGTAGAGACACAGAAGATAAAATATCAAAAGTGTTTGTTTTTGATTTATTTGTTGATATAACTCTACAGGGTTTTGTCTCTTTTTGTATTTTTTTAGTTTATATTTCTGCAATTTTTTACTACATTCTGCTGAATGGAAATGCCAGAAACTTCTGGAAGCCTTCTTTATGTGCACTGTCCATCCCTCTGATCATTTGTGTAGTCCTGCTCTGTTGCTTTTAAATAAGTACCTAGGGAAAGAAAACTTTGTAGGTACAAGGGCTGGAAACAATTCATACTCGCATCTGTTGATTGTTTTCTTCTACCTCACTGGATATGGGAGATGGCTATTATTTTCTCAAAAAAAGTTAACAGTGGGGTACTTTTAAAATTAATTTATTTACTTAACAATTAATTATAGCTAGTCATATGTTCTAGAAAGAACCCTGCTTAGATGCTATCAGTAAAATTTTTTCAATTACTAGGTAGTTTATCATAAGTACAGATAATACAGGCTGACTAATAGTTACAGGCTGACCAAATTTTTTAACATAACTTTTTAACATATTGAATATATTTTTAGTGAAGCGGTAGACTAAAAAGTTAAATCCATTTTGAGCTCCTTTGATAAACATTAATTCAGAAACATCAGCAAATACGCATGACAACCAGTTGAAAAGAAAATTGGCATTCTGCCATCCCTTGTGGTTGACAAGACAAAGCCAAATTCTTTCAGGAGTACCACAAAACAGCACTTCACTCCAAAAACTGCGCTTCCTCTGCTGTCTTAGTTCATTTCTACTGAGGAAGGTTTTGTGATTCTAAGATAAAACCACATTTAGACATTTTTCTTCCCCTCTCCTTTCCTCCAACCTTTTTCTTTTCTACTCATTAAGCTTTTCCAGGGTACCCATAGCTCAGGAAGGAGGCTGAGGAAGGAGTACTTGCCCTAGTAATAGGTAAATTCATTCACCAGAAGGTTCTCTAGCATCAGGGTGTTGACTGAAATAGCATTCGTGCAAGTTATCTGGCTTCAGAGGACTTGCCCTTGATTTGCAAGACAATGAGGAATTGCTGATCAAGGAAAGCTGGGGAAAAAGGAGTCAGATTATCAAAGCTCCCTGTTGTTTCAGGTGCCAGCACCGATTTTGTATCTTTTCCCACACAGTTTTAAGACAAGCTGTAGAGAAAATATAAATTTCTCTTGTGATCTGCACTTCAGTACAGAGCCAGCTTGTCCTTCTTCTGCAGGTAGTGAAGCCCCTCAAAAGGTGAGAAAGTAGGTTGTCTTACTCTTTTGTGCTGCTAGGTAAAGAAAAGGTATAAAATATATTAAAAAAACATCTTTAAAGGTAAAAAGACATGCAAATATTTAAATATTAAAGACTACTACAAACTCCCTGAGAGGGTTTTTTTCAAGTTTCCCAGACTGCTTCTGCTTTCACCTTACACCCTGCCCATAGCAGACTGTAAAACCTGAGCAGGATTTTGTAGTGGTGCAAGAGGCTACACACCACACTTAAGACCTCAGGGAAATATATTTTTTTCTTCCTCAGAGCTGAAATACCAGAGGAGATCACAAAGCAAATCTTTCAGCTTCACTAGGTTGTCTTACTATCTGCTTTTCATGCACCCCAGCAGGCCATGCTCCCTTGCTTAAAACCCTGTTAAGTCAATTTTTGAAACTTTTTTCTTTAATTTTTTCCTCTCTTTTGTTAACCTGGCTGCAACAGCTAAACTACTCAGCTTACATCTGTTTCTGAAGATGAGTCTGTGCTTCCATCCTTTTTGGTACAATTTAATTTCTTGTCTTTAGTAAATGTGTGTTTACTTTCTTTTTCAACAGGACATGTAGTAATTTCTTTGTTCAGTCCTGTATTTTTCTGTTATGAATACTAGTCAAAAGAGCGGAAAAAGCTACCAGAAGCACCAATTCCAAATGGCACTGAATATCAAATGTAAAGGACAATCTGCTCAAAGTCTTTGAAGCTGAAGGAAACTCCATCCTGAGAAGGTAGTCAGTGGTCATGGTCTCAGGAAGAGAAGGGCCCAGGGATCAGAGGCTGTTGCCTTTAACTCTCATGGCCAGGCCCTTTCTTTGCTCTGAAAGTTTTTTCTGTCTTGAACAAGAGTTGAATTTGGCCCAGCAAATTTAGCAAATATTGACTCAGTGAGTCAGTGCTCTCCTTAGCTTGCAGAATTATGCAACTGGTCCTCCAAGTGTATTTCTTTAAAAGGAAATTTATATCTGCCTGTAGTTGTGCAGTATTCCAGGGCCTTTGATTCCTAATTGCACTCCCTCTTTCTTTAAGCTTCTGCTCATATGAATGCAATGTGCATTCGTGCAATATTCTGTTTACTTTAGCAGCCCACACTGGATATATTTTTTTAAAAAAGGTATTAAAACCCCATATTTTATTTAGTGGTCTGGTATTCAAAACCACAAAATGCCAGCTCAGAGTGAAAGCAGCTGCACTCAACAGCAACACACAGCTTGGAGCACATGGCTTAGGTAAACACACTCTGTTCTTGACCTTTTCTCTTTTCCTCCCACCCTGTCAAGAGAGAACAGCTTTCCCATGAGCCTGCACACATACTTTCTTGGGTTTCTTCAAAATGAGATGAGATTAACAACTCTTTGGGAGGAGAGAAGGAAAAATACCAGCCGCTGGTCCTTGCCTTAAATGACCCTTAAATTTCCTAATTTCTTTGTGTAGAAAACAGCTGTGTCAGCCAGTTCCACTTCCCTTTGAAGCTGTAGGCAGAAAACCCCCTCACCTTCCTCCATCCTGCTATCCTCTGAGGAGGCGTTTCTTAAGCAAGTGAGCAAATGAAATTTGTGTGTGCATCTGCTGTTTTATGACTCCACCTTCCCATGGAACCTGGAATCGTTGGTTCCCTTGGTTGAGTCAGCACCTGAGTGGGGCTGATATCTTCCACAGTGGGCAGTGGCAAGGAAAACCTGTCACTCATACTAAAAATGAGTTTATTCAGTGAAGTTGGAAGCCATTCATCTTGCAGTGCAGAGGCTTCATGCCATTTAATGACACAATGTAGTGACATATTTCTGAATTAATAACAGTCAGGATTGGAGAGAAAAGGCAGGTTATTTCCCCCCAGAAGTTCCAGCCCTCCAGCTGGGTTTGGGGAAGGATTCAGTTTCTTAGGTTTCACTTGCTTTTTTTGGAAAGCAGAGGTTTAGGGAAGGAAAAGGAGGTTTCTTTTAAAATGTAAGTAAAGGGCTACTCCCCAAGCCAGGCTCCAGGCAGCAGGCTGGGTGCCAAGACCAAGCTACATGTTATGGGTGTTCTTTGTGGAATTGTCTACGGAAAAAAAATGGGAGGAGGCACCAACCATCCTTCTTCCTACTGAGAACAGAAAAATGTGGAGAAGCGGGCAATTGTTTATTAGGTAATTTTTTCATGAAAAAGGCTGTTTTTCACAAATCTTTTCTGTAAAGCTAAGCTGTTGGGAAAACAAACACTAAGCAGTTCCAAAAGAGCAACTCAATTTTGTTGTGTTGAGCTGACTGTAAGACCTACTCCTAAAGTATCTTTGGGCTCAGTAAGTGATCCACCTGACAATGGCCAATAACAAAGGCAATTGTGTAGAACTGCAGATGGCAATGCTGTATTCCCATCTAAATCCAGGGATCCTCCTTTTTCATCATCTAGCACCTTGTTCAGCTATTCACCTTGTACAGCTGTTCACCTTGTACAGCTACCTGTTTGGACAGCTGTACCAAATAGGAATATAAATCTATGCTGTTTTGTTGTGTTTGTGTCACAGATACAAAGACTTCCTGTGAAAAGATGAGAATAAGATTGAGAGCAAAGGGCTGTATTTCCCACCATGCCCAGGAAGAGAATGAAGCAAATTATATTCTTCACATTAGTGTGAGACACCAACCATTAAATTCTCTGGCAAGGCCCTAGAACAATTGTAGATATGTAAAGAAAATGTTAGTCCAGTGTGAGTGATAACCATTGTTCTTGATAGTTTTGTTGCCAACAAATATCTACAGACACTATGGGATATTCAAATAACAAAAAGTGCCATTTTTAGTACAAAATTGCCATTTTCTATTTCTTGCCAATGTACATATATATGTAAATAATCTATTTTTTTAGCTTACAGTATATATTTTTGAACAAAATAAACAAAATTATACTGTCCACTGGAATCCCTTGTGAATTTTATTTTGGTTTTGTAAGACTAAGAGCAGAAGAAGAGGCCATGAGGTGAAAGATAATGGTTCTGCAAATACCAGGAAATGAGCAACATCTTTATACACATTTCTCTTCATTTTTAAATCCTGTGTGTTATAGAGGAATGCACACTCCTTTTACAGTCTTCATAAGCAAAAGTAATTTGCTGATATTGCTTCCAGAAACAGAACTATCTCACTCTTGAGAAGAGGGCAGTCTGTGGACATTGCAGTGGAAACCAGGCCTTCTCATGAGAATATGTTCTCTTTTTTTGTTTCTTGTTGTTATTGGAGAATCTTGAATGTAAGTTCAAAAAGATAAATCCTCATTTGTAAAGGACATTCAAAACTAGCACAAGCTTCTGAACCTTCCTTAGAAAGAAATAATAGTGCTGATTATTTTTAATTGAATTTTTATTTCGGTTTTCTCAAATTCTTATGATTCTTTCAGTATAAGTTGGACAGGATCACAGTCTATATCTTAAGTCCCAAAATTCATGGTTAGGATTTAAATTTAAAACTATGTATAAGGAGTTACTGTATGAACTGAAAGGTCAATTTACATATCCATTCTAAATCCCAGGTTTTAAAATGTAAATGAAGTGGCCTGGCAGGAATAGGGATGGCAGCACAAAAATCCCTGGAGAGCAGACAAAGATGAAGTGCATTCAGCTCCACTCCCCAACTTCAGAGCCTTAAACATTATGTTTGTGTTAAATTCAGTACAAGATCTAAAATACAGCCTTGTCAAATACAATACCCCGGGAACAATGGGAATCCAGAGTGACAAGGGGGAAGTGAATATGCAATGACTGCTCAGTCTGTCTCATAAGAATGAAGGGCAATGGGTTTAAAAATAAGCAAAAGTACCTTTTCATACAGTGAGGATTGGGGAATGTGTTGTATGGGATATTGTTGAAGACAAAATCATATATGGGTGCAAAAAAAAAAAAAAAACCCAATCAAATTTATAGAGGAAAAAAAGTACCTAGTGGATGTAATGGTTTGTCTACAGCCACCAGCTTTGTATAACACAGAACTGGACAGTGAAAATGCAGCAGGGAGAAATACCATCCTCCACTTACCCTGTTTCTCACCATTTCCTCTGGAGACTGTGCATCTGGAGTGGGCAGGTGCCTGCTCTCACCCAACCCTTCCTGACCTCTTATAACCATGAGACTCACATGGTCCTCACACGGTCCTCACACATCCCAGCAGGCTCCTCTCCAGCACCTGCCTCCCTTCTGCCCCAGTTCAGGCAACAGTTCTTCAATTTATTTAGCAACAACCATGGCCCTTCTCCAGCTCTGTGGCCTTGAGTCCAAGAGCAGCTGGACTGAGCTGTGATCCTCTGACATGCTGTCTCTGGCAATGGGGTCACTGATAGGGGAGCACAGTTCTCAGCTTTAGGCAGGGAGACATCAATCTAGCAAGACTCCTCAGGGCTGGTCCTGCTCCATGAACTTTCTTTTCTCTCAGGATCCAATGAATCCTTATTTTATTCATCTGAGGGAAAATCATGAAATGAAGAAAGGATCAGTGGGGGAAAGAAGTAGCAGATTTTGAGCAAAATTTTAGACAAGAAAGCTCATTTCTTAGTTTTACTCACAAGCAGGAAAAGTTATTATTAGAGTCTGAAATGATTTCATATAATGCCACCCTCTGTTCTTCATACAAAAGGCTCTTTTGCTATTAATAAAGGAATTTAAAAATACCAAACAGCCAATGGATGATTTAATAACACTGCTTATAAAACTAATTGTGTGTAACTGAAAAGCTCTCCTTGGGGTCCCATTTGCAGGAGGGTTAAATAGGATTATCAAATCTAAAATAATAAAAAAGATAAAAAACTCCCAAAGCCCTGAAGCCCCAGAAAGAAGGAGCTGGGACATTTTGCTGAATAAATCATCGACCTCAGTCATTAGTACCAGGGTATTATCTCATAGAAACAAAAATTAGAATTGGTTCCATATGCCTGCAAGCTTCTTTAAAGGTTTTTAGGTCAAAAGCTTCATTTTCATACACACAAACAAGTCTTTTCACCTGGGGACCTCCAGCCAGTAGGATGACTTCAGTGGCAAACAATTTACCCTTCATGTAAATGTATCAAACTGTATTAAACTACTGTATTAAACATAACAAACTGCTGTAGAAAAACTAAAAAAGGGACCTTATCCTTTCCTCAATATTTATTTGCCTATAAAAGGCCTATATTGCTCCATAAAGCAAAAATGATGGTGTGGCTGAGAGGAGGAGCATGAGAGTGATCAGTGCAGATCCGTGTTGGAGGCTGTCTGGTACAATTTTCCACCACAGGTCCTGGTTGAAAGTGTTCACCTCAGTCCCACGGAGGCACAGACCCCTTTCCAACCCATGCTACAAGCCTGCCTTCCCAGCCTTTCTCAACCCTCAAACCTGCCTCAAACCCTCTTGCCCCTCTCCCCAGAGGTGTCTGTCCTCTCAGCCTAGCTGGCAGTCATTCATCATAGACTCCCACTCCACCTCACCCACTGCCCTGGGTCGTAGGAAATGAGATACCCATTTCCTCTGATCCCCAGTCTTCTGTGCTTTCTCCAAAGCTTCTCCTAAGCTGGACAACCACTTCCAACAGCCTTAACTCCCTAGGTTTTCTGCCACCTGTAACACATCTCTGTGAGCTTCTCTCCAGCTCTTGCCTGCCCCATGGCCACGCCATCCCAGCCCTGCAGGTCCCTGCAGGGTTTTTACAAAACCTGTGTTACCTGTTGCTTGATCCCTGGTCAGTTGATGCCATGCTCTTCCATAGCACCACAGTGGCTGAGCACAGCCCTTTGTTTGGCTCTGTGCTCAGGAATGGACTTCAGGATCCAGTCCCTGATGAGACTGAGAACAACATGGACACAGGCTGCCTCAGCCAAAAAATCTACCCACTGATGACTTTGAAGGCAGGTGAGCTGAATATAGCCAGACAAAAATCAAAAGAAAACACAGAAATATGGTAGTTGAGTCCCTTAATAGACAGAAAACAAAGATAAAATACGAATTTTGACCCTAGGCTACAGACAATTTCTCACAGTTTTCTGGTTTCTTGCTATTTTATAGATTTTTAATGAATAAAGTGAAGATATTTAGGAGAAACACAGTAGTTAAGGCCAGTATCTGTTTAAGACAAGGGCTTTAACCTCAGATGGCTTTTGTCCTTTTGAAAGGCTTCTAACAAGTAGGATTTTACTTTGGAGATTGGGTTGCATAAAGGTAAGCACTGGTGGCACAGAAACTTAGCATGTTAATCTAAGAACAATGTTGAGGGACTATTGTGTTTCTACAGACATTTGTGTCAGGTTACCTCACCAGAGAAGGAAAATATAACAAAATACAGGATATGGAAGACACAATAATTAAAACCACCACAAGATATTAACAGCCAGCCAACACAGTTCAAGCCCCACACATTTCAAGTCCTCTTCAGTTTATTTTTGCCTACTCTAAAGTACGTCTGGAGAGGAGAGAAGGGAAAAAGGAGAGAGAAGAAAAAGAGAGGTTATTGTTACTTGAATGATTATGATTGTTAGCTATTTGTGCTACATCAATGGTTTGAAGCTGAAGATCTACTGTGAAGTGATCTCCCATAATGGAAAGTGAGAAAAAGAACAAGAAGCAAAGTGAAGCTACGAAAGCCTTTTTCAAGGTCACACAAAGGATATCTCCAAGACCTTTCTAAACTCTTGCTCAGGCCTTACCCATTAAGCATTGCTTCCTTAATAATTATGTGGATTATCACGCAGCCGTACATTAAGAAATACTTGCAGTTTTGCACAAGGTTCACGGGTTCTTCTGAGAGCATTTGCAGGCTATTCAGAGTGTGCAGGTTTTTGTCATCCAAACTGACACATATTCTTCACTTAGCCAAACTGTGGGCACCTTCCGCACAGGAGAACTATACATTTCACTGCACTGGAGAAAGTACCCTCCACCTGATGGGTGGTCACTCCTGGGAGGTGTCATTGATACCTCACCACATGCAGATGTGGGATGAAGCTTTAGGAGAGAGGAGCTAGCCTGGATTGCAACTGTAGGCCAAAACTTGTGATGAACTGTAAGATTAGCTATGTAAGAGATGCTTTTATTCGTGTACTAATGGGCATCTAAGACAGGATTTTTTTGTAAAAACCCTGACTGCTGTACATCTTTTATTTCAACCTTCTCAATGTAAATGTGGCCAGTGGAAATAAAAGCTGGGAAATATCTTTAGCAGACAAAGACACTCATAGAGGATTCCCCGTTTCTGTGTAATAGTCACCTGCAAGTAACACCAGAAGCTGTGTAACACCAAATCAGGAAATTTATCTTGAGAAAAGACAACACTTAAATAAATAATCCATATTTTTTTTTATGTAATGTCAGGAACATCTCTAGAATGGGCAGCAGTGAGATTTTTGATCATTTTTTATCAACTGAAATATAATTTCATACTTCACCATTCTCAAAATGAACACTTTTCTTGTAACTGTATTCTTTCAGATCAGCTTTTTTCTAGCAGACTGCCTCTTTCAAACAAATATCATTGATTATAGGAAAATATCATCCCAGGCTACTTAATCTAAATGAGAATCTGGATCCACCTACAAGTCTCCAAATAAGGTACTGGCTTTGCACAACTTTTTTTTTCTCTCAAATCCAATTATTTTTATTCTCAGGAATACCTATTAACTTAGAATAGTGCTCCTAGGTCTCTCTTTTTCTAATTAAGGCAGAAGGGACACATTAAAAGATGTTTACAAGCTAAAGATTGTTTGGATGGCTTTATTATGTGCAGTAGTAATTGTTTTCTCTGTACTATGAAAATACCTATATAACACCAGTTGCCTGTATTCTGATGGCTTTATGTCACCAAACATTACAATTTTAGGACTGCAGTCTTGCAAATGCTGACAAATTACCCTGCCAAATCCTAGACTATTTCTCTGTACTTACCTATATTAAATGGCCTATGGCACAGATCATCAGGGATTTTTTCCTTTTTTTAGAAAAAGTACTTAAAAAATCTAAATTTTCTCTCTCCTCATTCTCCCTTATTTCTGTGCACAAGGATGCAGCACTTGGTACACAGTACAAAGAAACATTTTTGTGAGAGGTACTTATTGAGGTACTTATTGAAATGCTGGCAGCACATTACTAAGATTATAATGAGCACAAAAGTGCTTACACAAATGCTAGGAAGAAGCCAGGACAGTACAGAGTAATAAGCAGAAAAATAATTGCTGAGGTTAGTTAGAGAATTCCTGTATGTTGTTATTAGTTATGGCCCACCTAAATTTTGCAAAACAACTTGACAAAACAAAATGAATACTGATGTCAGCCATTGTCTCAAGTCACAGACTAATAAAAGCCAGAGTGATTCTTTGTCTTTCTGGAGGTTTTTCTCTCTCCTGCATTTCATTTAGTGGAAAAGTCTCACAGTTTCCATGCATTAATGTAATACTAGAAAAATATGGATTCCTTTTTCTAGCCTAGTTTGTTTCATATGCAGTTCTGGAAAATATTCCCCTGTAGCTGGTATTCTCCTCAAAAAAACTCAATCACTTCTGAGTACAATACAGTAACCATACTCTAGCTTGCATTATTTTGCCTGTGTTCCTATTTGTAACAAGCTTAATTAGTGAAGGAAAGGATCATAGAAAAGTTTCAAAATTTTAACTAACTATAAAATACCTACTGAAATTAAAGAAATGGCATTCAAAGTCAGTCTTCAGAATTCTGTCCTTTCTTTCCTTATTCTGGTCATTGGGTTCTTAGTTTTGGGTTGGTTTGTTTAGTTCTGTATTGTTTACAGACTGCTTTAATTTCCCCCACTTCACTGCCATATTAACATCAAGACCCATTAAGAATACTTTGAAGGCATCATATAATACTGTAAGCCTGTCTTTGTGTTTCTATTACTCTTCCATTACAGCTAAATCTATTTCAGCCTCTGACACATCTTGGCTATCGATGTAAACATCAAAAAAGCCTGTGGAGAATTGTAGTCTGATGCTGATAGGACACAGCTGAAGGTCAGGAGATAATTTAGACCAATGCATTTAAAAGATTTTATTACTGTGCTATTTGTAGTAACTGATCCAGAATCAGTACTGTTATGCTAAGCACTGCATAAAATCAGAGCAAAAAGCAGTTGTCAAGATCTCCTTGAAGCAACCACAGAATTCAACTGTAAAGGGCACAGAGATGCTTTTCATCTATGCTGAAAGGTCACAGCTGTCCACTAATTTACAGCTGCCATAGTTCCTTTGATCATGACTGTTATTTTAATACCATTAGCCACCTGATTCTGCAACAGCAGTCTGAGAATCATGGATTTAGTTGTCTTGTAAACAAAGACTTTACACATGAATATTCATAATTGATTGCACAGGACAAGTGAAGGTGATTGACATGAAATAAAGAACTGAAAATCACGTTCTAGATGCTGTACCAGCCATTTCTTGCATTGGCTCCTCCTGTGATGTTTAATAGACAGCAGTCAGTTGGAAATTCAGACTGACAGAAATACCTTGGTTTGAGCACTATCAGTGTGTCTGCTCTCATTATTCACTTGTTTGAACTCACAGGACTGGCAGTAGAAATTACCAGGAATAAAAAATCTGGCTCAGTCATCTGACTAGGTCAGCTTCCAGAGCTCTCTACATCATTGAATTCTGTGAGTTTCTGCTGCAGAAAAACTGGAGTCCAAACACGTATCTCACTATCTTGCTGCAACATGAATTGTTTCCATGGTCACCACCTTCCACTAGAAGAAACCACTTTCAGACAGGTGTGGTGCCAGCTCTTTAACTGGCCTGTGCAGCTGGAATAGTGCTCTCAGTTTACAGCTCCTCTGGAGGGACCCAGGGCACTCCAGCACTGTTATGTAAGGAATGTCCTCCTGCTGTTTTATTACCATGAAGTTTCACTTCATTCAAGGCAATTCAAGGTCAAATTCAAATGAAAGCACACATTCATGTAACTCCAAAGTAAACAACACAGTTATACTTATTTATACAAGACAGCTACAAATTTGGAAAAAAAATATAAGCAAACCCAGTGTGCTTAACAGCACTTAAGAAATTAGCAATATCACTCTTTCTACACCTCCTATGAATATGGCCTTCTGTCATATCCTTCCAAGGTACTGTATGCCCCAAATTCCTGCTGTTAGAGTCAATGATTAGACAGATCTCATCAACAAGCACACTGTGTCAGTATGAGATGCTGACTTTTACAGACAGTCTCCTCTTCAATGTCTTTTGAAGGGATTTGGATAGGTTTAGCTTTTTAAAACTCAAGAAGATTTCCAGCTGGCCAGCTAAATTAGTAATTTCTCCTTAAAGGGCTAAATGCCTTCTCTCTCCTTTGCAATTCTCTGACAAATTCGTGAAATTTACTGTCCTGAAAGAAAACCAATCCCTTGTTTTCCTAAATTAGTTTTCCACTCATTCAGTGAGTTGGAGTGGCTAACTTCATTGTCAGAGCATGGCTCAGCTGATTGTCAAATCGTGCCTTGAAACTGTTTCTTGACCTGGAGATGTCTTTCCATTCTGAATTAAAATAAGCATGGTGTCATTTGGAGAAAATGACAACAGAAAAGAGAAAAAGAAAAGGACTAGGGTGATTAACACTCTTAAGAAGACACAATGCAAGCTAGTATAGGTATTGTGGCAGATAATCATAAGCACTCAATTGGAAAACCTCAGCTGAGCTGCCTCTAGGCAAGCACCCTGTTACCATCTCAGGGTTTGAGGTAGCAGTTGTCCAGGCAGAAGAGAAGAAATATTTCACCAAGCATGTCAGCATCACAGGTAAGAAAGTGATTGCACTGAATCGAGAAGGATAAGGAAGGAGTTACAGCCCCTCTAGAATTGCACTGTATGTTTGTGGGTGTTCATTAATTATCAGGGGCTACCTTCAAAATTTTCTGCTTAAACTTTTGCCTTATAAAACAGATAAAAACTCACATGACTATTAATTACAGGTCAGATGTACAGCATCTGTACATTAATCCAGCATCACTACTGGAAGAGTACACTAAGTGAGGCTTGGATCCAAGGTTTTTAAAGTGGCAATAAATATATGCAAATTATATAACATAACACACACACACCCCTTTTAAAATAGTTTTTAAAGTCTTTTTGAAAATGTGCTTCAATTACAACAGTGACAAAAAAGAGCTAGTCACCTTCTTTGCCATCCAAATGAGAAGCAGGCTCTGAAGCTCTTTGGGAGCTGTAGCCACTGGCATCTGAATTTTACTGCAAAAGCCAGCAAGTGTTAGGAGACACTTTTTAAATGGCTTGATGGTTTTGCCAAGATGCTTTTAAGTGGTTACTTTCTCCTGGGACATATACATCCACGAGACAACCTAGGTAACTAACTATAAAATTTGTCCATTTGATGTCAGCAGCAGGATGCCAAGAGCAGGGTAAACTGGATAAGGTTTAAAAGCAATGCCCCTAAGGGGAAAGCACTCTAATTATTTTTCAGTAACACTACTTGTTTGACTGTAAGCTCTTTTCTTTTGAAAATATTCCCTGATCATAAACTTCAAGTGCTCGGATCTTTCTCACTCCTCTTGCATCTATACTGTAAAATTAGCTAAAAATATGTCTAAAATAGAAATGAAAAAACATAGTGTTTACTTAACTGCCTGAAGTATATAGGTTAGGATTCCCATGAAAGATAAAACAAAGTCCACTGTGGAGACTGAGCAGAAAATAATGGCTTCAGTTTTGCTCTTGATACCTGTGGCTCAGACTGAGTCTTTTTCACAGTTTTCTTATACTTTGGATGCTGACCATCTTTAGGTGTTTAATTCACTCTCTGTGATGGTATTTGCCAAATACTGAATAAGAGGAAAAAAATACTTTTTTTCTCTCTTCAAACATGTGCCTTTGTGGAGAGAAAAAAACATAAAAATACAGAAAAAAAAATCAGAAATGTCCAGTTTGACATAATTTTAATATCCTTGTTTAAGGACTTTGGATAGTGGTTTAGTTTTACATCATAAAATACCATTACAGTCAGCTGAGGGATGTCTAACTGTGCACATGCTAATCCCTGTAAGACTTTTCAGCCTTATTCAAATGGAAAGCAAGGGACAACGTATTCTTTGTATATTGTTTATTCTAAATAGGGTTGTAAAGTTGTTTAGACACAGATCAGATATTTTCTAAGTACTGGAGACCAGGTTATTTTATGTTTTAACTAAACCAAGTGGCCTCACTACACTTTCCACTGTTCATATCTGCAATAAAATCTACTCTCTTGGACAAGTATCTTTTTCTCATCTTTTAGTGAAAACCACAAGTAATCTAAATCAGATGGCTGAGCCACATTCCACCTCTTAGAGTACTGACCTACCATTTAGTAGAGTTAATTGAGCAACACAGACATAAAGTGCTCTAAGCTCTTAGTATTTTATTCCCAGAGACTAACGTAAAAGTTTTAAGACACCTTAAACTGCATCTGCATGACCTGTGCTGGTTGAACACTCTAGCAACCTCCTCTCAAGTACTCCCTGATTAGCAGCTCAGCCCAACACCAGCCCTTCAGCTGGAAGTGTCTCTATCACGCCTCTCTTTCTAAAAAGAGTTCTGCTTTGTCCTATGAGCAAAATAGGGCTCCTGTAGCAGGAAGATCATCACACTCACCTTCAAAACACATGCTGAGAAATGTATGATTAAGAAGATAAATACCACAGACCTCTGTAGTGAGTAGGCAGAATCATGGCATGAGGTCCAGATTTGGCTAAAACCATTTAGAATTCCAGTAACAACTACTTAGTTCAGCATGATGTTGACTTTTTCAAAAGAACCACGCATCATATGCTTCTTACAGACAAGTTTATTTTTCTTTTCTTTCTTTCTTCATGCAAAGAGGCAGACAATCCTAACTAAACTACCACAAACTTGTTCGGAGGAGGGAGGGACTAAAGATCTTTCAACACTTCATCCGAGTTCCGTGGAATGCCAGGAAGAACTCCCTGGACACTGGGCTCCCCATCAAGTGTATACCATGACACGACAGGACAAAGCAAGCAGGGACAGACACTAAATGGAGAAAGGAAAAGAACATGTGTGTGATTTGAAAGGGTTTTCCATAGTACTGCAATGGTGACTTAATACTTCTAGTTGTGCTTTTTTAGAAAAATAGTAGTTTACAGAACTACTAGTTTCTTGGTGCTGTGTTACTTAATTAATAAGCATCACAACCACCTAAATCTCTTATCTCTTAAGCCTCCAGTCTAAAGGGTTGCAGTCAGATCTTGGTAGTAAGAGTCACTTCTCATATTAAGTGCCCCAAGGCACAGTTATCAACTCTTACAGTCTAAATCTTCTCTAAACCTCCAGATTCTGGAAGCTTATTCTTCAGAAAATCTCAGTTTGGACTTTCTTTTAGGAACCAAATGGTTGCAAAGAAAAGGGTGCAAAATATATCTGAAGAGCATATCTTAAAGCAAAGCCATAGGGTAAATATAAAACATACAAAATGTATTTTACAACTTCATCTTTTCCAAGGTTGTCTTTCGATTATGAAACTCCTGAACTCTTGTGATAGACAAGTATTTTTGTAGAAAACACTTAGAACTCCTGATATCCGCTTAAATATATTACATTTCTGCTGCTTACTGAGAGAAGATTATGAAGAAGCCACATAATTGTTAAACAATTTTGGTGAACTTTCAGCTGCATTTTTAGAATAGGTGAGATTTGCCTAGAAGCCATTGAAATTAATTTCTCAAGCAGAGACTATTAATCCTCGCAAGAAATAATAAAAAAAAATGTACGAATGCTCTCTGATAAATGAGAATATAATTACAAATGAGCAATTTGTTTCTAACAAAAAAAACCCAGTCACTTTGGCAGCTATAAAGAAAAATATATTTCACTTCAGCATTGACTTACTGGAGTGTAGCAGTTCAAGCAGCAGAAGTGAATGTGTAAGCAGAGAGATGAAGAGTTTTAATAAACTAATCTTTATAATAACAGGCAGATTTTCTATAATAAGTTTAAAGACAGAAAAGAGCCTCTCTGGGCAAAAATAGAAGCTGAATTTTGAATCCAAAATCCACATTAAAGGTGCCTATTGGTGGAATTAACAAAAGTGATAACAAATTGCAGTGATTTAAAATATGATTCCTTAATGTTTATTGATACTGTTTTATTAGATCGCTACATTTCTGTAATGATATTTAAAATATTTGAGTACATTATATTGAGTTTTTAGTAACCTTTAGAAAAATAATTCTGACAGGGCAAATTGGAAATCAGTATGATGATTTCCATGCTTATCAGAGCTGAACTCTGATTCAAATCTTTAAAATCATGGATCATCTTGTTATAGTTTCATAATGACAATTAAATTATCAGGTTGTCATGCAATACATCTCTATGTTTTAATAATATGAAATGGAAAATAACACAGTAGGCCCATGTGACAAAAGAAAAAGCTCTTCTTCCATGATCCTCCCTAGTCTTGTTCTGATGAGCAAAGCTTTACAGATAAGAAATGATCCCATTCCAGATGCCTAATTAGCCCGACAGTCCATTCAGTCTTTGAGCTGCTCGGCAAGACTGACAACAATAGAATCAGTTTTGACAGTGATTTTTTGCTTAATAGTGGTATTAAGCTGATTATAATTCTAAAGACTGGACTGAAAACATACATACTTTTTAAATAGACCATTGAATTCAGATAGGCACATCTTTAAGATGGGGGATTTTTTTAGCAAAATCTCTTTGACAGAAATCTTCCCCTCTCCAATTTATTCAAAATTTTTGGACAAGATTAAGAAAACTTCAGGAGGACTTCAGGAAAAACAACAAGGGCTAATAAAAAACCTCCTGAAGTATCAGAATATTTTTTGACATTTTCTAAACAGAAACAAATTGGCTAATTTAGACATTCATTAAAGAAAAATACCTTTCAGGGAACAGGAAATGCATGGGTTTGGCTTTGTTTTTTTCTTTTTTTTTCTTTTTTTTTTTTTTTTTTCTTTTTTTTTTTTTTTTTTTCTTTTTTTTTTTTTTTCTTTTTTTCTTTTTTTTTTTTTAAGTTTCATTTTGAAAAAAGTCTTTTGAATCCATCTAATAATTTTGTTTGCTCAGTAACTGAACCACAATAAACTAAACCACTGAATTATTTGTAAAACTGCTAGAAAAAATTTGGGATCCCAGAGCCAAAAGGCAGTCTATTGCATTCTGCATCATGTATGCAGGTCTGGTCCTAGTTTTGGGCTTCTAAACTTGCCAAAAATTGAAAAAGATGAGAATTTTACCAGTAGAGTGCCAGAGTACAGCTGGCATAGCTAACACAAGATATCTTTCTCACCCAGTGCATTTAGAAGGAAAGGATAAGATCTTTCTCTGATGTCTGTAACATCCTCCCTTTCCAAAAGTGAGACCCAAGGTAACCACTGCACCTCATTTCTATTTTTAAATTGTTTCCTGTGATGTTAAAAGCAGGATTCACACAGTGCACTGCAGCATGCAGTAAGTAGGCCAGCACAGGAAGGGTGATGCTGCCTCAGCTCGGGGGTCTGTATTACAGTATTGATTTAATTGTACAAGGTTAACACTGAGCCAGCCCTTCTGTTCTGTACTCATTTTTCAGATCTTTAACTGTACCAGGATTTGTGTCTAAGCTGAAACCTATGCCCATGACTTATGCTGTAAAAATTGCTTACAGCAACTATCATGTCCCACACTTCTGAAGGAGAGTTTAAAAGGAGCTCTTTGAATGGATTCATCAAGTATGGTGATCTGCTCTTAAGCTAAGTCTGAGATTTTCAAGATACACTAATGACTTGAACTGTCTGTTTTCGAATCACCAATTTAAAACAATTTTAAAGGATTGTGTTTTAGTAAGTGTTCTTTTAAAATTTGGCAATTTAAGTGTTTAGTCTGCTAAAAGCTTGATCAGAATCTGTGGTTTGGGCTACTCTGATAACATATTGGTGCCATGAAGACATTTATCATTACTCAGTGGGTTAAATTACAATGAATATCTAATTACTGTTCTTTCAATTTTCGGTATATTCCTTCCCTTAAAGATCTAACTAGCAGTAAGTTTTCAGAATGTTTTCAGGTTAAATTTTCACCTAGTGTTAAGCTTCTAAAAGGCATCATACGGAACATTTTTGGAACCTTTCAGATTACCCAAAGAGTCTTTCTTGAGCATCTGATGCATATGTCTTTTCCCAACACTTGAAAGAACGGGCAGCTAGGTTCATCTTCATTTTACATTTGGAAAACTGATGTATCTGAGGCCAGATAGGAAGACTGAGCAGAGGAGTGCCTTGAAGTTGTCTCCCCAGTTTCCCTGTCAGACTAAGGCCTGGGAAAGGAATTGTTTGCTCATCCTGCACCAGCTGTACTGGCAAGAGGACGGCACTGTCTGTTTCCTTATCTCTGCAGCTCCCAGACATACAGGCTGAATATCACACCTTTGACAGTTCAGATGTTGTGGATTTCTTCCCCTTCAGCAGCTTTTCCTCTTATTCTAGAGAAGTAGCATAGTAATGGTAGAAAGGTGCAGGAAGGAAACAATTTACCTTTGATCCTGAAGAACTGAGTCAATCCAAATGGCAAGTTTTATTTTCCTCACTGCAAAATTGGTGTTAAACAAATTACAAGTGTGTTAACAAAATTTGGTTCAGCTTAACTTCCACTGAAATCAAACATTTTTGTGTTCATACTTAAAATGCTTTGGTAAATTGACTCTACCATCAAATCTGTAGTATTCAGTACAATGAAGCATTTATATAGCGATGTATATCAACCTTAAATTTTCATGTTTCTAATTATTTATTTAATAAAAATTCTTTTTTAACACCACAGTGAATGTGTGAAAAATCAACCTTGCAGAAGCATTTACAATGGGTTCAGAAAAAGAATTACAGATAAAATATTTGGGTATTATATAAAAGCCATTTTACCTAATAAAAATCACTAGTTGTCAAACTAGTATGTTCCATTATGTTTTTCAGCCTTCACTCTGCAAAAAAAAATATGGAGGGGTTGTCAAAAACTACAAAAAGATTCTGTCTAGTTTGATTTGATGTGATTCTAATTGGGTTTGTACATATTGGATATACTGTTTTTAGTGAAGGTATGACTACCACCAAATCCAATTATTTTGAAAAACTGAAATTCTGCTTGATTACTTAAAAAATATAATTAGAGTACTGCGATTATCTGAACTATCATATTACCAGCAGAAATCATTAAGTGCTACATTTACTTTTCCCCTGATCTATTTTGCAACTGTACCTTAATTAAAAAAGTTAATTTAAAGGATGCTGTCAGTCTCCTCACTTTCTATTTTCACCAGTGTTCCTACCAGCAAAAAAATGAACTCTATGAAAAGAGAACATAATTTAATAATTGATACATCTCCTACTGATCATTGCTCAGTTTTATTGTAATACAATGTGCAGGAGCAGTCAGAACACCTGGATGAGCTTGTCTTGTAGGAGAAAACATGGAGGTTCCTTATCAGGAATAATCTACCAATGAAGAGGAACCCACTGCTGAAGGAGTGAGATCTCCACTTTTAAAATGCCACACACCTGGCTAAACCCACCCTAAAGCAAAGGAATGGGGTTAATGACCTTTTAAGACCCTTTCCAATCCATTTTTTCCATAATCCTGGGATTTCATGACATATGAATCTGCAAAATGCATTGACTGGCCTTTTAGATTATTTAAAATGAGCAAAGACACTCTGGAGTGAACATCCACTTGCCTCTAATCCAAGAACTAAATTTTTGTTGTCCAAAACGGTACTCATTATATTAGCAGGCAGTTTGAGTGGTTAGGAAAAGACTTTCTAACAAGACAGCTAACTTGAAAGAGAAGCTATAGTTTAGGCAGGGAAAGGGAAAAATTGTTTCTGTAATGTCATTTCAAAAGAACAGTAGAGCAAGTTGTTCTTCTGATTTTCCAGATGTGACATTAAGAAAAAGGAATCAAGGGTCAAAATATGGATGTTTTGCAAGCCCACTGGCTGGTATTTTTGAAGAGTGAGAGGTTACACACAATTATTCCCATGGACTGCTCTCTCTGTACTCATACCTCTACTGTCCCTTAGATGTCCAGCTACTGCATTTTTAGTTCCTCTGTGACGAGAATATATTCCTACTATAAATACCATATATCTGGTATTCCTGGATGGATTGGTAGCTGGATTTCCTAGATGCCACAAGGAACAACAACCATAAGACACAAGGAAGACTAGTTCCTCCATAATGCAGAAAATAATTTAGTGAAGCTTTCATGTTTTAAGCGAGTTTCCTAATCTCTGCCTAATTTTCATACTTAGTACCTTCTTTGATCGCTGTGTTACACATCTTTCAACATTTCTTTATAGCTCAGATAATCTCTATGCAAAAAAACTCCTTTAGCAGTGCTGGCATGTCATGGTACAGTTATGGGGTGGGTTGTGACCAGAACTGGCGTGGACACACAAAGACCTTTAAAAGCTGCATTGCATGCCTTATGGACATTGTGATCTCATGTATGATTTCTGATACATGTGGCTACCTACCATTTCTGATCAATTAGTTGGTTACATGTCACTGAGAGATGGTGAGTTAGTCTCAGTTATAAATGTGTAAGTCAGCACTTTGATGTCCCACACAGATATGGAATGAGTACAGAAAGTTGCAATGCATTTCCCAGGAATATGTATATTTCTGACAGTTTATATTCATTCTCCATACTGGTCTGAGCAGTCTAGCAGTGGGCTCTGGAAGGCAGATCAAAGCTGAGGTCCAAGGACCACAAAAAACAGCTTGTTTCTCCAATATGATGGGCATCTGTACAAGAATGCAAGAGTCTATTTGTGCAAGAGACAAAGGTTTATGGGATACTTCTATCTTTTCCAGAGTGCCTATGCATAATAAGACCAAAAATAAAATAAAACCTGAATCTAAAAAAAACCCCAAACCACCCCCAACCCCCTTAGAAAAAGTACAGAAAAAAATATCTGTCAAACCCCAAGTCAAGTCATTCAAGATTTATGCAGGGACAATGAAGCTGCAGAACAAGCTGCAGTTATCATGTTACTTGAGATGAAACACTTTGGGTATCAAGCTCAGCAATTTTTATTAGGAAGGATTTCTCAAGTTGCAGAATTTTTTTTTAGTCAAAACTACTGAGCTATCACAGATACTGCTTTTCTTGTACTTTTGACATTCAGGTGAGAAGTAAGAAACTCAGAATTCAAAGCCTGAGCTGTTATTATTCAGACCAGGAAATCTGAGTTGTATTGCCTGTTCCATATTTTTGTGACTCACGTGCAGCCCGAGTCCCCTTACTACAGAAGTCCTGGGAATTCTGGATTAGATCTGATAATCCAATATCTCAGCAGTGGGAGAGAAACCTTAGGAAGGTTTTGCTTTCATCCTGTTGCTGCTCAGTAAATTTTCTAGAACTGTCAGTAATTCTATAAGGCAAAAATAAAGTTATGCCAGTAGCAGCAGGAAAAGTAAAGGTGGGAACATTTAGCACTACAAGATCCAGATCTGGGTGATGTCCCTGCCCTCCACTGTGTGATGCTGAATAGCTTGGACAAGAGTTTTTAATGAAAACCCCAACTGCAGCACTTGCAGTACACTGCAGGCCACGTGATGTCCTTGGGTATACCACATAATAAGGGAAATTCTCCCGTGTTTTTGTGAAAAATGTTAAATACATCTGCATTCTTCAGGTTTGTTGTCTATGGTAGATCATTTTTCCAGTCAGATTATCAAAGACACTACATAAAGCAATGTGTTGTTTTAATAGATTCTGCACCACATTAATGATAGTCCTTCAGCTGCATAGAGATGGTTTGTGCCAATGTCCTAATTTGTTAAATTTGTCATTTTATAGCCACAGTAAGCCACAAAGGTATGCTTCAAAGTAATTTTTTTTTGTTTCAGGTCGTCGATGTAAAATTTACTGTGCTACATGGAGTAAATTTTTTCTAGCATCATTTCTCCAGTGCTGAAATTAAAGTCTTCACTGTTTTTAGCATGGGTTTTTTCTTTTCTGAGAGTACTAGCAAAGAGTGTAGACTGTAGATGAAAGAATTCAGTAATTTGAAGTCATATTGCATCTCATACTTGAAAATAAACTAAATGCTTTGAAGCCAACATTTTGACCCTGAAATCTCACTGACACAGCTTATCTCAAATTTTCATGGTTTCCTAGCCATTAGAGTAAAAAAGAAAATTGATACAGAGAAAGTAATTTCCCCTTCCAGTGTTAGAAGATGAGCCCATAATCATAGGTCACTTAGCAGCTAAAATCAATACAACACTAACTAAGAAAAATTTGAACACCTAAACTTTGAAAAAAAAGTCAGAATAAACTACCATTTCCCAAGCATCCTAACATCATTGAATCTGTGGGAATGTCTTTGTGCTTAAAAATCAATGATGTGAGTATTTTAGCTTGAACTTAGCACAGAATCATCTTAAAAGAAATGTCGTTAATATAAAAAGAAAGCTATTAATTATTTCTACAAGTCAGATGAAAAATCCTAACAAATTCCTCTAGTGGAGTGTGCAACAATATGTATTGCTGTGATAAAAGACAGGACAGTGATCTCAAGTGGCTCTAAGTGTGCAAAGTGAAGAAATGGGTAATTTTATTTTGCTTCCTTGGCTTTTTCAGTAAAGCTGGAAAAGTCTCTTCCAGAATGATGAGAAACCAGCTACACAACAAGGTGACCCTCTTTGAACAACCCTTTCTTCTACTTAGTGCTACAATGAAAGACATCTTTTAACAGGATGGAGTCTTTAAGTCAATCCCCAGGATCTGTCTCCAAGTGTAACAAACACTTCGACTTCTAAATAGATAAAAGGGCATATTGCACTTCTGGAGAAAGAAATTATCTTTCATAATTAAGTGAATCACTTTGGTACTGATTTAAAGAAAGAAAAATGTCCATATTAATGAAATAATAGTTCTCCCAAAAGAGTGAAGACTTTTCTACAGGAAACGATGATCCCTACAAGCCCTAGAGTTATCACTGGCTTCAGGTATTTAAAATCCTGTAATTTGATGAAGTAACAACATCTAAAATAAACTTTATAAAAGGAAGGTAGATTTAAAAAGACCCTAAAAAAAAAACATTTATGCAACTCGTTTAAAAAACATTGTATGGAAACTAAAAGCTTTAAATAAGAATTTGGCAGAGTTGGGTTATTAAGCATTTTATATAGCTATTAGTCCTACCTAAAACCAAGTCTAAAAGATGTACATGAAATTTGAGTTGATGTTAATATTATTTTTTCCTATAGCAAGTGAACAATCCAGTAACTTTAATTTAACCATAAATTGGATCTGTTAACCGTGTTACATCGATCTTAAGTTCAAATAGCATATCTTGCCCTGCATCTCAGAAAGTCACCATTGTAGATAAAAATAAACCTTATAATTTAATCATTTCCATTAGAAATTTTTCAAAAGAATAGCCCCTTTGTACCTGCTATTCTGTTTGAGCTGTTCCGTCTTTATCCACACAGCTCTACTCATTAGTGCGGATCATGAAAATAATAGCAGGTGCCCTTTACTATCAGGGAAAATAAACAAAGTTAAATCTCCAATTTCTTTTGCTGCCTTTTGATTTACTTCTTTTTTATTACTATTTCATCATTTTTTCATGGTAAAAAAAAGTAATAAAACCTCCTTACGGCACTCCTTATGACTACTTTGCATGACCACCGGGCTCGTTACTGGTATATGAAGAAGAGAAACTCAACCTCTTCTGTGTTGCATTGTGACTCCAAATACCATAATGAAACCCCAAAATTGTTAACAGTATGTATCTACCACTGCTTTTAACCTTTCCATTAGAGACAGTGAATCTTGTTTACTCAAGCCCTTGAGACTTAAAGAAGAGACTGTGCTCAAAACTTGGTTTTCCCCTATGAAATGCATGTCGGAAAATATCTAAGCATTTCGCAGCTGGTAAAACAAGTAATTCCTGGATTAATCTCACTTTATTTTGAGCACTGCCACTTCTTGCTGTGTGTTCTGAGAGTCAGCCAGTTAACTGAATACCACAATTTCCTTTTCCAAATAAGTCTGATATAAGCTGTCTGATAAGGGTTTCTCAAGGTTACTGCAGTGGTCCCAAGTTACAAGGCACTATAGAAGAACTACTGGTCTGTGTTTTGCAGAAGGCCAAAATCATGATTTCTCTTGACTTACAAGTAATTCCATGAATCAAAGTGCTTTGTGCAATCCTGAAATGAAAAATGCTACATTAAAAAAAAAAAAAGAAGTTATTATTATGAGGTTTTGCCTCAAAGCTGTTAAAAGCTCATATTTCTTTTGGAGAGAGGTGGTTATGAGATTTTAGCTGTAATGCAAAAGAAAATGCCTTGCACTCTGTCGAGCTTAATTTCAGCTGGTTGGAATTGGCACAGCTTCCTCATAAACCACAGTGACCTCCAGAAAAATTATTTGCTCAGTGATGAGCTTGAAAGATCTGTGCAATGACACAAGTGGACCCACATACACTGCACTGGGACTTCAGGAACATACGCTGACATTTTCCATAGAAAACAAGACGGAATGGGGACATATAAGAATTTGACCTTTACCAATACTTCTGAAGTATTACTTCAAGTACTGGTCATAAATAACATGTATTTTTTATTACTGAATTTATCTACAGGGTCCAAACCCATGGAACTTCAAATGGACTCCACATTCCATAAATGTTTACCAGTGCATAGATGCAAACAAAAAACAAGTGGATATCACACTAATATGAAGGACACATTGATTCTGTCATGTTATTTTAGCCCAATTAATTTTGGATAGAAAGTTTGTTGGAACAGACTTGTTCTGTTTAGACAAAACAATAATGTTCACATTTTCCTTGTGGGACGATTGATATATGAAGGCTCTGAAGGGTTGCTGAGCAAAGTAAAGGTGTATTTTCTAGGATGCTATAAAACTGTCAGCTCTGGCTGAGATATTTCTGATAGTCTCACTACTGAATGTTAACCATTCAAATACCATCCTGATATTCTGCATAATCTGACTTGCTTTAATTATCAAAATCTCCAAACAGTGCTTTGGTAAACCATTACTAATAAAGGAGGTCTAAGTAGTCAATTTGTTTTTTAATGCAACACCTCCACATACATCTACACTTCATCTAGAAAATTTCTGTACAATTTTATAAGATTTATGGTGATTAACTCAGTAGCTGAAGTTTTCAGTTTCAGTTTCAAAAACGCCCGTAATCTCACATCCTGGCTCTGAAGGACTTGTGCCTGGGCATGAGCTGGACTCCAGGTGCCCATGGAGTTGGGGCAGGGAACCCTTGCTGCACTGTCACACCGACCTTCCAGCCCAGCTGCTGCAGGGTCACAGGGCTTGTGACCCACAATATTCTCTCACTCTCGTTGAGGTAAATACAAACCCACTTTTTTTTTTTTTTTTTTTTTTTTTTTTTTTTAAATAAAAAAATCCAAGCATGCAATGGTACACATCTTCCTTCTAGCAATTATTTGTAAGCCCGGCCACTCTGCAAAGGCATTTCACAGCAAGAAGGAGCATGTTCTGGAAAACAAACTGTGTATTCATATTGCAACTTTCTCACTCTAAGTTTACTTCATGGCTACAGGAGCTGTTTCTACATACATTGCTTTCAAAGATTGCTTGCAAAAATAATAGGAGAGACTGCATGCTATGTTAGTATCTTAGCACAGCAGAGTGAGGGAAAAGAGATGCAGAAAGTGCTGTCCCGTTTCTCAGGTGATGCCTCACTGTTAAATGAACAACCAGCATGCTCCAGCACTAACCATTTGGGAAAAGCTGGAGATAGAATCAGGAATCTGGAAGTCCTGCAGAAAAAGGACTTCTTGTTGTGGGAGGTTAAAAATAAGCAAATGTATCAACTACAAAGAAATAGCACCAGTTAGAAGCTTGTCTTAGAGCAGCAATTCATGGGCAATTGTTCCTTTCTGAGGGGAGCTGCAGGCTGGGTGATGTGGTGCTGGTGTAGCCCATGCCAGGTGGCCCTGGGCAGCAGGACATGTGGGCAGTTGGGAGCACCAGCCACTGCCTCGGTGAGAGCAGGGGAGTAGCCCAAGAGCCATTGCCAGCCTGGGACTCCCCATACCAAACTACCCTCCAGGGTCAGTGTGTCTGCAGAAGCCCAGTGAGATCATTGAAAAATGATGGGATGGAAATTATGTGCCCAAACCCAGTAACAACGCCATCACTGTAAACAGAAGATTTTTAAAGCATTTCTGCACAAGGTACCTACATTATTCATGCCAAGTTAGGGAACTCTAAGCTATATAAAAATTATAAACTATAAGGTATAATCTTCTCTGTGTCTCATTCCCTCTGCTACAAGCCAGGCTTTCTGAGGACTGAATTTAAATATAAGGTAAGGTAGCAGCTGAGACTGAAATTTGACTTATGTTTTATTATTCAAAAGAATTCCATAATTGATCTCTTAGGGGATTGGGAAAGCAAGGATTACCTATTTTTGAGGCAATGCCTACTGTGCTGAGGTCCTAGAGATCCATCTCTGCCATAGTTTTGTTTTGCTACTTCTTTATAAGGTGCTGTGAAGCTTTTGAATAGTAAACCCTGCATAATGATCTCCCCAGTGGCTCTGTCTCTCCTGGGTTACAAAGGCAAGGCTGGTATTGCCGCAGGGTCCTCTGCAAGCTGCTCACTTCTCCAGTCCTTGTGAACACTTTGTAGTTTAGTCACCTTTGCTCCTCTGTTCCACCATGAGTTTTTAAAAACATCCCTCATAAAGTTTTACACTGATTCAGCATCAGGTCTGTAAGTAACTAGGACCTGCCTTTGCAAAAAAAACCAATACCGATTTATTTTTCAAATGTTAGGATTAGTGGCTGCTTTCTGCAGAATTTACCATTTATGACTTCTGTTGGAAAACCACTTTGTTTTTCTGTAGCTTTCGTATCTATTCATGCAGAGTGCACTAAAATCTTTTTTGAAAATAAAGGAACAAATAAACCAAACATCTTTATAATGCACTAGACATTCTATTTTCTAGTTATAGCACATGGATCAGTTGAGACAAAGTTGGGCAAAAGGATGAGCTGAGATAAAGATATTGGGACTTTATCCATTTACTAAAGCCCCCTCTTTTTTATTCAAATGGTGAAACGACTTCCTTGTATGTGTGTTGCAGGATTAGCAGCATATTTTAAAGGTAGGTCTAGATTCACACATAGCAGTCCCTTTCTAGCTGTAAAAGTGACTTAGAAAAATAGTTGTTTTAAATCATCAGGCTGGCCACTGTTCATCAACAGTGAGAAATGCTGATATTACTATTCCACTTGTCCCTTTGTAAATCAGTTCCTTTTATATCCTGAGCTCCTTCCTTCTTTTCCTCCCTCATAATTTTCCCTTAGATTTCGGGTGAACTGGTTGTTCTGGCATAGTGAGCACAATTGGTTTCTTGTTTCTGCACAATGCTATATCCAGACTATGCAAGAAAAAGGTGACTGGAGAAAGAGGATGAAAGTGTAGTGCTGGTGAGATGTGCCAGGTGCAGACTCTCCCCAGAGGGACATGTGATATTTCTTCATGAAGCATGACATTATTCTCAGTCTTGTCCCCTTCTTTACATTTCCACCAATACACTCTTTAGATTTACTGTTTGATTCACAAAATATTTCCTTTCCCATGGCCAATATTTCTTGAATGTTTCAACTTTTTCTTTTCAGCAGTGAAATGATTGTTTTCCTTAAAAGACATTCCTTGTCCCACCTGTAAGGCCACCCTGGAGTGTTCTATCTCCAGATTTAAATTTCTTTGCTATTTCTATTATTTTCTGGTCGCAGGTAGTATGGACTCTTCCTGGCAATTTTCTATTTCTCCAATTACAGCCTAAGTCCATTGTAAGAACAAGTCTGATCAGATAACCTAAACTTGAATTACAAAGGAAAGGGGGATGAAAAAGAGGGAAGTGAATAGGAGAAGGGGAAAAAACACACAGGAAATATGAGGAAAAATTTTCAGAATGAAAAGATGAAAATAATTATGACATGGGAAGAAGGAAAACCTCCAACATATTTTTATAATGGAATCAGAACATAGGTCTGACCTACAAAGCCTACTGACCCACCCTATGCAAATGTTAAATCCTCTAAACCCTCTAGGACAGAAGGCTTATGGAAAAACCATTTCTAAGTGATTTTCTAGTACATGACAAACACTGTTACAGTTAGGCTGTAAAATCTGCATTTACTTCTGCTGCTTCAACAAACAGTCTGCTGAATTCAAATGAGTGGTTATTGAGTTGCTGGTGAAGATTGAAACTTCATGAGGAAGAAATGTTTAGATTACAGTGTGTTGCATCATACACTTCCTTAATGATTAAAAAAATGAAAAAATATCTGGCAAGATGAAGGAGAAAGTCATGAACTGTTAAGACTGTGTCTTTCCTGCATTGCCATGGCTTGGTTACTGTCCAGCTACCAGCTAGGAGTAATTTAATACTGAAATGAGGCTGTTTGTATGTGTTGTATATACTGTTTGAAAACCCTCTTGACATTATAAAGTGGCAGCCAGCTACTGGTGAGGTTGAGAAACCCTGCTGTTCCTTGAGTCTTCAGGAAGGCAAGGAAATTCGGGGAAAGCTTAGAATGACAGTGGTTGAAACAGAATAGTCCCCTTGCTACCCTTTAGCAGTGTGGACTCGTTGCCAATACAAGGTAAGCTTTGCCATGACATGCTGCCATGACACGCTGCCTGGAGCTGGGACAAAGAACTGGAGGAGATAAAGCCTCAGTGTTGGCTTGAAAAAGAAGGAATATTAAACTCACATGTAAGATTCTAACCCCCAAAAATCTGTGCTATATTCTAAAACTTCATGCTAAAATGGGCTGAAATTATATCAGAGATGAAATATCCCAGCCTTGTAACCTAGGAAGTAAGGAACTGATATGAAAGTGGAAAATCTACTTCTATCTGGTTCAGTGTTTATAAATATAATAATTATTTTTAAAATTCAGGGATGGCATAATACATTCACATACCCCCATGGAGCATGCATTTTAAACAAAGTCTTTTCTCTGCCAATTAAGTGCCCTAAGGGTTAGCCTGCAGAGTCAAACATGGAGGCATTCTTCAATATTAATTTCATTCTGGTTTGTAACTCTGATAGAGGATTTCCCCTCCAAACTTGGAATTTTCCCTTTTTAACCTTTTCAGAGCAGATCAGGGTCCTTTCTGCCCCTTTCCCCATCCAAGAGAAATCTCCCACCTACATGTAGCCTTCAAGGTTTAGTGATTAGGATGAGGGAAGTTGTAGAAAATTATGACAGGGAGTCTGTCAAAAGTTACTATATCTGGAGAGTGTTTATATTGCATGGTATTTTGCACTTCCCACTGCTTTATTTCTGTGAAGTAGCAAAATATCTCCAGCTAAAAAATCCCTCGGAGCAGAAATTTATTTTATTGCAACATGGCAGCCTGTCTTTGCCTTGTGCCAGCAACAAGAGTTCTGACTTCTCCGTGATAATCAGCTCTCTGATATTGATACTTCTGAAGAGAACTACTTGGATTTTCTCAGGTTTCCTTTCCTTCCAACACCTTACTATTTTTTTTGTGGTTGGGTTTTTTTGTTTTTGTTTTTGTTTTTGTTTTTGTTTTGTTTTTTTGTTTTGTTTTTTTGTTTTCTTTTTTTGTTTTTTTGTTTTTTTTTTTTTTTTGTTTTTTTGTTTGTTTGTTTGTTTGTTTATTTTCTGTCAAGCATCTGTACCCTAGTTTTTTATACTTAAAAATACTTACATTGTTATAGAAAGGGCATTTTTGGTCAAGAGCAAAGAGCTAATCTGACAAACCTAACGCATTTTCATTTCATTCAGTTTCTGAAACATCTAATACCATAATAACATTGATTTTCACAAAGGGATCCTTGAGTTAGCTGGTTAATCCATATTTTATACTAACTCTTATAATTCCAGCCTGACTTAATAAGAAGTAGTGATCTAAGAGATCTTCAAAGAAATTTTCAACAGTTTTCACTGTTGTTTCACTGACCACAGGTGACAAAAGTGACAGCAGAGGCAATGTGCCCTTTTGCAAATTGCAAAAGAAAAATGTGCCACAATCAAAAATGAAAATAAGAAAGCCAGATCCTCAAAAGAGCCCTAAACTCCACCAGACAAAAAGCAGACATTAAGAAAAAAACCCAAACACTCCTGGATCCTAAGCTACTTTTTAGTTTGAAGGTTTCTGTCTTTCCGAAAATGTAAACTGAACTCAGAATAACTTTTCAAACTTTGCCATGCAGTCAAAGGCCTAGAGATTTCACCTAAATGAAAGCAGACAGTGTTACAATCACCAATCTTCAAGAGACAGGTCATTTACTTAAACATCAAATGTCAGGAGACTTCATCTTAAAATCACGAAGTTGGCAGTGCAGAAAGGCACGTTCCCTGCAAATCAAACCTATAGAGTTCTGGCACATTTGGGTTCAATCGTCCTTATTTTTAGCACAAATCCATCTCAAGAAATAGCTTTAAGTGTATTGGAATAAAAGTCACACTTCAAAAGGATAAGAGTGGTGTGGAGGCCCACGGCAAACTTGGAAACTTCACTCGCCATCAGCCATGTGGAACAAAGGCACAACTGTGCTGTCAGGGGTTACCACTGCAGCTCCTCATGTGGGGCAAGGTGGGAGCAACAGGGTGTCTCAATAGCAGCCAGAGCTTCAGATACTGCTGAAGAAGTAGTATTTTTTTTTTTTTTTGCAAACCTTTAAAGTTGTTGAAGGACTTTTCAAATACTGTAACTGCCTGAGACTGGAAATTCCCCAAAAGTGAGTTGAAGGTAGGCAGTAATGATCACATAATTAATAACCTTGAGCATGACTGGGAGAATATCAATGAACCTTGTGTTTGAAGGGAGATACTAAACCAGAAAAGAGCAGGAAATAATATTAATGCTCAATCCTTTAATAAGTTCTCATCAGACATTAGATTTCCCTAAATCAAATTGCGTAGAAAATGACTACTATATTACTTCAGCTACAGTAGCCATTCTAGTTTGACAAGTGCATAAAACACAATAAAAGGCTATAGTCATTTGTAAATTCCAACCAAGTCCCCTGTATCAAATTTATAGTTCTGAACACTGTAAGGAAATAAAAGAAATCTTTACAGAAGAAAAATCTATTCTCCCTTGAGAAAAAAAGTGAACCTATTAACTGACATCCAATATTTCTGCAAAAAAATCTCTACTTCTTCACTTTCATATAGAATTCAGCAGATTCTTCTGTATTGCAGCTTCCAAACTTCCATAGTAGAGGGCAACAACCAACAACAGCAGTTTATGCTTCCATTACTCATTGTCATGTGTTGCAACTTGTCGATGATTTGTATTAATTAAAATGCCAGAGCTTTGCCATGATGTAGGCAAGCACTATGGTCTGGACTCAAAGAAAACCTCATCAAATGCCAGAGCAAAAGCTCCTACTGGCTTGCCTTATTGAGCTTTTATATCTGTGCCATAGACACAAATTGGTCTGTACATCTCAGGCCTGGAAAACATGGAATTTAGGCAAGGTAATTTTGATATTTTTTGTAACCTTGGAAAAAGTATATTCTTTCTAATTTTTTTTTAATTATTTTAAAGCGGGATTTACTGATACCAGTCGGTCATTTTGCTGTGAAGACCACATTTGGGAGAATCACAGCAAGTTAACCCACAAGCCAATGAGTTCCTACATGTGAAAGGAATTATCCAGCTGATGTAATGCAAGACGAATGTCCTTGTTCCATTAGCATGTAATCTGAGTACTACAGCCACAAAATGGAGACAACAACATTTGGATATTTCACACATTTCCCTTCTTAGAATGCTGCTGGATGTGCTGCTGCGGTCACTTTGCTCCAGATGAATTAACATGGGTATGTTTAATACCTCTAGTTTGATAACAACATATGTTGTTCTAATTAGAATTTCCTAGGTTTTGCTGTGTTTCGACTCCTTGATAAGTTTCTTACCAGAACTATTCAAGATACTAGTGCCTTCTAACAGTTATATATGAGAAAAAATATGCAGAATTTGGAAGACACAGCACCAATACATTCACTTGTATGTGGCAGAGATGGGAGTTTATGTGGAGCATAAATCTTATTAAGCAAGTATCAGCTTTCAAGAAATGCTTACTCCTCTTCTCTGGACCATTGATTAAAAAAATATAACCACTGTTTCTTCACTTGCTTTATAAGTTAGTCTGAAAAGGTCTTGCAGCATTTTAAAGCCATCCACCATAAAGTATACTGATTATGTGAAACATAAGGAAAAAGAAAAAGAAAAATAAACATAAGGAACTTTACACTATTGATTGAAAACTACTTTTTTGTCTATGTTATCTGCTGACTCCAAGGTGTCCAGATGCCCTTCTGTTCAAAACTCTTCATAAAGCTTATACTGGTTATTTTACTGTTGATTGCAAATCATTCCTGTTTTTTCAAAGCTTTGCTGTGGTAGTATCAGGGCGCCCATTACAGCAAGTCCTGGATGAAATGGTGAGATACCCTAACAGGTCAGAAAGCAGATGAAGTGCTGGGCCTGATGTTTCTAGCCATAAGATGACTTTCTTCCCATTGGACATTATTTCCAAGATGCTGGTGAAAAGAATTAAATCTGGAGATGATTTTTTTCAGAGTCATATGAAGCCCCCTTATGTATCTTGAAATCTTGGTGTTTTAAAAGACACCCAAGCCCATCCTAATTAAGCTAGAAAATACAGTAGTTCTCCATACTGTGAAAGCCTCTGGAGTTCTGTGGAAAAAAAAAATAAAAAGTCAAAAAATAAATAGGGAATCATCAGCAGCAGGATCAAAACCCCCAAACCAAACTGTCAACCAAGTTTTCTTTGAAAGTAGGATCTGAGGCAGTTATAAACTCTCCCAGAATTTTTACTGCATAGTACGGTTCACAAGCTTTATTTTCTTCATGTTTGTACCACAGGTACTGTCCCTGGAATTCCAAACCTGTCAAATCTAAGCCCAAACATTGCTTTGAAGCAGTGGGTGCACAGTGACAGTACTCTGTTGAAACTTGTGGATCTTCATTCTTCTACCATCATTTCATCCAGAGGTTTGTATTAAAGTACACCAATACTCCCAGCTCTCAAAAGGGCAAATGAAAAATCTCAAAAACTGGAGAAAACACAGCATTTTCTGTGTGAATGGTGAGCGCCTCCTCTCCCTCCTTTCCCGACACGTCTGCTCACTCCAGGCGAGTGGGGCTCTGGCCAGGGGGGTTTGCTCACCCTGCTGAGCAGCACTCTCTGCCAGCCACAGATGACTCATCATGTGCCCCGAACCAGCCCCAGCCTGACATCTCCGTGCAGATGTCCCAGCCAGTGAACAGTAGTGTTCTGCACTCTTTGCAGCTCTCAAACTTAGCAGCCAAGCTAAAAAAGCCCTCATGATCATCCTTTTCATCAACTGCATACGTACTGACTTTTCCTAATTAGAGGATGAATGCGTAAAAGGTGACCCTTTTTGTCTCCTGAGAGCATTATTACAGCAAAAGCTACTATCTAAACCTAGAAATCTACTTCTTTTTAAATATATATTATTGCTCTTACCCCTCCCACACTGCTTTCCAGATGAAATCAAAAAACCTTTTAACTGGTTTTACCTGATTTCCCTGAAAATAAAGGGTTAGACTTGATGTTACCTAGAGAAGGAATTTGAAGTTCATTCCAATTCTGAGTAAGAAGATTTAAGTCATTGCAGACAAGGTAGATTATTGTTCATATCCTTTTATGAATAGGCAGAGCAAGAAACGACGTTTCTATACAACAAATCCACGTAATAAAATATTCTTTTTGACAACACACACTGCTTCAGTTGCTTGGATTACTGGCTTGTGTGACCTCAGCCACACACACACACGACAGAGCCCAAAATAGAACCAGAAGATGAGTCATGATGTTCAGGAAGGATTTCAAAACAAATGGACCTATTTACTTGTGCAGCTGTCTCCCGAAGCTAGTACTGTTTTACACTGGTATTATTGATTTGTTCTCATTATCTGCATCTGAGAGGTTAGTTTGTTTTTGTTTTTGATTGGGGGGGAATTTGCATTAGGTAATTAAAATAGCAGTTTATTTCTTCAGAGGAAGCATTTCAGGAATAAATATGACACATGCATTCTGGATGATCCAAAACAGGAGCATCATAACTGAGATATCCTCAGAATTGTAGGGACTGTGCTTCTTGCTTGCCAAATGCCATGCAATTGCACAGCAGTTTATTTCAGCATTGGGAAATATATGAAATAAAATGCTTTTTTTGTCATTTCATGAGGGATGCTCCATGCTTGCACAGATTCACAAGGCTGCTATGTGGTACACATGCTAACAGTGTGATATTCCTTATTTTATCTACTTAATATTGTAATTGCTGTATGACTAAAAGAAAAGGTCCAGCCACGAAGTGAGACTATAAAGGTTTGTACAAAAGTATTTTTCAGGTAGACAGAGATCTGTTTTAGCACAAGTCCTAGTGCCTTGCAAAAGGTAAAAAACAATTAAGTCAGCCAAACTCTCAACTCTTTCTTTTGACCTAGCACAATGATCTTGTGTATCTTTTGAATAGAATTTTTATTCTGAAATGGTTATTGTATTTGACTGCCAAACTCATAATGTTTCATCAAGCCTAATTATCTCCTTAATATGATACTACTTTAACACAAACCCAAGACAATGCTTTAATTTTTTATTATCATTATTATTTTTTTAATAAGTTCACCCCTAAAGGCTTAAGCCAACTGCTCTTAGCGTGATAAAATGTGCATTAACTTCAGCTTCAGACCCTAAAAGCAAAAGATAATTACTACATAAATCTCAGGACCTTATATATTTTCAGTGTAGCTAACTTAAATGGCAACATCTCTGCAACAATATTATAGATCAAATTATTTACTATGGATTTATGTTAGCATTGCCCCATATCAAAGACTCACCACTTTTATGGTAGAAAATGAGAGGCAAATAAACCTTTAGCTGACAAAGTAGCAAGAGTTAACCTTTACAGCTGAAATTATGTTTATCTCATGTGAGCCTTTCTGGAAATCAGTAGGTTGGAATGAAAATAGAGCATAAATGATTGTTTTGCTTCAGTAATGAAAGAAATAATGAAGGAAGGCTTATACCAGTACTGGTTGTACCATGGACTTAAGGTCACCAGGAATTACCTGTTTGCTTCACAAAGGCTTGAGCGAAGGGTCAAAATTTCATAAGTCCTTCATTCAACAAGATATTAATGAGAAGAATTTACCTCTAAAATATGTCAATGTCACAAAAGACACTGGCTGATTTCTATCAGATGTGCAATTTAATGTACACCAGCAGGCAGCAAGGTGACTTCAGAAGGACTGCGATTCACTGAAATGAAACTGAGTTTTATTAATCATCTCTTAGAGCTTTTGCTCATAGAATTTAGCATTTGCACTTGGATTAATAGTGTTTAATTTACTAAGAAGGTATGTATATTTCTGAATGATGCTGACCAATAGCCAAGCTGATACAGACCTTGTTTGTAAAAGACTTCATTCTGACTCCCTTAGGGTATTTCAGACTCCAGACAGGCAACAGAAAAAACAGTCTGAAATAAATAGTCTGAATTTAAATAAACAGTCTGAATACTGATACAAATGCACAGTACTGAATATTGTATGCAAACATATTGCTGATTAAAATAAAATAATAAAAATCCCCTTTTGTTAATATATTCGAGCAGTAATCATGTCCTTTACTAAAAAATCACTTATTACCACTCTCAAACTAAGGACTGCTGAATTTTTTAAACAAACCCAAATATCATCAGTATAAAATGATGATTGATAAAAAACATCATAAACCCATCCTTTATATTGGTAGATGTAGTCATAAAAATCATCATCATTTTTTACTCTTTTCAGGCCAGGTAATGTTTTGATTTAACCAGTCAAGGAATAAATGAGCTTGCAGAATGCAGTGACCATTCTAAAAATAGACTGGTAATGACAGTTTTGTTCCCCTCTGCAGATTGTGCCTGCTACTAAGCAAACTTATTAACAGGTACATAGCTCAATGCTTCTACTGCCCAACTATTTCAGTGTAATTACAGAACTTCAGCAATATATGATGAACTGAAGTCTATCATCAGTTCTTGATATGATCACTACGTTCAGTTAGCTCCCTGCTTCACTGATTGTGCCTTTTTTGGTGCCAACTGTTCCCACAACATGTCTTCCCAATCCTCATTCTCTAAGACATTGTCCTCTAATTTGCAGACACAAAAAAAAAAAAAAAAAAAAAAAAAAAAAAAAAAGGCAGTACACAGTAATTCTTCCAAACCATAACAGGCTGTAGCATTTTCCTAGAAATGTTCCATTTTAGAATGTACAGGTTCTGCTATGAAAGGAGCAACAGGTTCTGATGATGGCAGAAAGCATTTCATTATATCCACAGTCTAGGAAGGAGAAAAATTATTTGGGAATGGTATTTATGTTGTGGGATGAATAGACCTGTAATAGATGCCACAACATCCCAATAACTAAATTTAATGCTGGTAACTCTTTTATTTTCTTTGCTAATGGAGCCAACTCCTCTCCTCCCAAAAGAGAAATTGATTATAATCTTAATAGTAGATTTTTAAAGAGGTCTGTGACAGGGACCTCTACACAATATGTTTCTTCTTTTTCATCCTAGTCCAACTCCTCACAAGCACAACTTTAATTATGGATTTCCCTGAAGAACTGGGGCAGGGTAACAGAGTGTCTGTGTGTGAGTGCTTTTGTGTGAGGATTGAGGAACAACTTTCCTGATGCATAAGGAATGACAATTAGAAACTATACATTTTTAGAACTTAGGCAGTAACAAATTGATTTAAAAAATCTCAGGTTTCCACCATAGTCCTCTCCCTAGGTCTTAAACCTGTAGTAAGAATTAGTCTCTTCCCTGGGTGAAGTCCAGGTATGCATTAACATTCATCAAGTGGATAAACTGGGTCCTACAATGTTGGTGCAAAATGATCACAGCTTGGATAAGCACACCCTCTCTAATGTGTAGGCAATGTTCTGGCAGAGAATGAAAATGACAAATGAATAGAAATCCTAAATAGAAAGAATGCAGAGTCAGAGTATAATGTGGTTTTAGCATTATTTTATTACAAAATAGCATTTATTGTTTTTGATTAAAAGAAATCTGGAATAAGAACCTCTGGGCTGCTAAAATATTTGCATTCCTGGTTAGTAAGGAAAAAAGTGAGGAAAAAGACATAAAAGGCGAGACAAAGACCCTTTGGTATGATTTAATTTCCTGGAAGCACAAAACTAGTGTTATGCTTCTTTGGAAACAGAACCAAACTAATAAACACAAAGAAACAAACAACAACCAAGAAGAACCACCAAAAATATTTGAAAAAAGCCCCCCAAAAATCCAACACTTGCAAATAGTGGTGAGTCACAATAGTTTGCCCCAGGGTCTCAAAGGGCTGTCACTCCAAATACACAATGCTGTCAGAAACTTGTGACACCTTCCTCAAAGCTGAAATGCCACAGAATTTGACACTTTACTAGAGAGTCACTGTTAACAGCTGGCAGAGACACCAGATCTGAGTAGATATAAGTGAACTTGGGAGTGGTCTGAAGCTTTGTCAGGGGAGATTTAGGTTAGGTGTAAGAAAAGGTTCTTTACCCAGAGTGTGGTTGAGCACTGGAATGGGCTCCCCAGAGAAGTGGTCACAGCACCAACCTGACAGAGCTTAAGTGTTTGGACAGTGCTCTCAGACACATGGTGTGACTCTTGGGATGTCCTGTGCAGGGCTAAGAGTTGGACTTCATGATCCTCATGGGTTGCTTCCAACTCAGGGTATTCTACGATTCTATGACTTTCCATCTCCTGATAAGGTTGAAAATAAAAGCAGACCAGATCTCGTTTGTGAATTCTGCATGCCTAGTGCCTGATCCCTTGGCAGATAACTGAATACTATAGATAATTTTGGTAAGGACTAAAATTAATTATAGATAATACATTAATTTTGGGACTTGAATATTAATACTGTACCTTCAAAGGAAATGCATGGCATCAGGGTTCCATGTGGTAAGAACAACTCTTGTACCAAATTTGATGCAGCACTTGTGCTTATGGATAGTCAGGTACAATATAAAGCAGCTTTTTAAAACCCTGATATAATAAATGATCATTAATCAATCCTATTTAGGGTACGTCCTACTGACTTTCATTGACCTTTAACCTTCAAAGCACTTCAGTCACTTTCATAAAAGTAACTGTAATTATTTGAGAGTACTTTAAACTTTGTGTTTGGTCAGTGTTTGATCTCAACTGGAAAAGTGTCATCAGGAAGGGCAATGGTGTCTCCAAAGAGATATACCTTTCCTAGGGGATCATACTAGCCACATCATCCCATTACATCCCCTAACTCTTGTTATCCTTCATGGTTTTTGCTCACCAGTAATCTGGATCACAGGAAAGGCCCAGTCTACTTCCTAGTCTTTCACATGTGCAGCATAAAATCTTTACCTTATAGATAGAACAGTCTCCTTTTCATACTTATGTATTATGGCCTTTTTTTCTTGACATTTCAGGTACCTCAGCACCCAGTGGAGCCCAGGTTTTCTTTTTGTGCCTATTTTTGCAACATTTCTGCTTCTCTTGCAGAATTTGATAAATGAGAATTTGTAGAGTTGCTTATAAAAATATGATTACACAGAATTAAATTGTCAGGCCCATTAATTATTCTGATGAAATACACAAAGCCAAACAAAGGGATTTTTGTGCCCCCTACGATGAACTGTGGAGAGCCAATCTGTGGGCATTTTCACTTTTATGCTCTATTAAATGCCTCTTAAAATGTAAACATAATCACTGTAACAGAGCTGGAGTTCCACTTTTGCATTGGTACATTGGTATTTGCATGGCTTTCTGACTTGGCCTAGCAAGTCCAGCAGCCACCTTGATGTGCCTGTGGAGCCCTGTGCACTGCTGTCATTGCTGTCCCTGCTCTCAGTCTGCCTTCATTTGCACTTCATTATGCAAACATGCAAATCATCTGTTTTTATCATTATGAACAATTATCTTACAAGGGAAGATGAAGAAATATTTTGTCTTGTATTCACCCATAATTATTCTAATTGGTTAAAGAGAATGGGGGAGAGGAGGGATCTGCAATCTAATTCTAATAAAAATATTTATCACACAAATAAGCATGCTATCAGTTACATTTTCTTCTGAAGGCACTGACTCATTTGATATTGTTTAATTGCAAATCTTACAATGTGGGTAACCACTACAAATAAAATGTCAATGAAAAAGAGCAAGTAAGATTGCAACAATAATAAAGGAACAATACAATAAGATACAATAATTGACAAAGACTTTCATTTCCAGGTGTCCTGGGAAGATAGAAGATTCATTGGTTTTAGATGAGAAAAAGACCAATTCATGTAGCAACCAAATTAAGAATGATGGACTCTTTATCATTATTGTTGCAACTTACCAAAATCCACCCCAATAAGGGGCATGGGGAAGGAGAAATGTGAAGTATCAAAGTGTTGGGACCCTGATGTACATTTTTGTCTCCAGAACAAACAGGATGACTTTTCCTTTGAGGAACAAACCCTTCTTTGTCTGAACTTTGAAACTGCTGCAAATACTTCCCCAGAACTTAAATAGAAGATCCAGGAAGAAAATGAAAACAAAGCAAACAGCTCAGAAATACTACAGATGGTAAAACCCCCTGTACTCCTGAGCCGAATGTTAAAGGTTTCTTAAAATCCTGGTAAGAAGTCTTGTTTAACACTGTATTTATAACTTCTCCTGAAGTCAGTCTAATAGCTCACTGTAATTCTGGGGAGAAACAACTCTCTGGGGACTGTCTTTCCATCAAGAGTACGTCATTTAAGTATATTCAGCTATCTAAAATATGTAATTTCTCCTCTTTATCACATAAAAACTTGAAATATTTGATTCTGCTATTAACTCCCTACTTGCTGTACTCCAGTTCTACAAACAAGTTAAACTAGTTCACCTATGCAACTTCATATAAAGGAGACTTTAGAAAAAGTCATACCCAAGTTTTGTGCTGAGCTCCAACAGGATGGCATTTCTCATTGCAGTTCTGAATATTTCTATCCTAATTATTTCTGTTTTCTAATTCAGTAAATCCTAAACTTTCATGTCATCAGACCATGCTAACTCAAAACTGTCCATGGAAAAGCATATGCATTTACCTAATTTACAACTTGGAAATGCAGCTAAAATTATCAGACCTATTTGTTTGATTGGCCAAAGGGAGGTTTCATAGCTCCTCAGAGCCTGTGCTCACCTCAGAAAAAATTTGAGAGAAGAGGTAAAAGAGAGAAGGGTGATAAGTTCTTCTATTTGGAATAAATATAAGAAGTGGCTTTGAAATAGCAGACTTGCACTCTGGAAGTAAGAAGGAAATCAAAGCAGAAGGAGGTCAAGGCTCACGTGTTAGCTTAGAACTCCCTCAGACCAGGGGGCTCACATCTTTATGTTGGTATATAACAGCAAGGAGGACAACCATACCTGGATTTCACCAAGAGAAATATCAGCTCACTTTTAAACTTCTGAAAGAGCTTAGACAGGAAATACTTTATAGGAAATGTGTCTCTCAATTCTACATCACAACCGAACTTGAATGTTTTGAGAAATTTTGCAAATCTTTTGCAAATCTTTTGATCAGGATCCATAAAGTAGAATAACCTAATTTCTTCCTAGCATAAAAATACTGGTTACATTACAAAGAGCCTTTCTGTCCATCTCACTGTTTTATAAGGCTCTGTGACATGCAATTACTTGCTGTAGTTTCAGAGGCTCATTGGAAAGCTCTGCATAGGGCTCTCCTGAGACTCTGGCACTGCTAATACAAGGCAATATGTGTCTCTCTAACTTTGTCCATCTTCCTCTGGGAGAAATCTTCCACTTCATTACTTCAAGAAATGCCTGGGGATTTTTGCAGTTCTTTTGACTATAACTGGAATCAAAATAAGAACTCCTACCAGCAAGGCTTTAAGAAGAAGTTTTTGTTTTAGCATCTCTGTCTGCACTCTGACGGCTGACATGAGCCCTTCACCAGCCTGCAGGGAGAAATCATTAAGACTCACCAACAGATAAATCCCACAAGGATTACACACATCTTCTTGTCACTAACAATGACATGAACACAGTTTTATTGCAAGATGAATCAAAGGTTATGCAAAGAAGGCTTTTTCCAAATCCCATTTCCCCATTTGTTTGGTTCTGTCTCCTCTTACTCAGTACTTGCTAGATACATACCCAAAAACTACAAGTCTGGGAATCCACCCACTCACTGCTCACAGCAGCATTTGTGCTGGTTTCAGTTAAGATTTCTCCTTCAGGTAGTGAGGGTATACAAAGATCAATACTAAACAAACTAATCAATACTAAACTATCCAAATCCTGTCACCATTTCTGTGGTTTTGTCTAGGACCAGATTGGAAATGGAGGACTGGACCTTTGCAGCAAAGGTGTAGTTACCAGTTCAGAAGAAATGACTGTCAAGGGTCCAAAACTCCCCATGAGTTTTTATGAACACAGACATCAGGGCCCTTTACACCAAGCAGGGGTCTGTGCAATTTGCAGGGTGGCAGAATGATCTGAAGTTCAGATTCCTGGTGAGTGTTGTAAAAGTACCTCCCTCCATTAAAATTCAGTAATGGAGAAATTCAGAAATTATGAAAGAGAAACATGTTTAAACTCTTTTTGTTTACTATCTTGCAAACCCAATTCCCATTTATTTTACTTGCACTCACTTCTGTGATTCATATCCATTAAAAATGAATATACAGCAGCATGTGTTTTCTTTCCCTCCTATGTCATTTATAGTTTGTTGCTTTCCATTTTAAAGTATATATTATTGAACAGACCAGATTATGAATTTTTGATGAATTCTTGAAACAGGAGCAGTTGTTAAGTAAATTATACCTATAAATAACTTCATAACAAGGCCAAATATACAATAAAATGAAGTTTGCATAAATATTTCTTGATTTAATGCCTGTTTTTCCTCCCACTAACATAAATCTCATCAGTCACTGACACACTGTGTATGGCATTTTCAAATTCTTTGCTGCTTGGGCCAGTAAATTTTTCTCATGTGTTTGTGATATTTCTTGTACAAACAGAGGATTAATGTCAATTGATACAAGTGTGAAGTGTTCCAGAACATTTTGCAGGGCAAGACTGCTGCTGGCCCTCATCCATGTAAAAAGGAATGAGGGTCTCCTATGATGCATGTCTTCTTGGAAGTTAGAGGCAATCATAGGCCCTTAGTTATGAATTTAGATATTTCAGTGTTTATATTTCAGGAAATTCTGTGTAATCCTAAGTAAGCAAGGAAGAAGTGAGCAATTCCTCATTTCCTATGCCGAATGAAATCCCTGACCATCCATGCTATTAGAGAAGGAAATTCATCATTGAAACATATAATGGATATTTTACATTTCCTACATGTTAAAGTCTGGTTGTAAAATAGAACTGACTTTCCTTTTCCTTTTCTGTCTATTGAGTCCTCCATGTTTATATAGCTTGTATCTGCATACCAATCTGCGAAATAGGTGGTTTAGTTCAGAGCATCAATTTCTTAGTAAAAGGTGACAATGTACCTGGAAAAACTAGAAAGGAAAAAAAAAATCTAATGGAAGAATCAGTTCAGATAAACTCCTATTTTCCTTCTGTTTAATTTTGTTTAATTCTAAATCCAACATAGTGGTAAATAGAAATTTGCCTGAAAAAGTTTCCTCACAGTACAAAATTTGACTGGGACAAAGCATATAGCACCTAGAATTTGCTGATATAAGTAATCTCTATGTTCCTCATCACATTTCTGTTTATTTGTAATACTTTTTTTTATTTTTTTATTTTTTTGAGAGTCAACAATTCAGCCTGTGCAAAAGTGGCAGGAAATTATTTAGTTCTGTGATGATCTTTTATGTCATAATTCGTGGTATTTTGCAGAGTTCACAGAAAGAATATTTGTTCATTATATGTCTTTCTTACCTACACCTCTTCCTTTTGCCCCAGTTCTTAATCCTGCATGAAAAGAAAAGCGAGAAAAAGTACTGAAAAGAAGAACTGTTGATAAATTATGTTAGTTTAATAACATTCATTTTATGACATTAAAAAACTTGTTTGCTGTTCAGAAAGATATCTGGTTGCTTTGTTGCTCCCTCTGTCCAGGGTTCTCCTCTGTCACCATAATTTTTTTTGACATGGTCTTTCAATTTAACTTTCAAACCTCATACACATCACTTTCTGTGTGAATGAAAGAGCTTCCCAAATTTATCCCAAGTTCTGCATCCCTTGCATTTTAAAATATTACTATTTTTCACGGCCTTTTGCAGTTGGTATGGTCATAATTGAAATGATAAATTTCCCTGAGACTTGTTAACTTTTCCTTTGGTTACTCACTAGCTTGAGGAGGCCCCTGAATTTCACTTGGATTGTGTCACCCTTCCTTTTAGAGGGATAATCAGCATAGTGACAATACTTCTGCGAACTCTTTTTTTGTGTTTGAGTTGTCCTGTTCTGTACATCCATAAATAAAGACATTCACTGTCATGAGGCATATGCTACCTCAGAGTTGCCAGCTGCATGTCACGAGAAAGTGTGTTCAAGAAAATAACTCTTTCATTTATGCACTTTTCTTGTGACTTTGTAAGAATGCACAGCCCATGTTCTCTGTTCCACATGCATCTTCTGTGTTCATTTAAACTTTCAGGTTATCAGGGGACTGAGACAGGGACAGCTGGACCATTTATGGGACAAGCTGCAGAAGAGAGATGCATGTGTGAAAACTAGAACCAGTGTTTCAGTAGCTATTCTTGTAACAGGATATTCGCCAGAGTCTCACTACAGCAGCCAAAGCTTTTATCTCTCGCACACACCTCTGCTAGGCTTTTAGGAAAACCATATTTTAATGGTCACATTGGATAATCAGGTCATCAAAAAGGGTCTTAAAAAATGAGCTAACATCTTGTTGTCACATTTAGCTAATGGTGATAACTATCATGTTCTAATTTGCAAGCATGTGAACAGAAATCTGAATTCCAATCAAATTACAAAAAAATACAAACAAACCGAAAAAGCAAGCCACCCTCCCCCCCAAATTTAAAGCAAAAAAGCAAACCAAACTCCCCCCACCTCTGCTTTTTAAAAAAAATAAATTAGAGAGGCAGGAGGAATGAGTAGAACAGAAGGAAATCTGGAAGTCAATTGGAAATCTGGTTTTGTTTGAGTTTTTTCCTTTAAGAATCAAACTCTAAAAATGAAGATTTCTTAAATTATCCAAGAGCACATGGTTCTTGGTCAACCAAAACTTAATCTAGAGAATCTATTGTTCTCTAGATTTTCCTAAATTTTTCAGGAGACATGTTTAATTTAACATCATCATGTAATTCTCTCACTTTAACTGGAGAGACCCATTTTGTAAGCAGTTAAACATATGTTAAAGTCCTTTTAGATGTATTTACAATTAGCCTCCTTTGGGTAAGAAATATTTTACTTGAAAAAAAATTATTTTAATAAGGGACACCAGACACAGTAGTTCCCTGTAAACATTCAGTGTTCACTAGTTATTGCCTTTTTCCTGAGAAACTTGGCATTTGCAGACATTTGGAATAGGAAATAACTCCTTTCACAGACCTCACAGTGAAGCAATCACTGGTCAAATTGTTCTTTCAAAAGCTGACCTTTCAATTTGTCTATGTGAATGTAGTTGGGAAGTTATGACCTCCAGCTACAAATTAATGATAAATTGCTGAAGGAGTTTTGCCAGCAATCTTATTTATCTTCTTTCATGTTCAAAAGATAAGGTCTTGATCCAGAGTCCATGTAAATGAACAGACTGAATTCCCCTACCTTCAGCTGCCTCATATTGTCAGGTACATGGAGTATATGATCTCTATTTAGTTACTAGAAGTCTTAAATTGCTTTAGAAAACATTAGATTAGAATACTAGAGCCTAGGGTATAAGTTTGTAGTGAAAAAAGAAATAAACAAACAAAATGCATACAATTTAAACAAAAATAAACCTGAAGGAGAGTGATTTTCTGACAAACAAAATGCACTTATTTACTTCAGTAGAGTAGGAAAATAATAGGTTAAGAGGGATAAATAATACCACCTGCCTCTTGGTTTTCATGTTGTAAGTTCTGTTGCCAAGCTATATCTTTAACTGTAAGTACCACAGACTTAAATTTGCTCTCACTGAATTTACACTTATAATTCCTACTGATGCTAAAGGAACAGGTATGGTGTGGAATATATCAAATGTAACATTAATACCCGAGAAGAAAATTAAGTGGTGTAGTCAATTGTTGGATATGCTCAAAAAGTCACAACAGTCTTATGTCAAATACCTCTTCTTTGTGAAGTTTTCTGAGGCATGTAATTTCTTGGATTTCATGTGAAACACGTGGACTGATAAAATTTTAAATACCAAGGTATACACTATAATCTGTGTCTGGATAGACAGACAGATGCCTACACACATGCACACACCCAATAATAGTGTATTAGCAACAGAGAGTGAAGATGTTTGGCAGATGCTTTAAACACCAAGAATTTTCTCATCAAAGAATCAATTGTTACTAACTGAAGAATGTGCTTGACATTTTACTCCTTAAAAGTTACAATAAAAGCCAGAATGAAGGAGGGCATTAAGGTTATAATAAAAAGTAGCACTTTTATTGAAACTTGTATTATTTTTCAATAACTCATGCTGAGAAAATGTAAGTCCATAAGACTTTTAATATCCACTACAATTCTTCTTTTAATACCCAAGTAGGCGAGACCATGGCCAAAACTATCTGTGATCTTTTTCCCTTCCATCTACTCTTTTTAATATAATGTTTTAAATCATAGAATGGTTTGGGTTGGAAAGGAGTTTAAAGATCACCCAGTTCAAATGCCACCTCGTTCCACAGGCAGTGATGCCATCCCCTAGATTAGGTTGCACAGAGCCCCATTCAACTCAACCTTGAACACTTCCAGGGATGAGGCATCTACAACCACTCTGGGCAACCTATTCCAGTGCCTCACCACCCTCACAGTAATTAATTTCCTCTAACTATGTAATCTAAACCTACCCTGTTTCAGTTTAAAGCATTAACTTGTCACTCCACGCCCTTGTAAAAAGTCCCTTTCCAGATTTCTTGTAGTCCCCTTTAGGTACTGGAAGGCACTATGAGGTCTCCTGGGAGCCACAACTCTCTCAGCCTGTCTTCTTCATAGGAGAGGTGCTCCAGCTCTCCAACCATCTTCGTGGCCCTCCTCTGGAACCAGTCCAACAGGTCCAGGTTCTTAAGCTGGGGGTCCAGAGCTGAACACAGGATTTCCTCATCAATGGATTGCCCCTTACCTTCCCCTAAAGTTAGATATTACTGGGTTTGGAATAAGGGATATAAAGAAAAACAAGATATAGTTTCTTGTACTCTGTTGAATCTCCTGTGCATTTACGGTAAGGGAAGTGATTGTTGAATTTTAGGCAATTCGGGAATTGTAGTAAAAGAAAATTGTAGCCACCTTCAAAAGGCAGGGATTTAATTAGCAAAATGAAAGAGAAGAGCACGAGAGAACAACAGATTCTTCTGGTTCAGGGAAAAAAGCCACAAACTAGCGCCACAAAAACAACCAAAGTTTAACTAGAAAAACCAACCCACTGATATTTTTAGTGCACTAGTGAACTGGAAATGAATAAAGCAGAAGCCAAACACTGTTGTTGCCCATTATTTCATTTTCCCACCAGCAAGCAATTTATTTTTCCAAAACCATTGTCAGAAATGCTAAGGAATTATTGCCTTTGACTACCTGGTCTAAAGATTCTGCAATGCCCACACCCTAAAAAGTACAACAAACCCCCACCAAAAGTAAATGATAAATTGACTGAAGAAACTATAAACATAGCACCTGTAATATTCTCAGTATTTCACAGGTTTCCTCTGTGAAAAATCAAACAAATTTTTACTGAGGTGATCCAAATGGATTTTCCAAAGCCACATCTCTGCTCATTTTCCATTCCATTTATTCTTGAAATGGGAAAATAGAAGCAAAAAGATCTGATTTTCAGTTACAATAGTAACTGAATAGTAATTTTCAGTTACTTCTCATGATACTCAATAAGAAAAGTGGCCTTAAAGAGAGGGTTAATTATGTTTTGGCCTATTTTAAGGTTCTTATACTGGTAGATCAAATAGTACGGTCATGCTTATGAAAACAGAAGCTGAACACAAACAGCCCCCATTGGAGCAAGAAGTAAATACAAGACTCCCAATCTTGTCTTGGAACCCAATGTTGTCTTTGAACCTATCTTCCTCATAAAATATTACTTTTGGAGGTTTTTCTTTTAATATGTTGTCTAAGACTTCTCCCCTCTGTTTGCCTGATGTTTTGCTGAAGAAGTTTTAAAATACTCATTTGAGTACTTTAAAATACTCATTTGAGATAATAAAATATGTCCTCTCCCTAACTGTATCTAACTCCTTTGCAGAACAGTGTAATGCTCTTTTAAATTAAAAGGGAGACAATTTAAATCACAGTCACATGTTTAGTCAAAAAAAAACCCCAAAAAGCGTGGATAAAATTAGTACAATTTTTTTTCTAGGGATAATTAGTTCAAATTAAATTAAATTATGTATTCTGAAAGTTTATGAATTCTTAATTTATTGTTTTCCTTTTATTATGTGCCATTAAAAGAAACACTTCGTCTTGAAAACAGTTCTTATTCTACAGAGAGACATAAGAAATAAGTGATAAGGAGCAATCTGTTTTAGCATGGATGGTACAAAGATTGAGAGAGCAATATTTCTAATAGATATCAGAAACTGGTTAAATGAAGACAGGGTCAAACCTTCAAATGTGAATGCAATTTTAAATCCTACAAAAAACAGCAAATTTTTCCAGGCATGTATTTCAGGAAAGCTTACCATATATGAGGTCTACTTCATGTAAATAAAAACTGTTCTTCACAGTAAATGCTGTACTTAAATGCCCAATTCTTTAGAGATGAAAATCTAGGATTTAGAAATTAAACGTATATATAAAATATAGAAGAGCAGAACTCACCTCACTTGTCAAGGTAAACATGTCCTTCAGTCAATCCTAATGAGACTATTCAAGGATAAACCACTCTGAATTTCCAAGACTAGCAAGCAAGTATCTAAAAAGAAAGACAACATACTCATCCCAGTTTCTAAACACATGTGCCTAATCCCAAGTTTTATAAGTGTTCCTGGAACAAGAGAGGTTTTCCAGGAAAGCATTTTTCAGAGCTGTAGTCTGACCTGACTTGGAGGGACCCAATCATCTTTTCCTATAGCTAAATAACTGTAGGAAGGAAAAATATCCTGTGGGCAAGAAAAACCCATTGACTAGTTTCAGCCACAGAAATGCTGGCCAGCTTTTTCCTTCTGAGAAGGAAAAGCAGTTTCTGTGTGGTTTCACAGAAGAACTCATGAGAGCACATTAGCAGAAGTGCTGCCTCATCAGGCTGACTGCAGTCCTCAACCAAGGCAACCATTTTTTAGCTCTTTGCTACCATGGCAAAAGAACTGCACCTGGCCTAACAGCCACATAACTAATTCAAGAATTGTATTGATTAATTCATACAGATTATCAAACAGACAGAGGTAAAATAATAGATCTCAAACAAAAAACAAGCAAACAAACAAACAAAACAGATAAAGCTATAGCAGTTGTTCTGTTCTAAACACCAAACCAAAGCTTGTTTCACTTCAGAATGGGCTGACAGGTATGTTATGAAATATTTACATTTTAATAAATCTGATCTGCAAGTGCTCATCTTAATCACTTTGAGATGAGCACTTGCAATCCCAACTGGCTTCAGCAAGAGCTATGACTGCCAACACATCTGCAAGTCATTTTATCAGCATAAAAGAAACCAAAAAGAACTGTATCTTGATGGACTATGGAGTTGAATTTGGGGTTCCAGGCAGTGGTACAGCTGATGTAATCCCGTGGGTAGTAATTCACTGGCAACACTGCCCTGTGGCAGCAGAGAGCCACATGTCTGGTCTCCAGCCCTCACAGCTCTGGGATACAGGCAGGCTCACCTCCATGCCACAGCATTTAAAATCAAAGTGTTTGGTTTTGCTCAAATGGAACAGTTTAAATCCCTTCCCTAAAAGAGAATAACTACTGAGTTCCAGTATGAAATGAAGAGTTCTGTGAGGCATATACATTAGCAGCACATGCTTAACACAGCCTTATCAGAAGACACACACTGCAGGGACAGTGATGGCTTCTATAAATCTAAGAACCTGGAAAACAAACATCCTTCAAAAACAATGAAGACAAAATACAACTCTTTAATAAAAGAGTCACCTTTAGTATTGAAGTGTAAGTCTTTTTATAGATATGAAGGTTCTGTGTACTAAACATTTTCTTTGAATTTGTTTATTAATTTCATTCCATAGTTTTCTTTATCCCATGTATTTAATAATTTTAGATGCAAAGGCTAGTCTAGAATACCAGTATATATTTGACAGAATCCTGATTTTTATGACAAAAAAGAATTTGTTTTGTGGATTCTTTCCCCTTCTCTGCCCCTTGTGAAATAAGATTATATAATATTCATTATTTTTTAAAAAGATGGCTTTAGATACATCAAACAATAAAGCAAGAACTAAACAGGCTACAAATACAAAACCAAGCATATTCAAGCCCAATACAAGTAAGAGAAATGCTTTTCCTTGATGCTGCATAACAGAATATAACACTTATGTGATGTCTGCTGGTTTTACTCAGATCAGAGCTGGAGATCTGCTGAGGGCAGAGAGTCAGGCCTCAGGACATGCAGTCAGACAGCCCTGCAATGGGAATTCTCCTTTTGCACCATGACAGAAACAATGAATTATGAATCTTACATCTATTCCATAGGGTATTCCATAAAAAGAAAAACAAAATGTTATAGTCTATTAGCCAGTGCAACTTTCCATGCGTGGGTAGAGGTAAACTGGTAGATGTATGCTTTGTGTAGCTTTGCTAAGTCAATCTGTAGTTAACTCTTCAAGTAGAATTGAACCAAACCTCACATAGGTCTGTTGAGCTCTGTCCCAAATAAGACTGATTGGGTGGATCAGCTCAAAAGATAAAGGAAATCAAGAGTGTTGGCAAGGGACCAAATTGAAGGGTCAAACCAAAGTTCCTTGGTATATATTTTTTTTAGAGAAAACGTTATCTCTTTTTTTTTTTTTTCCTACATTTTCTCCCCTCAAATATACTCTAAAGAATAGTGTATCTTGGTGGAAGATTCTTAATAAATAGGTCTGGAGTATAAACACTTAAACAGCTGGTGGATCACATGCATATAGTCCATATTCTCTTGGCACAATGGTGCTGAGTAGAGGCCATGCTACTGACAGATCTCTCTTTTATGGGAGGGATTTGTAAAGCTCTCTGTAAAAATCCTGAGATAAATTCAGGGTGACTTAGGAGGAAAAATTAAAGAAAAAGAGTTATGGATGTTCAGCATAGCCAAAGAGTCAATAAAACAAAATGATGTAATCTAAACTGTAATGCTTTTTATTTTCTGCAGTTTATTTTCTGTAGACATTTTCTACACTTCTAAGTCCCTGACTTATTTGAAAAACACACACTGACATGTCTTTGGTTGTGTCATCTTCTTGTTGTCTACTATTTTTCAAACATAAAATTCCTCTGTATATGAAAAACTGGATGTCAGAGAAAAATAAAATAACATTTAATAAGGAAAGAGCTTATCCAAACTGGTATTTTTATGTAGATCTGAAAACTAAAGACTTGCAATTACCGGGATTATAAATTGTGTCTTCCTATCAGGTCTCCATAGAAACACGTTTAAAATTTATTTTTCTAACAGTTAGTAAGGTAGGGATTTAAACCATGGAGTCTGAATATTACTATTCCACAAAGATCCTGTCTTAGTGAAAACAGTAATAATTCTGTGGAATTCTAAAATAGTATTGCCTGATTGAAATCAATGTTAAGATTTCAGGCACTTGAGAAATAGCAGGCTTCAGGGAATAGCTCAGAATTTAAAAAAAAAAAAAAAAAAAAAAAAGCTGATGAAGAACCCCAGGGATGCCAACAGTGTCATTTTCAAACTACACAGTTCTCTCATTAAATTTAATGTAGGACACACGTGTAACCATACAAATACTCATGGAAGAAATTTAAATGGAAGTGAGGTGGGAATTGAATGAGGCTGTGGTTCTGTAGCACATAGAGTATTGGTTCTTAGTTCTCATAGCTGTCAACTTGAACTTGGCTTTAACCTTTAGATCTGGAAAGGAATGATGTTTAAGACTTTTATTAGGCATTGCCTTTTTCTCAGTTGCATAAAGCCGATATGATTTATTGGACCACCATGCTGTCCACCACACCTCACAGGGAATTTGAAACCTAAAGCAAAGGGATTAACCAACTAGATGCCAAAATCCAAGCTTCTGTTTTCAAATTCATGACCAGGTCCATATTTAAATTCTTGTTTTACAACATTGCCAGATGTTGTAACTTTGCATGCAGAGCTACCATACTTCTCTTACCACCTCCCTGACAGGCACACCAAAGGAGGAAGTAGTGGCTTTGTTTTTGAAGTCAGGGCAGAGTGGAAACCAGGAGACTACCAGTCAAACACAGCTGAGTTCAACAAATAGTCTGAATGAAAAACTTTAAAATTTCAACTTCCTGGTTCCCCAGATGAGTTCAACATAAGTGTGGCATAAGTTTGTGTCCTTGTACAAGGGAAAAATAATGTAATATCCTGGTTATACCTAAGGAATATACATATTCTGCTTTGAAAATACTTGTAAATTTAAACTCCCACCCCTGGCAGCGGGTGCAGTGGTTAAGAGCATTTGATCCTGCACATTTTGCATAGGCCCTGCATCATGGGCTGACACACCTATACAGGTTTGGAGTCTCATTCACATCTCCAAGACAATAAGCCTCTCAATCCCCAACCCTCTTTAAAGATCTTGTGGTATTTGATGCTGAAAAAAAATACAGAAGTCAGGAAATTCTGGATGTACCATAATTGTTTACTGGGTTTAGCAGAATCATTCAGTTTCTGGAATCATTAACTGTCTTATAGTGTGTAAACAATAAACTGCATTTCTCTTTTGGTTGCAGAAACACAATTTTCTTTCTTTCATCTTGCTTTTAAGTATACCCATAAAATGTAGCATCATAGATATGCATTCCACTAATACACAGAAATTTCCTTTTTTTTGCAGACATAATTTTTATGGATTTATGCAGCATTCTTTGGTACTTTTGTCTACTGATTTTGTCTACTATCTTACTGTTTTAGGAGCAATTTAGGGGAGAATGGAATAAACTTAAAGTCTAATCTTAGAATCTTGTCTTTAAAATCCAATTCTATAAGCAAGATGAATGTAATTATTGATGAGAGTTAAGCTTGATAAAACTTCTGATTTCATATTTGTCTACTCAGAAGGTAGTATTCCTGCAAGGTATCAAGTTGTACTTGGCTCTGTAGAGACCAGATGCAGAATTAATTATTAAGTGCACCTCCACTAGCTTGAATGAACACTGCATTAGATCCTAATTTTATCTCTCTATCTATATCATCTATCTATATCTATATCTATATCTATCTATATCTATATCTATATATATCTATTTCAGGTGACATAGTAGTACTTCTAAAGGTGGTTAAAATAACACCTAAATATGAGTTTCCTTAATTCTTTTATAACAAACATAACATCCTTTATTTAAGCTGACTTGGACTGTGTTTTAGAAAGCTCTTCAGAGAGGGATAACTCAAATGAGAAAAGTCATCAGTGTAGCAAGCTCTTTAAAATAATTCCAGGCAGGTGGTTATATCTGACCTGATATATCTGAGCCCAGATGCACTCAGCCCAGATGCCCAGTGGGTCTGCCTTTTCACTGATTTGGCCATTAATTCAGTCTCAACTGTAGTTTATTAAAAAACAGTATAGTTTTCCTTTCTTAGGCATGTTCAGTCTCAGAACTTTGATATTGTCTAATGAAAATTCTCAATAAGTAGAAAGTAATGAAATAAAACTGTGCAAGGAAAGTTTAAAAAATTGCTAATGAAGAGAAGGCAGAAACAATTTACTGTAGTTTCTTGAATCACTCAAGCTGTTCATTCCAGCATGCCCAGCTGACAATAAATTCAGTATCAGCTTTGCTCATATGAACTGGTTGTGCCATTTGCGGATGTTATGCATGACTGCAACATAAAAACTCCCTACATGTAAAATCTTGAGATAAAACTGTGAGAGGTACCTTTTGCTAATTATGACACTATCATAATTTCTTCTGCTGCTATAACATCCGATTTTCATGGATAAATCCTGCCTTTTCCTCTTGCAACACTGCAGTGCTCCAACAGTCAGAGAAAATACACTTCACTCAGGGTATCTATAGTTGAAAGCAGCTGTAATTCTTCTTGCATTCTTCACAGAGCATTCATTAGGAATTTATAAACATCATTTGACACATAAAAGGAAAGACCAGAATTGTTTGGACTGGACATGGGATGAAAAATCATATTTCATTAAATATTAAAACCATATAGTGGTTTAAAATGTAATACATATAGGAAGTATGGTACACATATACATATTATTTTTATAATATATATGCACATATATAGTGCATACAGTAAATACAGCATTCTGATGGAGAACTAGCTTATATTATGGTGCATTTGGTTCAACAGTTTTCTCTTTGGTTCTGCTGCACCAAGGGAAAGGGCACATGCAACATTTCTCCTCCAAGGGATGGACAGTAGTTTTCTATGCAGCTTTCTTTAGAGGTCACAAGGCTGTTGCTGTGCTCCTCAGGCTTCTTCTCAGTGCTTAATGCAGAAGAATATCTTGAATATTTTGATAAGAAGCTGTCTTGATCTCAGCCTTTGGCCCTTGGGTTCAGTAAAATATTTTGAAAGGAAGGAAGGACAGATCTGGATCTATCTTTACCAGAGCAAGTCCAGAGGCTGAAGCCAGAGCAATGACTCTTCAGGACTTCGGGACAGATTGGGATTCTGCTACGGCTGTTGCAGAGTAGAGTCATGGGGCTTGTGTGCTGTGAAGGACAATGAACAACTGGCCCTTGGGAAGAAAGGAAGGAAAATAAGCCTCAAGATACAGAGGAGACCAGATAGTTCCAAGGAAGGCTATGGGTAATTGTTTCCTTAAAATGTATAATTGCGGGTCTCCTCCACTTCCCACCAGCTTTATTCTCTCTTTCCCAGCAGATCTGGCTCTTAACATATTTAAAGATAAATTTATTTCTAGATTATTATCCCAATTCAGAAGGTGCTCACAAGGATGATTTTCCTTGATTAGAAGGAAAGGATGGGAATAGATCCACTTTCTATTCTGATTAATTCTGGTCTATATCAACAGTGTTTCCTGCCTCCCTGGAAACAGTCCTGCATACCTGCACAAAAAGATGTCAGCCATTCATTTGTTCTAGTCAGAAAGGTACCTAAAGGCTTCTGTAACATTATGTCCCTGGGGTCTCCCCTTTTGGTAACATTTCTATGGCTGTGGCAGTAACAAGAGCACTTAAAAGAACTATTCAAGACAGGTCATGATAACTCTTCACCTGCCTTCTTGCCTCCTGACCATATGACAAACTATATCACAGAACCACAGTCTTTATGTGCATTGTGTCTATGTATAAAGCAGGAGCAAGATTATCACTGCCATGTCAGTAACTGGTCAGACTTGGTACAGAGCAGGTGCTCCAAAGGTAAGCATATCTGTGACTGTCATATGCACTACCTAATAAGTGACAGCTGGGAGTTGTGAGTGATTTAAGAAAAAGGGAGTTTTTAGATGAAAATAGACATTTTTTTCAGAGGAAAAATCCAAGGGAAGCAACAAGAACACGTACAGGCGAGAAGAAGAAGGAATATAGCAAGGTACTTGCTCTGAAAGATGTACCTCAAACAGAGTTTACTGATTTGAGACATGAATTATTTGGCTTACATTTTTGTGTTCTGCAAGAAATCCATCTAGATGATCACAATTGTCCCATAGTCCCTCATAGGTTTAAATATCTATGAATCAAGACACATAAGAGTCAACAAATATGTAAATGAATAATATCTCCTAAAATATTAATCCAGTGCACCTTCTTCATAGTCATTGTGTCCCACTGACTAAAATTAAGAGAATTAAATTGCAACAATCACAGTACAACCGAAGTACAGATGTGTATCTTATTAAATAAGGTAAATAAAAGACTCATTTCTATCTGGCCAAGCAATGATTTTATGGTAGCACTGCTATACTGACTCTTTTTTCTTGAAAGTTGACTTTGGAACACTTTATTTCAAACCTCAATTGTTCATGTGATCACTGTAACTGTGTACCTCCTGGGCTCATGCATTTCAGTGGACCTTGGCCAGTTCATCACTTAAATTTTTCTGAAATTTGAAGTCTTAAATCTGAAGATAACTTTTCATGTTCGACCTTTGCCTGATGCAATCCTAGCTGTGATACAAGGTCATTAATCCTAACCTACAAACAGGGTTTACTTTCAGGGTTTATCCTGATTGCTTATACTTGGCATTGCTACTGCATACTCTGTTCAACTCTTATTTAAATTATACATTGATTTTTCCCTTTTTTTTCTTCTTCAGCTGCTAAAAGGGGCTTTAAATGGACACATTTCTGGAGAAAATATTCCAATAGAAAAGAGAGGAACAAGTCTGTACGTTCTGTCAGTTCATAGACCATGGGTTTATCACCAAAAGGTGTCACTAGAAAGCACTGGGAATGGTCTGTCATGCTTCAGAGATTCTGAGCTACAACGCACTTTTCGAGCTTAACCTTTTGTTGGTAATGCACAAGAAGTGATCTGAGCTGACTGTGCTGACTCCTTGAAATGTGCTATACTTCCTCTGCACTGAATATATTACAGGTTTTATTCACTAGAAGTTAGGCTGAGCAATCAACATTACTGCAGCAAAACATATTATCATGTACTGGCCAGTTGGAAATTCATGAGAAGAACCAGTCAGAAATCAGCTGAAATCAGGAGAAATTAAGAGTATGTGTAGAATATTCATTAGTTACACACACATACTTACATTAGAATAACACTACTGCAAATACGCAGTCAAACTCTTGCCGGTTAAGAAGTGTCCTAATAAAGGATGCCTCATCACCCATCATTAATTTTGTTTCACATATACATTAGGATATGTTCACATGCTGTTTTTTCCACAAAATGTCTGTGTTCTCCTGTGCACAAAATTGGTAATGCCCGTTTAATGACTAAGTATATAATATTTTTATGTTCACCCCATCACTTACAGAGCTTACTTAATTTTCAAAACGTGTTTTGAAGACATAATTATAAGGTGACTGTACTTAACCTTGGCAAACATTACTTAGGAATCATGGTGTTCAAGCCCTGTGAGCCTGCTCTGAAGACCCTCAGAGCAATTGAAGTCAGTATGTCAGTAGTAGCTAGGTCTGGATCTCCCTCACAAGACATCAGCTGGGGCCTCAGTCAATTAGGTGTGTATTAGTGACTGAATCTTCCCAAGGTCTTTCTGAGATGAGAGTATGCTGTTGTTGTTCTATGTGCAAATGGAAGGCATCTAAACTACAGGCATAAAAATTAAATTGAAAAATAACTGTCCCCCAAATTTTTCCATTAAATATGCAGGCAGTACCCATACTATTAAAATGTGCAGCGCAACTTCCATTGGCATGAACAAAACTCACAGATGCTAAGTCTTTCTGCAGTTTAGACTCTAGGCAGATGAACTTTACAGAAAGTGCAACTTTTCTGTTTCTAATTGATACAGTACTGTGGCTGCTCACAGCATCTGCAAGAAATGAAGTAGGAATTTGGCATGTGACAGTCACATTAAATATAAAACCCCAATCCAACCCCAGAGCAGGTATTTCATGTCCACTGGAATACACTATGGGTTTTTCTTTAATTTGTTTCCCTTGAAGGGTGCTTTGCAAAGTCTTGGTGCAAGGGAGTTCAGCTGTGGTTGGAGAGGGGTTCAAAGGGCTGAGTGTGCTTTCACCTGGTGTTTCATCTTCCTGCACAAATTTAATCATTCACCTGATTTTCTACTTTACCCATTTTGCTGAATAGATATATGCCTCCTGACTTAAATTTTCTCTTTAGACAGACTTTCTTCTGGTGATTCCGAGGTATGCTGTGAAAACATAATCTTACGTTGACTCTGAATGTCATGCATTTCACCAGCAGAGTAACAGTATTTAGATTCATGTGAATCTCTGCCATTTGAGAAATTAAAGTGATTGATAGCAACAATAGTGAACCACCAAAAGACCAAATTGTTATTTAATGGTGAACAAAATTGTGACAATCAGGAATCCCAGGCTCCATATCAAACTCCAGAGATAGGCACTCTCACAGGTACACGTTATTCGCTTCTTTCTCTCAGTAATGATAAATTATGCCTTTACCTGCCCTTTCCCCTTGGGTCCTTTTTTCCAGTCCAATTTCTTCATGCTTATCCTGTCCAATTCTTAAGCAGTTCTATCTCAGTCCCGCAGAGAAAAGTTGGAAAAGAAAACGTTTCGGATGTACTGGACTGACAGAACTGGGGAGACAACCCAAAAAACATTGAGGTTTCTATTTGGATAGAAGGATGCTACATAGGGTACATCAGTATCAGGATAGCAGTTGAATTTGTATTCATATAAATGAGTTTATGAGGGGAATAAAATATGTCAGAGGCCTATGGAGTTACTGCAGCCCTAACAGAAGGAGAACAAATGGAGATTATGGAGACTGAGGACAGGAAAAGACCAGCTAGAGCCAGGGAAGTCACATGCCAAAAGTGAGGTAGTGTGCAGCACGGCTGTTAGTCGTTCCAGATGGGGACAGTTCTGCATTTTGGCTGTGACAAAGCCATAACAGATGTTGCCAATTGAAAGGTAGGCCAGAAAGCCAACTTGAAGGGAAGCTGACTAAAAGAAGTCAGAGCTCAGTAAGTTGATGTCAGCCATGAACAGGAGTTACCAGGAGAGGGGCTACCAGAAACCTGAGCAAAGAGAAGACAGCACTGCTATCCAGTGCTGTTCAGAAGAAAATAGGGAAGCGGGTGAGTGGGGTGCAAAGGGAAAGCAGAAAGGTTTCTCTAACAGATGGAAGTCATAGTGTTTCTTTTTGAAATGGCTGCTTTATATTGCCTGAAGGTTACCCTGCTGTGGAGAGTTATGAATCTTTACAAAATTACTAAAAAAAGAGAGTAACATATTTGGAAATTCTGGATAATTTGGCACATTTTTTCATATAGAGATTTGTTCCATTTTGACATTTGTGGAAGTTTTGAATCATTTATTTCCAAACTTTCTTTTAAAATAACTTCTATTTTAATACAAATCATGTGTTTTTCAAAATGTTTTAATAATAAAATGTTTAGATTTTTTTGTAACAAAGTAATATGATTCCCCCAAATGTTTTTAATGATGTTTTTGAAAATATGTTTTATAGGTCACTTTAGTTCCATTTCATAATGGAAAAAATAAAACAAAACCAAAATGTCACCATTTCCTGAAGAACAGAATTATTCCCTCCTGACCTACTTCTTTGCTACTTCAAAAAGCATTGTGCAACTTGGAGTGGAAAAAGGAACACTGAACTAATTAAAGATAAAATAAGAGCAGCAGGAATTAAACAAACAAAACCAAGACAAATACATACAGAAAAGAGTCCAAGAAAAGTCCCCCCCACCAAAAAAAAAACAACTAAGGCCATAATTCATTGAAGCAATCAAGACAAAGGACATCGAGGTGTTAGAGTACTTCTTGGGAAAAAAAAGTACTTCTTGGTAAATGTCAAATACGAAATTAAATCCCACCCAAGACAATATAAATACAGAAAAAGATAATTCTGGCAAGACTGACAATAATATTTTTACCTCATCTATTCTTATTCTTTCCATACATTTCCTTATTGTTCCCTCATTGCAACTTCATTTGCCATCATCTGATTACATTACAATTTTGCTGGAAAAGCAGATTTTAAAGTGTTGCTGCTACTTAATGATAAATAACTTCAGAAATAAAATAATCCCCAATCTGTAAGTGTTGCTCAAAATTATTTCTGGAACAATAATTTCTGAGTGAAATAACAGGAGGAGAGAGATCTAAAAAGAGGTTAAGTTTCAATAAATTGTGTTAGAGATGTTATATTTACTCATCTCAGGTTAGGAACTTGATACATAGTTTCAACCCCAGATAGACCAGTTTCAGTTAAAAAAATCCCCTCAAAATATATGGAAGTTGCCAAACACAATGGGTCTAAATTGCTAGAACATATCTGTTAGGCTATGAAGAGCAAATACGAGGACAAGCATAATTTAATGAGAAAAGTTGATGCAAAACATAAACCCATTGAGGCAAAAAAAAGATGTCTAGTACAGGTCAATATATATATATTATATTGTATACATTTTCCATGTCAATCACCATATAGTGACTATCCTAGAAAAATGGATTAAGGAAAAGTATTACCAATGCCATTACTTTTGACTACCTGACTTTAGGACTAATACAGAGAGGTACCACTAATAAAAGTGTCTCTAAGAGGAAGACAGTGATGGAGAAGACAGAAGAAATGTCATGTTACAAACAGGAAATACAGAAATGGCCACTTGAAAAATAATAGAATCACAGAATGGTTTTGTTTAAGAAAGGCACCTCAAAGATCACCTAGTTCCAACTTGCTGCCTGTGGCAGGGATGCCTTTCCCTGGGCCAGGTTTCTCAGAACTCCATCCAGCCTGGCCTTGAACACCTCCAGCGATGGGGCATCCACAACTCCTCTGGGCAACCTTTTCTGGTGTACCCCCACCCTCACAATAAAGAATATTTCCCTAATATTTAATGCAAACCTCCTGTCTTTCAGTTTGAAGCCATTCCCTCTTGCCTTGTCACTGCATGTCTTGTAAAAAGTCCCTCTCCCTCTTTCAGGTACTGGAAGGCTGGGATTAGGTAACCCTGAAACTTTCTCTTTTCTAGCCTGAACAAACCTAACTCTCTCAGTCTTTTCTTCTCTACAAAGAGAAATGAAATTTGTGAATGGGAGAGTTTAGAAATCCCATTGAAAAGATCAAGGATTATAATTTTACCCTGGAGTTAGTGCAGGGCTGGTGAGGATTTAATTAAGGACACTAGCATTGAAGGAAACCATTCAGGAGTTTTAAAGGTCTCACAAAACCATTCCAGGAGTTTTTTGTTATTTTTTTTCTCATAAATTTTCTCATAAATTTCTTCTTAAATTGTAATATTTTCTATTCATTATCACTGTTTATTTCCTATAACCCTATAGTGTATTGTGAGCAAAGGATGAATGTTAATAGCATTTCCACAATGAGACTGCAGATATCTGGAGTTGTAACTTGGCAACTCAGCATCTACCAGGTGCCAAACCATTTATTCTCAGCTTCTATAACAGCATGTATTTGATGTAATGTATTTTGTAGATAGCAATTTAGAGATTTAGAGAGGAAGGAAATTAAGTTGTGTGAAAAGAAAATGAAATACTCCTTTCAGGCCAAATATCAAAAAAGCAAAAAACTGACTAATTATGATAAAACAAAACACTGATGGGTGGATAGCACAAATAGATGAGGGAAGCAGGGATCAAAAATAGTAGCAAAAGAAATAATGAGAACCATAATTGGAAAAATACTAACAAAATAAAATATTGTAACTGTGGTTTGGCATTACACAGAATCACAGAATAAGCTAAGTTGGAAGAGACCCATAAGGATCGAGTCCAACTCTTAGCCCTGGACAGGACACCCCAAGAGCTGCACCATGTGCCTGAAATTGTTGTTCAAACCCTTCTTGAACTCTTCCAGGTTGGTGCTGTGACCACTTCCTTGTGGAGCTCATTCCAGTGCCCAACCACCCTCTGGGCGAAGAACCTTTTTCTGATATCTAACCTGTCTGGACAGGAGTCCATCCCATGGTCAAAAGTCCTCCATAAACTGCTGCAGTGAGGGTCACTCCTCCACAGCGAGCACTCTTCTACTGTGTGCAAGGACAGGCTGATCCAGCGTGGGAGTTCCATGGGGTCACAAGTCTTACCAGCAAACCTGCCTCTACGGGGGGCTTCTCTCTCCCACGAGCCTGTTTCAGCACAGGCCTTCTGCAAGTTCACAGCCTCCTGCTCCAGTGTGGGGCTTCTCCCAAGCTGCAGGTGGATCTCTGCATCCCAGTGATTCTGCATGGGCTGTGTGGGCTCAGCTGCTTCACCATGGTCTGCACCAGGGGCTGCAGGGGAATCTCAGCTCTGGCACCTGGAGCATCTCCTGCCCTTCCATCCTCACTGACCTTGGTGTCAGTAGAGTTGCTCCTCTCACATATTGTCACCCTGCTCTTCTCTGGCCACAGATACTGTGGATAATAGCTGTGCAATAACTTTTTTTTTCTTCTTCTTAAATATGTTGTCACAGAGCCATTGCCACCACTTCTAATTGGCCCAGCCTTGGCTGGGAACGTGTTCATCTTAAAGCCATCTGGAATTGGCTCTGCTGGATTTGGAGGAAGCTTCTGGCAGCTTCTCACACTTCTTACATTTCTGTCAGCCAAAGGACAGGCATGCTACTCAGGGTTTTGCAAAGCTTTTATTTTCATGGGCAGGTATAACAAAGGCAAAGCCCTTCTCTCACACAGCTTTGGCCGACAGCAAATGAACTTTACCTGGAGCAAGCATCCAAGTTTTCTGGATGTCTTGTAGCATGTTGATTTTCTCAAAGGCTTTTGGCGCTATATGGACATTTGGGTTATAAATTCCTCAGTTCTAGTCTCAGTGATGGGATTTTTTCCAAAGAAGGATCCCAGAATATATGAAGTTTGTGTCTAAGGGAGAGCTCTTCTGATCTATCTCTATCCCACTGGCTTATGACCTGACAAAGAGCCACCCAGTTCTCCTAATATCTGCTGTTTCGTGTGACAGTCTTCAGCAGATGGAATTGGATTCTTTTCTCCCTTCCCTGAACAATTAAGGTTCCTCTTCTTTGCCTTCCCGTGGCTTGTCTGTTCCTTTTATCTGAGATATTCTGCTGCTTTCTGAAACATTCTGAAATTGCTGAAGGAACTAATGAAAAAGCTTTGAGGTAGGGGATTGGGAGAAGAGGATGTGGAGACTCATGAGCAGGGCTGCTGTTGGAGAGGGAACGTAGGACACTTGACTGGGATTTTGAGAGCTGTTACTGGGTTGGGGGCTTAAGTTTTGTTAGAGTGTATGCAGGAAAAGGATGCTTGAAGGATCAGTGATTTCAGTATCAGTGCTGTCAAATGATCATTCAGATTTAAGAGTGATTTAAGAATCAGGATTTATTTAGAACTTGGCTGGAAGATTAACTACTGACCTAGAAACTGCTAAATGTGGATGACAATAATTTCTGAAGAACTATGGACCTAAAGTAATCTTGTTCAAATTCCCTCAAGTTGTGGACTACATTAAATATACTTAACAGCGGCAATTGGTAAGGGAAAACTAAATATTAGCTGAGAGATTATAATGTCATAATCTAATTTAAAATGCCTAATGATTTGGAAAGCAGAGGTAATACTGCACTTCTCTGTGTTTGTTTGTTTTTTCTCTTCTCTAGTCTGACTCATAACAGTTTGTTTATTGAGCTTGGAAAGATGAAGATGCATAAAATAAAAAAGACACGATGATATTTAAAAAGGCTGATCTCTTTAGCATACAATTTATTTACAGTGCATAGAGATAGAATGAATTTCTCCTCCACAGACTGACTCAGAGGGGATGCTTTGGAGGCGTATAATTCCACTCCCAAAATAATAATCAATCTATATTAGAACTTATAAAATGAAGAAGCTACTGAAAAGACAAAAAAATAGCAGAGAGAAAAAAAATAAATTATACGAGTCCCATACATTCCAGCACAAATTTTGACATGAATAGTAAACTCTGGATTGAGAAAAAACTATGAAGCAGGTAAAATCCTGCTAGGCTCCACCTTTGTTAAGAAATGGCTTTTAATAAGAGTGCTCAAGTGACTTAAAAAAATTAATAGGAAGATTTTCCCTGCCAAAAATGAACATCAAGAATTTGCCACAGTGAGAATATTATTTGGTTTCATGTTTCTCCTCTTATCTAAATAATATGATTTTTTTTAAAGTAACTAAAAAACTACTTGTGCAATAAAGCTGTTTCTAAGAAACATTACAGCTGCCAAGAACCTGAATTTAGATAGAGATTAAAGAATTAACAGTTATTAAGAACATTAATCAATCTGAGAAAGCCTGTCTGCCTGAATCTTGTACAAAACTAAATTCCATCCTAACCGTATCTAAATGTCTAACTTTCAAATAGTCATAGAATCATAGAAACTTACAATCAAGGTTGGAAAAGTCCTCTAAAATCACAAAGTCCAAGTGTTGAACTATTATAAGAAGAGGTAATTCTGTGAGTATAAATTAAGATACAAAAGATTTAATTAATTAATTAATTAATTAAATTTGTTACTTAGCTCTAGGAATCTGTATTCAGTGCAGTTGTACTGAATGATGAGCAAGGCAACCGAGCTCAAGTGTATCAGCACATGTGCTGCAACGGAAGGGAAAACACGCAACCTCGACTGCATGCTCCGTGTGAGCTCCATGTGGATGCCACCTGTCCAAGCCAAGACCATAACACAGAAAGCCGCACAGAGAAATCGTTTCAGCACTTCATGTACTGTACTTCTCTTCACACTAATCCATCTGGGAGGATGTAGCTCATAAGTAGTTCTAACTGTGCTCAAAGAGAAAGAGTGGATCTTCTCCTGCTGGATAGGTTTGGATGAACTTTGGTGCAGCCCTCAGCAAACACTGCACTCATTACACTATAAATGTCACAGTCTCTGCATGCACAGCCCACCTAAAGCAACAGAAACCACAACACTCTCAATTTACAGGAGTGCTGAGTCTGAGCAGAAGTCACTGTACTTCCTTGCAGACTTCAGCATTGTAAGAGTTGTCAGTATGTCAGCTCCCCTGGAAATAACACAGCAGAAAGCAAAACCAGGTTAATGTTTTTCTGAAATTAGGCTAACCTGAAAGTAAGTTATATTCTGCACATAGAATATATCCTGGCAAAATGCAGAACCACTTTTATTTTTGAAAGCAGTTGAAAATTTTGATTAATTCTCCTTAGTTATGGGTAACCAGCAGCTTGAGAAAAAACATTTTTCCTACTTTGTTTGCTGGGAAAGTCTGTGGATGTGTCTACCTGGACTTTAGTAAACCCCTTGATGCCATTTCCCACAAAATTCTCCTGGAAAAAACTGGCTGCTCGTGGCTTGGATGGGTGAACTGTTCCCTGGGCAAAAAACTGGTTGGATAGCCAAGCCCAGAGAATGGTAATGAATGGAGCTGGCAGCTGATCACTAATGGTGTTCCCCAGGGACTAGTGCTGGGGCCAGTCCTGTTTAATTTATTTATCAATGATCTGGATGAGGGGATTGAGAGCAACCTCACTCAGTTTGCAGATGACACAAAGTTGGGTTGGAGTGTTGGTATTCAGGAGGGCAGGAAGTCTCTGCAGAGGGATCTGGAGAGGCCAGATCGATAGGCTGAGGCCAGCAGTGTGAGGTTCAACAAGACCAAGTTCCAGGTCCTGCTCTTGGGTCACAAAAACCCCAGGCAGTGCTACAGGCTGAGTGGCTGGAAAGCTGTCAGACATAAAAGAACCTTGAGGTGCTGGTTAACAGCCAGCTGAACCTGATCCAGCAGGTATCCAGGTGGCCAAGAAGGCCAGTGGCATCCTGGCTTGTATCAGCAATGGTGTGCTGGTTGGACTAGGGCAGTGCCCTGTACTGGGCACTGGGGAGGCCACACCTCAAATCCTGTGTTCACTTCCTGGGCCCCTCACTATAAGAGAGAAACTGAGGTGCTGGAGCATGTCCAGAGAAGGGCAACAAAGCTGGGGAAGGGTCTGAGCACAGGTCCTGTGAGGAGCAGCTGGGGAGATGAGGGGGCTTAGTCTGGAGAAGAGAAGGCTCAAAGGAGACCTTATTGTTTTCAGCTACCTGAAAGGAGGGTATAGTGAGGTGGGGGTCAGACCATTCTCCCAAGTAACAAATGACAGAACAAGAGGAAATGGCCTCAAGTTGTGTCAAGGGAGGCTTAGGTTGGATACCAGAAAAAATTTCTTCACTGAAAGGGCTCTCAAGTACTGTCCAGGGAAGTGGCTGAGTCAACATTCCCAGAAGAATTAAAAGACATGAAAATGTGGTTCCTAGAGATGTGGTTTAGTGGTAAACTTGGCAGTGCTACATTAATGGTCAGAGTAAATGACCTTAAAGGTCTTTTCCAACCTAAAGGATTCTTTGATTCTATGAGTCTGTGATTCTCTCTTTGGTTATTTTTTTATGTAATTGCTCTCACCGTGACTCTTTATGAATTTGTCTGATCATGGTAATTAGTGAAGCAGTAATATTTATGGTACATCATCTACAGTACTTATATGAGTAAAATTAAATATGTCTGAAGCAAAGATTGTAATTTCTCCCTCAAACTGGAAAGGAGAAGAGAAGGGAAAAATAAAATTCTTCAAGGGGACTAGTTAATCCCTGTTAAGGGGCTTTGAGTAATAGGCCAGCCTTTGAACTGAACCAGGAATTTTTCTTTCAGAACTGTGTAGCAGATACAGAATTATTTTCTCCCATTTAAATCAGTGGCAATTTATAGTAAAAGGAGGTAAATGGCCAGGGCCAAAATCTATGGATTATTTTCCATCAAATTTGTTTTTTGTGCTTTATCCTTCATAAGATTTAAGGTACCTTTTTTTTGAAAGACAGCTTTAAAGTTCTCCTAACTTCAGATGCTCTGACAGCTGTATTATTAAACTCTTAGCTCATCATGATGAAAACTCATACATAAAACTTGATGTAGTTAAGGATTTAACTGGCTGTACTCATAAATTACCCTGTTTGCATTAAAAAAATAAATTCAAAAAGAGAATTCAGCATTTTTAAAACACCACTAACAACAAATCAATGTCGCCCTCATCCAGCAACATTTTAAAGGGTTTTGGAAAATTAGGTACCTTATGACATTTTGCTTTCTTGTGTAACTTTCAGGCTGAGAGAGACACACCTGATGTGGTGGGATAACACAGTGGGAAACAATAGCCATGAAGGTAAGTTAAAGAAAATACGCAGAAGTTAAAATGGTAAGTTAAATCAGTAAGTCAAAAGACTTGAGGATTTTGAAAGGTCTGGCTTTACTTTTTGCTTTCTCTTAGTGTGTGGAGTCATCTCACTGATCTATGATCATCTCAGTCGCTTACTAGCAAAGTGAGATTGATTAATCCTCCTTTCTTAGCTATTCATGTCTCGTCCATCCTAGCATTGCCAAAAGATACAGATGTATGGATAGGTCCCTTGATTACTACCAAACAATCACCCTCTGCTCTGGTCATCTCAGGATTGAGAGCTAGTAAATTACCCTCCTGCAAAGACTTTGGCTGCATAGAGTCTGTCAGGATGAAGGTCCAAAGAGATGTAGCTCTTCTCCCTGAACATAAACGCTGTCAAATGATTAGTCATGCCAGATTAGAAGTGTTTTATACAGCACAGTAACTTCCAGTAAATCATCAAATGTGCATCTCCTACTTTCAAGCAGATCTACTTCTGTATCCACTAGTATATGGTAGTACTGAAAATTATGGAGCTGAGTAGCTCTAAGAGGTCACTTTCATCTGAAAACAAAAGATCTATGTAAACTTTGTGTTGTGTGATTTTCAGAAAATTGTGCAGGAGTGAATAATAGAATATTATAATGTCTATATTTCTTGTCTTCTATGGCTATACTCAAATTGTAGCTCTGTTGATTTTAAATAGCCATGCTCTAGCGTAATACATTAATGTCAATTATCATCAGCATTTTATTTCTTACAATTATTTGTGTCCTTTTATTATTTCTTATACATAATCTTGTATTCGTGGGAATAACTCTGCTTTGTTCAAGGTTGTGATTTTTATGGAAAAAAAAACTGTAAAAAGGTTTGTAATATTTATAGGATTTAAAAAATGTTGTTAATGTCTCTCGTTTGTGATAGTATGACTACAGCCAGAGTCAGTGGGTTTATCACCAGTGTAGTAGAAACGTGTTGAAATATCAGGCTTGTGTTTTCTCTACTATGGGGCATTTGTAATAATATTTAATTGAATTTACACCCCATTTTATAGGGTTTAGAATTGGAACTGCACAGAGTAGAATAAAAAGAGCCCCAAATCACCCCAGATCACCAATAACAGCACATAAGTAAAAGTAGAAAATTTGAGCAAAAATAAATTTTGATGACTATAAAGAGGGGTTTTTGGTCAGGTATAGGTTGTAAGAAAAGCAGGGGCTGAATCAAAATGGGATGCAAAGACCAAGGAAAACCTGATGCATGGCAGTCAGTCAGAGACAAGATACTTGACAGATCTGTGTGTTCCTGTTCCAGTTATTTTATTCCACATATGACTCCTACCATGCTAATGCTGGAGACTTTCTTTTTAACCTCTTTGTCTTCCTCCTGCTAAGACCTGTTGGGACTTCTTGTGTCACTGAGAGCGGGCTCCTGTTCTTGTAAATGCACAAACCCATACAAGTGATTATTTAGTCTTCAGTGGTCTACAGAAAATAGTCTACAAGCCCTAACTGACCCACTTTGCAAAGCATTTTATAAAAACTTCTAATAAACAATACCACCAAGCATTAAAAGTTGCAACCAAAAGGTATCACAGGAAATGAGAGGGGTGGTGGATGAGGGGAAAAGTAAAAAATCAAGGTTGCTCCTGAGAAGTAGTTAGAAGTAATAGATATTTCTTAATATGCTCCAGAACATCTGGGTTGTGCTTTGGAGCTGAAAACAGTAGCTGAGGCCCTGTCAGTTCTCTCTATCCTGTGAAAAAGAAAGTGGAAATTCTTTGCTACATTTTGATAGTATTTGCATTTAGTTAGTACACTCTACTAAAGTCAACAGAGACTAATGATTTCTGACAAGTTCTCATTTCATTTATTTAAGATTTGGGAATTTTGAAAAAGGTTTGGGGACAGGTTGGGGATTTTATTATTGTTCTTCCATATTTTGACTTCATCCTCCATTGTTTAGGTTTTCAGCTGCAGGAATTTGGAGGTGAGAGCCTTCTGGATAAAATATTCATTAAGAAAAATATTGCCTTTTGCTGGCAGGATTGCTTTCTGTAGTAGATGCTAGATTTTATATTCCTCAGATCTTCCAAGCTTCATTAATAGAATGGCATTTTTTGTTTGCTAATAATGTCAGACTGTGAGTTTATTATGTAATTTTCCCTGACTAAATGTCCCACTCCAACCCTAGCAAGTGAAAATGCAAAATTTATCAGACTGCTTATTCCTAGTAAAAGAAAATAAGGTCTTTGGGAGGGGAAGGTGGGGGGAGAGAAGGTTATTTTCTTGCTTTCACAAGACATCCCTTATAAAGGTGGAGGTCTTTGTAAGCAGTATATTTATTCCAGCTCTTTGATATCCTTCCCAGCTTAGGCTTTATCATTTTTTTTTTAGTAAACATTTTTATGTCATGTTTATAATCATATTATGCCAGAGAAGAGTTTGTGATTTTACTTTTGTTCAAAGCTAAGATTTACCATAGTTGTATTAAATAACTTTTTAGAAAAAAAATATTACCAGTACAATTTCTGATCTAATTTTTAATCTAATCTTGTTTGATAGTCTGCTATTTAAGAGAATTCAAAAGTGTAAAGTTTGAGTTTTTAAAATGTGAAATAGGTCTCTTTTTTTGTCTAAAAGATTGAGCTGTCTTTGTGGTTGGTGATTATATAAAGCCACAAACACAGTCTCACCCACAAATAAAGAAGTTTTATATTAAGGCATATCCTGCACTCTTCCATATTCTAGTAATTTGGCCAGAGACAATGGTATCAGATATATTCAGAGTAAAGAAGCCCTTTTAATAAGATGTGAATTCTTCTTGGAGAAAAATAACCAGCTAATGGAATTTTATCAGGGAAATTTAAAAAGAGTATGACTAAGGAATCTTTGCAGGGTTTTGAAACCTTGCCATATTTTAGCACTTTTCTGGGCTGTCTCTATAGAGACCAAAGTGAACTGAATAGTAGTGTAGAAGATCCTTTTTCTTCAGACATGCTCCAAGGAGCAAATATTGGCCATGTGAAAAAAATTTGGACTGTGTTATTTATTTTTTTTTTCATTCCTGAAGTTACTACAGTTGTCTAGGCAACATTGTTTATTTGGCAGCTTTGGTAAGTGCTAAATTTGCCATTAAGTGTAAATAGAAAATCAATGACTAACAGCAACAATATGATCTGCTGTGACTAATGACTTCAGCTAACCTGTGAATATTGAAGGTCTCAGGGCACTTACTGATGTCAATAGGAATTGGTGGTGATGCTGGTATTGGAGCAAGGATTTCTGTGTCTTGTTCTTCAGGCAGAAGTCACTCAACAGGATGGCAAATAGTAAAATTTTATGTTCTTGTGAAATATCAGTGATATCTGAGAAAAAATTCAAAAGCTTTTTGTTGCAGACTGCAGGAGGTGCACTAAGTTGGGCCTTGCTGTAAAGCTGCTTCTAATATGAAAAGAAATACATGCTTTGTGTTGTCAGAGAGAGATTTATGATAAATGGCAAGATAATAGCCCTTGGTAATTTGTATTGAGGAATATATGCTGCTGTTTTGGTGGCATCCTTGCAGCAAAACGTGGTGGAAAAATCCCTGCTTCATCTGTACTGAGAGTGACTACAGAAAAGGCTGTAGTCTGCTCCAGCTTTGGCTTTTCTTTTTAAAAAAAGAATTCAGTAATACAAAACTGCCTTGAAAAATAAGAATAAAAATAGAAATAAATTCCATTCCAGATATTGTTCTCTGTCTGTTTCTACATTAATGTATTCAAGTACTGTCCTTTATTTCCCAAGCCTTAAAATCAATAATTCTCATGTCAAGCACCTTAGCTGTTTTAGGTAAATATTCAGTATGTGGATTCAGATTTTTTTTCTGCTCCTGGCTTGCTTTATCATTCAGGTTTGTGAGTTCATAATTCATAAACCCTGTATGGAGAATCAGCTGTGTCACTGTAACTTTGAAAGACAAACAAAAAATGGGTGTCTTCAGTTCCTGGAAGCCCTTTAGTCACTTTCCTGGGATGTATGTCTAGCATAAGAAGCACAGTTACCCAAAAGGCAATATGGAAGCCCAGTGCCTTTTGTCTTTCAGACCTCGGCCATTGGATGGGTTGGAAGACTCTTCAACAAGCTGAATTAAACACTCTGCAAAGGCACCCTGCATTGCAGCAAATATGTTTTCTGGGGAGGGTTGTGCATGCTCTATGAAATAGTCCCCTGCACATTTCCTTCCTTTGGTTCAAGGAAAGCTGCCTGGAATGCACATCATGGTAAGTGCTGCACAGGCACAGTGTCTTAGTGGGATATTGTTTCCATAAGATCAGCACAATTAGAGTCAGGCCTGCAATGTTTCAGCAAGTTTCTTCTCAAGTTGTATTCTCGTTTTGACATGAGAGCATTTGGTATGTAACATGCAAATTCTGGGGGAATAGTTGTTTTGATACCAATTTGGCTATGAGTCTCTGCTTTTAAGCTTGGCATACGAGGAAAAGGAAAATTGTGTGGGAGTCATGAGTAGTAATGCATTTTTTCAAGCAAGGAGTTCCACAGTGTGGGAGAACTTCTCCAGAGTAGGCTTCATCCCCGGCCAATTCACAGCTTCAGGGTAATAGCTCCTGTGCATAAATCAAATCGTGCTCCCTTTGACTTGGAGGAAGGAATCAGATGAGATGGAACTAGGAAGGTTTTCACTAAAACCTCAACCTCAGGATGAAGAACAAGGAGAGTTTTGTCTTTTAAGTGTAATGCCTTTCGCATTCAGGTTGTTACGTATCTTTTGTTGTAGGAGGTGAAGAAACTTGGGAGATCACCAAATGTCACAGATACTATGAATGTAACTTTTTTTTTTTTTAATTGACATTGGAGGATCACCTTGAGACTTTCAGATTTCTCTTTTTTTTTTCCTAAATTACATTTACTATTTTGCGGTTGCTCAACAAGAAGCTTGAATTGTGACCTAAGTGCTCCTCAAAGAAATAATTTTTAAATAAAGAAAATTGAGGTCATAAATACTAGATTTCTTTCATAAAATCCTGAGACTATCTTAAAATAATGTCATTTTTACTACTTTACTTCATTTTTTTTTCTGTAAGTTATGTAGAATAGACACACAAATTTATTGTAACTCATTTTTTTCTTTGATATATTTCTTTGATAGCTTCTTCAACCTTTCTTTTGGACTCATTTTTTTTTTCATGTAATTTCTTTGCTAAAACATGTGCCTTGTCCCAGTTTCCCAAAGGAGAAATAATGCAAATTCATATCTTTTCTATAGATGCCTAAATACTACACTCCTAGGTATAAAATATTCTATACACAGGTATACTGTAGTACACATAGGTATTCTATACATATGTATATGTATACCCATGCATGCCCATGCAAGCCCATGGGTTATAGTTTACCCTGTGGTATGGTGGTTATGGTGAAGGATCTTCATAAATTGGTAACTTACGATGTTTGAATAACTTTTTGCTTCCACACACACCAAGTTCCTTACAGTATACTTGGGCAGAAGACACATTTTATAGCCATCCCCATCCTTTTTTTTTTCTTAAGGTTGTTCTTTCATTTTGCAGAGAACTACTAAAAATTTCATCTACTATGCCTTACTGAAAAAGTAATTTAGTATGGTTTTCCAATATGCTACAGAATCATTTTTTGATGGCAGAATACTTACAGAGTTTCCTGGTGGCCTTTTTTAAACTAATTTTCTTTCCCTGTTTCTATATGAGGCCCCTGTTTATCTCCCGAAATTCTCTGTGTCAGCAGTTGACTCAGATGCTGTGTGCTAGCTGGTGTAACAGCTCTTTGACCTGAACTAACCCTCTTCCAACTATTCTTCCCTTACATCCTTGCTGCTGTGGCTTCTCATCCAAGCAGTGATTATTCTTTATATTCCATGCAGTGAAATATGATGCAGTGCCAATGTGCTGTATGTTAAATGATTTGCAGAGGAGCATGGAAATGAAACAGAAAATTGTGTGAGAGCTGAACTCTCAGCTCAGTTTCTTGCCTAACTGTAGACTGACCAACCTTCTTTATTTGTTCAAAAAGTAAACTAATGAAGGCTGCTTGCTGCTTACTGTAAACAGTATATATGCTGTTTTCCATATATTAGCATTTTGAATTTAAAGCTCAAGGAAATGGAACAGGGGAAAAAGCAATGTTTTCAGGCACAAGATACCACGTCAACAAGCTCAAAAGGGATGTCAGATGACTGGGGAACAGAGACAGCGCAGCTGGATTTATTTCCTAAATTAACTAGTGTTAGGCATCGCAAAGACATTTTTTCTGATAGTGGTATTAAGTATTTTGCTTTTTCAGCACAGAATTTTTGTTTTTCTCCCATAATAAAGAGACTGCAGAGCATTGTTGTGTGTTACTTGGGGCTAAAACATTTGCATTAAGTCAATGAATGTTTTGTCATAGGCTTTGTGAGAGCTAAACAAATTGCTGATTCCACAGCTTAATGACTACAGCCTATTTCCACATCCATTCCACCCTTTTCCATACCCAAAAGCTTAGTTGCAAGTCAGAAAATGAATCTCTTTTTGTTTATCCTTCCCTTGTCTCATTGTGATATGTGCTGTCAAAACAGGTGCATATAAAAATATACAAAGGATGGTCTCATTAGGATAGCCCTGCTCTGCTTTTCTTGATTGTTAAGATAGTAGAGGGCATTAAAGAATAGAGCTCCTTTCTCTGCCAGAATAGAAGCCATCTCTGTATATCCACATCCACAAAAGGATTTTGGCCTTATGGGATCCAAGGCCCTCACTTAGATACATAGGCTCCACATACTGATAGGTCTGACCTGAACTCCTAAAAATCACCAAAGCAGCTACAATATTTTTATTTAATTGGGAGACATCCCAATGGATGGAAGGAAAATGTGTATTTTCAGCACACCTGCTGTGTGTTGGAGCTTCAGGCATGAACGGGACGGGACTACTGTGAGATGTTCCTAGAACTTTTATTGCCACATCAGTCTCATAACAGGGTTTTACACTACTGAAGGATGGCAGCAGCTCATGTCTGCCAGCAGCAGCCAAAGATTTCTTTGTTACAGGGCATTTTAAAAGTTTCCCAGCCAACAGCATATTGCTAAAGCTTACAGACAGTTATTCTAGCCAATCACTGAAAGCACATGTATACCTGCTTCAAACACTGCTTGCTGGTAAGCTTTCCATTAACAATAAACAATATTCCATTATTAAGCTTAAAACTTTTTTACTGTCTTGCTAAGCATATTTTTCTGCAGCCAAACTTAAGACTGAGACTATGGTTTCATGTCCTCGCTTGCAGTACTCTTGTCACTTTTCCTATTTTCAAGCTTTGCAGTTACAGCTGATTCTAAATTCTTCAGCTCTTTCTGTTTCTGGGGCCTGCTTCCAAAGCTTTCTGAAAGCCTTATTACCTTTAATATTTCCCACACTGCTGGATCCATGGAGGAGTCCTTCCACTTCTGGAAGTCATAAACATATGCTGGGGCAGTTATGGTGCCTTTTTTTTCCCCCAAAATAAGGATTTTTTCCTGTAAAGAGGGAAGTTCTTGATTTTCTTCCATTACGGAACTTGGATATTAGTTGCCTCAGAGATAGGAGCCTTACTTTTTTTTTTTTTTTTAATTTGCCAGCTCTGTTAAAATAGACTAGATGTAACTGTGTTTAAAATCTGTTGCTTTTGAAAAGCAAAAAAGATTTTTTAATATTCTGGAATGCTAGAAAGTGGTAATCTAAGATAGGATACACAATACTCTAGGTTCTTGGGATCACCCTGCTATGGATGGAATGCCATTTATTTTGGTAGTTCCTTGCACTCACCTTCAAACTCAGACAACTGCTTAATGTAAACTAAATATGTATTTTCTGTAACCTGGATATTAACACAGTTGCCAAATTTAGAAATATAGGTTATGGGGGATCACTACCTCTTTTTAAACTCCTGAGTTCTGGACACTGCTCACAATTCAAGTAATCTGAATCTGGAGACAAACCTCTGTTTTTATATTCATTTTTCCAGACTGCATTGCATCTTCTCTGCAAGATTTCTCATTATTTATAACTTCATGATAACATTGCATTGCACTTAGAAAATGCTAAATCTCTAAAACACCATGCCCCTTGGGTATGGCTATCTGGAGCCATCTCCTGTTCAGACAGTAAACAGACTATGTTAATGACTGTCCCTCTTAACTAATACTTGGGGGGTGTTATGGATTTGGAGTTGTTACAATCTAAGTTTCTGGGTGGGATCCAAACTTTGGTGCATAGTCTTTTGTATATGAAATCTGTAATTCAGGTGAAATTGTATCCTGGTTAACAAACTTCATAACATTTTTGTCTCTATAGATTAATATTGCAAATAAATACAGTTTTAAACCACAGAAAACCCATTTCCCTATTCTTCTTATTTAATAAAAGGAGCACTAAAAATCTGATTTAGACAAAAAAATATTTTTTCAAGATACCAGATTTCTCCATGAGTATTAAATTATGGTGACTGAAGTATATGAAGTATTATTTGTCTGGGAACATAAATTTGCTACTGTCATGTGTTCCTTATGGGAGAAAATGATTTGGTCTGATGCAGATATCTCAGGTGAACCTTGAATTCTGTCTATTTGATAGCCAATAGAAAGTGTGCAGCTCTTGATTAACAGAGAAGGGCTATTACTAAATAAATGATAAGAGCTTTTTTATGCTCTTGATCAGAGTGAATGAATACTTCAGAAATCTGAGCTAAGGAAGTGCTTATTAATACAAAGTGACAGCTAGAACAAGTGTAGATGTTGTCATGGGATCGTGATGTAGAAATGAACTTGGGGTTCATAACTTTGTCATTGAGAATAAGAGAATTCCCTCTGCTCAGAATCCTCGACTTTCTGTTTCTTAACCAACTAAGAAACATCCTGGAGTGCAAATCATTTTTTATTGCTTATATAGTGACCAAATTTCTTAGGTAGACAGTATAAACAAACCAGAAGTACAAAAAATGCACAAACCACATATTTTCACAAAGGTGAGGGTAAAATTACTAGAAAGGAAATAGGATAAAATAAAATATTAAAAAAACCTTTAGGACAGGTGACATATTTCCTATGATTACTGCCTGGGGTTCAGACACAAAGGCACAGTCACCACAATTGTACTTTCCTTGAGTTATAGATCAGGAAATCCTGAAATAATTTAAAAGCTGACTTCAGCAGTATTTTAGAGTTCCATTCCACCATACATCAACTCAGTCTCTAAACACAGGGAATAGTTTAAAGAATTGGAATATTTTGATGATGGATTATATTTAGCAAATAACAATGCAGTGGGTGTAATGGTTATGCAAAATCAAAGTATGATGGATTCAAACCTCTTTCAATCATAAAGACATAGGAGAAATGTCACATCTCTAAAACACCATTTTTACTTGAGACTTGCTAGCAAATTTTATTCTTATACTGTATAGAGCTAGGGACAACACAAGTAACACAATACACAATAAATTTTCCATTTAAATTATTTCTCAGCTGTGTTTATAAATTAATATTGAACTTGGATCAAGACAACTGGAGTTCAAATTTTTAATTTAATAATTTGCAGGTTTTGGCTTTCATTCCTTAATTTAAATAACTTTCAAATTCACATTTTTATCTCCCTCCCTGGCTGTGAGAGGTAGTCATAACTCCACCAGCATTCACAGGGAGCATATAGTTGATACTTAAAGGAAAAATTGCTGTTGAAGGACCAGCCACCTATAAACATCAGCAGTCTTCTACAAGTACTGGCTGTGTTAGTCATAATGCAGTCTTAGAGATCCATTGTAATACTTGACCAGTATTTGGAAAAGCTTGATGAGATTGTTGGGTTCTCAACAAGTTGCACATGGAAGATTTTTTGTTTATTTTGCTTGAATAGGCAGATATCTGCTAAAATTTTCATTTAAAAAGAATTAGTTTTGAGTATGAGACCATGGATGTAGAGTCTAAGATGACAAATAGTTCTTGTTCATAATTAAGTGAACATAGGACTGTATTGGAAACCTGGCATCTCTCTACAGCATCTACTACTAGAAGTAATATACGTACAAGATAAAAAACCCACTACTAGTAATTGACAAAAAAAAAAATCAAGAATTTATGAGATCATGGAAAAAAATACTTTAAAGATTTCTTGCTATAAATAACACCAATTACACTCTTATAAGGTGTAGCGTGTCTGTATCTCTACCACACTTAAAAAGGAGAGTTTAGTATGAGGGAAGCTGAAATTCAGAATGTCTGAGTCAGAAGGGTGTTGTTGTGTGTGAAACAAGAAGTGCACCTAGCTGATAGATACAAATGGGGTTCATCAGAGGTCCATGCCTGAAACAAATGCCTGCCTGCCTGCCCAGCAGTGGCAAGAGCAAGTGCCTCTGGAGCCCCTTGTAACAGCTCTGGCAACATCACTGCTAGGATCTAAAATTGTCTCTGCAGGATCTCTTTCTGGAAAATTCTTGTCATGTGGACTAGTTTAGGATTTTTTTCTGCTGATGTCTGGGAACTGGTTCAGTTGATGTCTAAAAGGCTAGACTCCACTGGGATTGCTACCCAACACATCGGTAGAATCTAGGGAGCCCTCACAGAGCAGCATCTGAATGCTTACCTCTCTTTTCATTGTGGAGCCTATTTTTGCTCCGTTTTTTAAAGGGAATACTGATTTTAATTTTCTCCTTGATGTGGTGCAAAAATACATCGATCCTTCTAAGGGAGGTGCTCCTGGGTTGAAAGAAGATCTGTCTTCTTTCTTACAAGTAGCAGTAATGATGGTACAGGATTTTTAGAAGTGATCCCATGTCTAGGTTTATTTCTGTTTGGGGACTGCTGATAAAAGAATCCTAGGCTTCAAACTAACCTGCAAATCACTCTGTATTGGAAGTCTGCACTCAGTGAGGAGGGGAAATAAGAAAGAAATCAAAGGAAACAATGTTCAGTGTTTGCATAGCACCTTCCCAGGGAGGTTAGAAGGGAGCACAGCAGACATTTTAACTCTCTCACAAAGCCACCCGTGCATCTGCTCAGCTATATATTTGCTAGAAAATGAAGTGCAGTTAAGGGACCACCAGCACTTTGCAGCTATTCTGTTTTGCTCATACGCTTATGTGTTGTTAATTTGGAAACAAAGCTACGAAGCTTCAGATAGTGTCATGGGTTTGATAAAGGAAGAAATATGATAGATTAAAATACCCTCCTTTCAGGCATAGCCAATTGCCAGAGCACTTGTATTTAGGCTCAATGGGTCATTTATCTTCAAACTCCACAGCTGACTCGGCACTGTGGTGGGTTGAGAAGTAAGCAGTTTTGACACTTAGCAGCCCAAGGCTTCTTTTCTCCTTGAGAGACTTGCATGTCAGCTCTGTTAGTTTTTTTCTGCTGCTACTCTTTTGAAGCAGATGGCTAAACCTCACCTCAGCTGGCTGGTTGAGACCCTTGCAGCATTTAGCAAGGCTAACCAATTGAATTATAACTGATTGTGCCTGTGGGTATCGAGTAGCATATGATTTATGATTTATGGTGCTTTATATATAGTCTGTGGAAGGTACCAGAGCATAGCACTGAGTATATTTTGAAAATCTAGAGAAAAAAACACTGACTCACAGAAACCCAAACACAGTGGTTCAGAAAAGGGTCCTTTCCATTACTAACAGCTTCTTCATAGCCATTTTGTCTACAGTAGATGTGCTCCTGCATATATTTACTCTTCATTACGTCCTGAAATTATTTAAACATATGATTAGCACAGAATGTGGCTTTTTGCTGTTCTATGTGCAGTTTAGGAGAGGCAGATTTCAAAGCTGGAGTCTGTATAGATGCTGAAGTGATAAGCCTGAAATAGCAGAGTACATTCAACGAGGTTATTACATCGGCACCTCAGCAAGCGCTGCTGCTCAGTTAGGCATAAAGCCTGAGGGTAAAGTAACGACCATTGTGGAATCAGCAGTTCTATTTTTAGACAGCTCTTTTCCAAACCTCATCCTCTTGCAACACAATATTTGCTAAATTGGAAATAATACATCCCAAAAATAACTAGAGATCATGACTATTCAGGCTGCAATTTAACAGCAATATAGATGCATCTTTCTTAAAACAACATTCCTTAAAATGAAATGAAAATGTGTTTATTCATAATGAATGTCACCAGATAAATGCCTAGCAAGGGATATCTTATCTTCAGCTGTTTAGTAATGCTGCCTAATTATGTCCCTGCTGAAACTGCTAAATGTTGTAGAGAAAAGATGAACATTTGCTGCAAGGTACTGTTGTGAATACAATAAAAAAGATTCCAGTCCCTCAATAAAGACTGTTTAGTAATATACAAAATCTAATCCAAGGTGTACCTTACAAATGACATTTTTAGTTGCATGATCTACATTTCCTCTGCATTGGCAGAAGACAGATGAGGTCTGCAACTTTACAAGAATTTCGTGAATGTTTCACTGAAAATAACATAGAGGACAAGTGTAGCCATTTTTAGTTCACAAACCATCAGTGAATGTGTTGAAATGTGTGTTCAGTTTTTCTGAACACTCTGATGAGATATGCTTGTTAGATAGTAAGCTGCTCAGGAGGGGAGCATGCTGGACGTACTCACATGGTGTGTGATGGGCATTATCAGGACATAAAATTTTGTCTGCGATCCAGTACTTACTACATGCTGTTCATCAGGGTTTGCTATTGGCACCACAGGTTTAGTCACATATGTTATCTCCATATTGCCCTTGTTTGCTGCTGGGACAACTTTTGGGAACATAGAGTTCTTTAACTTTATTTTCTTTAACTGAAGTCTGCTATCAATTTAAATTTATTCATGACTATTTGCTCACATTAACATTTGTGAGTGAACTGCAACTAAATGTAAAGAAAACTGCATGGTTTACAGGTGTAAGAAAAGCAAACTCAGTGAAATGTCCCCAGCACTTTTAGCAATACTTCTCTTTATTTCCTACATGTATTCTGCTTTGAAAACCTGCTCATACATGTTGTGTTTTTTGGGGGGTAAAGAAAGCAGGCAAATGTACATACCTTGCTTAGCATGCTATTCACATTATCTGAAGACATATATATCTGTCATCTGGGGACACATATTTTTTCTTGGAACAGAAAGCAGAATAAGGACTTTTCAAAATAAGGTCTCAAAAATTGTAATGTACCACGAGCAGAGCAGAGGACAGACTACAAAGGTAGCCTTTCCTCCCAGCTATCCCCCTAAATACCTCTCTGCCCATCTGACCAGACAAAAACTCTTCCTGACCACTTAGCACCCACTTTAAACCCGACTGTGTGAAGAATGTGCTCCACCGGGCAACCATTTCTTTGGTACTTGAAGAAGCATAGGTGCTTTCAGGCAAAACCTCATCTTTAGTTATGTTCTGCCACCAATGCTTTGCAGCAGTGACTGGCCTGAGATGCATATGCAGACCTGAAGTCCTCACAAGGGTGATGAAATTTCAGGCTCTTAGTTTGATTTTCCAGGAATATCAGAGAAAACTCAAATAAAAATATCCCCAAAGAATGTGGTGCACTACGACATCTTTCTGGCTGTGCTAAAGCTTAAATCACATTGTATAAACAAAACTCAGCTATTTATAGTGATCAAAGAAACACATCTTGTGGTTGCATCTAACCAAATGTTTTCTTTGAAAGGCAAACAGTTTTCCTGCTAAAGGACACGAGCAGAGTCTGTTTAAATGAAAAAGAACATACTTGCTCGTATTTCTAGAGTGCTAAACAGCCCTTCCTGGGAAGTGTGAAGTGCCACTTGAGAACTGAGATACTGAACTGTTCTTATTATTCTTCCAAGTTGTTGGTTTCAGAACAATGCAATGGCATTTGTAAGGGATAATTTTAAAAATGTAGTTATGAGGCATCCCTATATCAGTGTTTTAGAGAAGATGAAACAGCATTTAAACTTGAAATTTGTCTGAATTTTCACGAGTTAGGGACTTACAAGACTTCAGACATCTTTTTGTGACATCTGACAGTGACACATCTTACAACAGAATCACAGGATATTCTGAGTTTAAAAACAGTTTTTAAAGACCTAGAATTATGCAAGTGACAGGTCATGAATGTCATAGGTCTTGGAGGACAGAGAATTTGTTATGTTGTGCCACTGTACTCTTCATCAAGGATGAGATAATACTATGGCAATGTTATAAATTTTTTTATTATTGTTACCAGTATAAGGAATTGTACAGATACACACATAAGGTTCATTGAGCCATGGATTTTTTTTGATTCCTTCTATTTCATCAAGTCCTGATCAGTTTCAAAGGATAAATAGCACCACAGCCAAATAACTTTTTCATTTTCTTCAGAAGGTTAAATTGTCATTATCACTTGTTGGCATTTCTGATTTGGGGCTTTTTGCCTTTTTACTTAATTCAGCAAAGCAGGATCTAGTGCAAGCTGGGGTTAAAACAGTGTCATGTTTTAACCCCAGCTGGAAACTAAGCCCCCACAGCTGATTACAGACCCCACTTGGCCCACTGTAGGATGGGAGAGAGAATGAGAAAAGTAAGAAAATCCAAAATTGGGCAGAATTTGAATCCATATCACCCTTGGGAGTGAAGAAGGAGGAGGGATGTTTTGCTATGACCTGCTGCTCTTAACCTCTTGTAAATCAAAATTTGACTCATTACCATCCCTCTTTCACTGAGCTGTGGTTTTTGCAGTGGGAATAGATATGCCAAAACCTCCATGGATTTCCTGATCAATGGAGAGCAAAGTAGGGTGGCTGTGAAACTAACAGATGTTCAGAAAGGATAGTGGATAATGCTTGACTCCTCACCTAGCATTAGATTAGAATCCAGAGGGAAAAAAAAAAAAAAAACAAACCCCAAAAAAAAACCCCCAACCAAAACCAAACCAAACCAAAACCAAACAAACAAATAAACAAAAACCAACAACCAAACTTTCTTTGCACTTCACTTTCAGCAGGAAGAGACATATGTTTCAAGCTAATTAGGAAAATTATTCTTATAAGCAGAATTAGACCACTGAAACTTAAACAAGACTAATTTTATATTAATTAGACCCCTTAGAAAATGACTCCTGCTAACTGTTCTTTCCTACACCAGTACAGTGTACAAGAAAAAAACACTTTTATTAATCGCAAGGAATTCTGCAATCAGGCAATGCATTATGTAGTAGTCAAAATGTTAAGCACTAAAGAACATAATATCTAATGGCTTCTATAAATCATCTAGACATTTTGCAGGTTGGGGTTTTTTTTTTCCTTCAGCTCCTAAAATACCTTTGAAACTTTTGCTTAAACTATCTATGTTCTGCACCCTTTTTTGCTTTGTTTGTTCGTTTTGTTTTTGTTTCTTCTAGCACATTTTCTATATTTTAGTGGTACAGCTTCATGCTGTTTCCCACTCCTGCCCAGATGCTTGGTTTGACAAAACAGACTTGATTTAGTGTAAGTTATAGGGCTTATCTGGACTCTCTAAAGTCTTGCAGAGCACACTCTGCAACATATCAAAGTATCTATTTTAGTGAGAGAACTGGGTAATAGAATTGTTTGGTTGTTAACTGAGAGTCATATTTCTCATTTAAAGAATGTGAACAAATAGAAACATCCTCAAGAAGCACATCAATTCTGCTGGAGATGATACAAATTCCATTCCTTTAAAGCATTGCATAGTTTGGATCTGATTAGTATCTAAGTAATGCCAAGCACAGACCCAAAATCACAATGCAGTGAAAAAGTGTCAGAAACATTTGATTCTTGATACTTCAAAAGAAAACAACTGGATTATTCAGACATGAAGCTTATCTGGGACACAGCACTGCTCACTGCAGGAGTCTAGAGATGGTGTGCTCCTCAGTCTCATGGGAAAGAGAGATTTATGTTTGGCTTGTTCTCTTTTGCATCACCTGACTCTGTTATTCAGATAAAAATCACAGGAAACCAAGTCAAGAGGAACTATGAGATCACCTTTTCATGAGCCTGTTGTTTTCCTGCATAGAAACTTGCCAGTTTTTCAGAGACACAACAGCATCACCTCAAGAATCCATTTTGGTAATTAGCTATTCAAGCCACGAAAAAAAGTATTTTAGTGTCTAGACTAAATATTCCTTGCTGCTTGAATCCAGTGCTTATTTATTTTATTTGAAGCTTATTCCTCTTCTTTTTACGGCTGCTTTTTATTTTATTGATAACTGTTGCCTTGCTAATAGGGCTGTGGCAGACACAGGAGGTACTGTAAGGTATTCTCCACACAGAAGCAGACAGATGACTAAGGAAGAAAGGACAAGCAGAATACAAGAGGCAGCTCTTGAGGTACATGTAGCTCATTTATACCTTCAAACCTTTTCTACAGACAAGTGGCAGTCCCTGGCAGCTGCTGTTGGCTGGCAGCGAGGTTATCTGGAGGCTGTGGACAGGAGCAGAGGAGGCATCAAGCCTCTTCTTGGCTTTGTTGCAAGTGAACAAGCAACAGACAGAATTAGGGTTAGGTCTAGATATAAGGTTTGCCTGGGAATGCCAGAGAACATGAACTGCAGTTACTGTTGGGTTCCCAGAAGTTTCCTTCCTGACTCCTGGTTCTGCAGGGGGAAAGGCAAACCTGACATGAATTGTTTTGGAAAAACTAAGGTCTCTCAATCAGGGATTCAGTAATCCTGAATGGAGGGAGGGCTGAGCTATAGTGTAAGTAGGTTGCTAACCTGTCTTAAAGGTCCTAAAATTTGACAGATTTGAATAATTTCTCTAGAAATAAATCCACTGCTATAATTGTAACCCTATATTAGGATATAAAATTTGCAAATAAAAGTATATGCAGCATTCACACTTCTGGATTTGAAAGGTCTGGTATTTTAGAATCTAGACAGATTAGTTGACCTAGGTTTATCACTGGTTCCTTTGGTACTTAGAGTACTATTATTTCTGGATATTTCCAGGGTATTTTCCCTGGTTTCTAACATGTATAAAATATTAGGTTTTTAATGGTCGTGTGATTGCAAGAGTTAGAATTTGGTTAGGATTCTGAAATGTAGAGAGTTCTGAGATGCAGTAAGAGAGTGTATATATGTAGAGAGTTCTGAGTTTAGAAATGTTCACTAACTAAACTAAACTTTAGGGCTTGTACATGAAAGGAAGTAGTATGATAAGCGACTTTCCATCACTTCCATTATATTGTACCAGGGTTAAATCTGGAGTTTGGGATAAGGAATACAAAGAGATTAAGATTCATTTTCATATTGTGGTTAAAAAACCTGTTAGGGCTAAATTTAGGACATCTAAATTTTTTGGACTTATGAGATTTTCAGTTTGTCTATAGTTTTGTGAGGTTTTGGTTTGGTTTGTTTTGGGTTTTTTTGGTTTTGGTTTCTTGAGCTACCATTCTGTCTCTGGCATGAGGTAGGATTGGCTGTCTTTTCAGAACCACTGCTTTTGAGGAAATTATATGGACTATATGGATAGCCCATATAAATTATTTCAGCTAGGACTCAGTATGAAATTAAAATGCCTAATTTATGCATTTAAGTACATGTAACTGCTTTTGAGTAAGATGCCTGTAATATTTTTGTAGTCAGCAGAGATCCAGTTAATAAATTATTCATCTGAGACTTAATTCATCTTGAATAGTCAAAGAAATTATTACAGTTCTCAGGAACAAGTGACTTCTCGGTTCATTTAGGTTTAGGATTTGATTTTGGTATGTCTAGGGATGGAATACAACCATGCAGTAACTAATAAAATTTCACCTTGTTGCCTTAGTTCAGAATTGAACTACTGCTTTACTCGATCATGAAAATTTTTTTCCTTGCACTTTGTAAAACCTGTTAAAAAAACAAAAAAACAAAAAAACACAACTTCGTAAAACCTATGACTCAAGATAAAATTCAGTGTGCTGATTGGGCAACCAATTCAAATAGTACTAGAATTAGGTTAGCAATATTTTTCAAATCACAGGTTCAGCTTTCCCTGAATGTATACTTAAAACAATTTAAATAACAATAATAATAGTAGTAGTAGTAATAATAATAATAATTTATTCTTTTTAATTTTAGCTTTAGTGTTTTATCAATAAGCCTTTCTCTTTTCTTGCTTCTTCACCCCACTTAGACAATTTGAGGAACAAAGCTGGAGAACTTTAACGGCATCTACCTTGTCTTATTATTCCACTCAAACCATGCTTTCTGCCAAGTCATTCATACAATAGATATCTGACTAGTTTCATACCTCTACACAAGAGGAAATCATAATAACCTGAAAAAGGTTTTGTAATAAACTTCACAGAATGTATTACTCATACATTAATGACTCAATCTTCACATTTAACATTATTACTTGTTAAAGAATAAATAGCTTCTGGACAGGTTTTTTAATCTCTCAGGAATCTAAGTCTGGGCTACATTATATTTTCACACTGAATTCTGTGAAATTGTAATTGAGTTCATAAGACTGCAGCTCAGAATTCACTTTTCCATAATATTTTGAAAAATGCCAACCGTGTAATTATGAACTTTTGAACACAGAAACAAAAGGTAGCATTTACAGATAACCTCACTGTATCACTGAAAAGTGCAGTTCTAAAAGCTTTTCTTTTAAGTTCAACTAACCCTCTAAATTATGCCTCAAGGAAAGGACATTTGCAAACCCCTAAAGACAGGATAACATCATCATAAATACAATAATACATAATCAGAGAGTGCTCTTACTGAAAACCATAATGATAAACCTGTTAATGAAGAGACTGTTGCATGATTTTGAGCTTGGCAGAAGTAGAACATTAACTTGCCCTCATATGGATAAGATTGCAATCATGAAAGCATTATCAATTCATCATTTGTCAGTATAAAGCCTGACCCTTCCCTGAGCTTTGTTTGGGAAGATGTTTGTGTGCTATGACATGTTGCTGTCCCCTCCTTTTCTCCTCCTGCCCAGCTAGCATTAGCAGAACTGGCAACAAGTCTTTCTGGGTCTTAGAAGGGAAGTGGGGTACAGGAGCCTTACCAGCACTTTCAGGGAGGATTCTCTTGGCAGCATGTGGCAGCTAATCACAGCACACATGCAAGAAAGACACCACACGGCTTTCGAGGGTGTTGATCAGACAGGGTTTATTTGGGGGTCCCACACCAGGGGGGGAGCGGCACGGCTCCCACAGGAGAGAGGGGGAGGGAAAGAAGGGAGAAGAAGGGAGAGAGGGCAAGAGCAGGAGACCAAGAAGAGCAAGAGACCAAGAAGAGCAAGAGACCAAGAGACTAAGAGACCTGCCCCCTTTTCTCTTCAGCTTAAATAGGCTTTTCCAGCAAGGGGGCAGACCCAAGGCTTGGACCAATGGGATACTGAGGGTAGGAGGGGTTAGGTAACAATGGGGTTACAATGAATGACAACTTAGGGGGTGGTTTACAACAACTTGGTAATGAACTATACATGTTGGGGGAGAACAGAACCATTTAGGAAAAATTAATTACCACAATGACATTTCTTTCAGTGTCACAGTCAAGGCCCAGCTGAAGCTCCAAACCTGCAGCTCTATATTTAAATATGCAGTCAACATTGAGACACTCTTTCATAGGTTAGTCTTTCCACCCTACATAGTTAGGCTACTTAATGCTTTGTTTTGAGGCCATAAATTTCTAGTTTGTACAAAAGCTCATCTAACATGCTTCAATTTGAGATACTGGTTAGGATTAGGGTTATGATGGAATCATGATCAAAACACAGATTATGAGAAGGTAAATGTGACAATCATGTACAACATCATGTTTTGGTCCTGGGTCATTGTCACAAATACCTCCTGCACTGGATGTCAGTAAGATGAGAGGTAGAAAAAACACCGTTCAAAATGAAGGTGAAGCAAGTGTTCTCTCTGTGGGTAGCAGCTGCTGTGACCCTCATCTTCTCAACAGCTCCACACAGGTCATGAGCACGGGTGGGTAACGTACACTCGTTTGGTCAGGAGTACAAAAATAATTTCAGCAACACTGAACCAGAGGTCTCGTTTCCAGTCTTCACACATCAGACCATCATCTCTGCCTAGAAAAGCTGCAATGTTGTGAAAATACATGCACGTGGTAAATTTTTGCATGCATCAAGACTTCCCAAACCTACAGAGAGGCCAACTCTGAGGCAATACTTGGAACTGTCTGGGGAGAGTGTGCTAGCCTGAAACCATCATCAATCCCAGCTGAATCAACCTTGAAAGACTAATTGCCCTAAATTGCATCAAAACATGATGTAGGCACTGCAGTCACCTACTATGCAAATGGAAATGCAAGACAAATTTGAGACAACACTGATACAAAAGACTAAAAACCAAAGCTTTTCAAACCAGCTGCATTTAATTATATCCAACAGTAAACAGTAAAACTGCTTGCTTGCTATATTTCTCTTAATAAGCATATCCTTTAATGTCAATTTTTCTTCTAGTGTTAGCACACATATTAAATGAGGACTAGGAAGAAAACTATGATGTTTCATAGCACTACTAACTGTGTGCTCTTCTCTAGTTCATCTATTCATGCCTGCAAATAAAAGAGAGCAAAACAACAGACAAGTAGGTAGTAACAAGACCAAAAAAAGTACTCAGTTGGTATCTCTTCAAATGTTTGTAAAAAGCATTTACATGCACGGCAATTTGATGACTCTCCTTAAAAGAAAGTGAAATTTATTTTTACAGAAGTCAAAGACACTCTTTGAAACACTTGAAATGCTGCCTTTGAACTCAGATCTAGAGAAAGTAACCTGAGAGGTTCCGCAGGCCTATTGGTCCTGGGAGACCTGCTCTCTAATCTTTTATTTCTGAATTTACAGTGTAGAAATCATGACTCATGCCAGGTTGTTTTATTTTGGAAGTTGCATGTATCAAAACCAGAACACTACCAGCATCTTGCAGGTTTAAAATTTGAAACATAATTTACTGAAGAGAATGGAAAGTGTATCCAAACTTGTGACATGCAGGTCATTATGCAGGTTCAAAGTGACTGGCCATTAAATTTGCTGATATTTTGGCATAAATAAGTGAATTTTTGTGGAGCATTTTTCTGCAAGCGCACACATTTCTTAGAACAAAATCCAGTTCCATTGGCTCTCAGAAATCTATATCAACTGCTTTCAGGCAATTTATATATATTTTCCTCTTTCTCTGAGGCAGGCCCAGGGACTTGTATTACAGGAAGGTACAACCTCTCTTACTGCTCTTGCAGAATGATAACAAAAATTTCCATGAAAGGTTTGTTTTAATATGGAAAGAGTTCATTGTTGTATATTCATCATTAATCATCTCTTCTCATGTGAAATTTCTTGCTAAGCTCAAAGTAAGTACATATTCAAAATATATCTGTTGCACTGAATTATTTTTTTCTGTCTCTGTAGCAAAAAAACAAAACAAAAACAAAAACAAAACAAAACCAAACAAACAAACAAACAAAACAAAACAAAACAAACAAAAAAACCCCCCCTAAACCCACAAGTATCTAAAGACTTCATTGGAATTGCATGTCTCATGCTTGTCTTCCTTTTTTATCTTTTTCTTTTTTTCTTTTTTCTCTTTTTTTCTTTCTTTTCTTTTTTCCTATTTTTCTGGCATTATGGATGAAATAATTGACTGTGCTAGTGTTCCTGTCAGAGCTGTAATGAGCTGCAAATCTTTATAGTTATGCTGAGCTCATTGTGATGAAATGTGAAACAAACCTCAGCAATACTTCTGACAAAGGGGAAGCATCTCTCACCCAAGTTTTTAGGCAAATACTCTTTCATTCTTTCCTGAATCTTCATTGCTTAAAAGCTGGTGTCATTTTGAATTCTGCTCTGCAATGTTTCAACTTGTTTTAAAGAGTTTATAATTGAGTTTTGGATTGGGTGAAAATTTGCTTGCATCTGTGGAAGTGTAAAACAAAAGTAGCCAACCTTTTTTTTTTTTTTTTCACAGTTTTCACTGAATTTAGTTGAAAAATTCTGTCATTTTTTTAATTGGAAATGGTAAAATTTACAAAGATAATGCAAACAAACTAAGCACAAAACTACCATATTCAAATGCTAGTTTGAGGTGTAAGCTACCCTATTACCATGGAAATTAATGTAGAAGTATTAAATACAAAGATATTAGGCTTTCTACCTTATATAGTTTAGCATTCAAAGAGATTCTGTTGGCCTGAATCAATTATTGCAGAAGCCAGTTTAGATGACAAGAGAAGGAAAATTTAAATTGCATGGCACACATTCAGGAGGTCAGCATTTATCTCTGTGTTGGTCCCTAAACATCATGCCACAAACAGATTGTTTAAAATTTAGAATATCTTCTTCTGTCTTCTCTCCTTTTCTCCTTTCATATCCTCTCCATCACTGAGCACAGCAATATTTATCTGATCTTTGCCTCTCTTGAAAGAACTATTTTCATCCTGCTTCTCACAACACTTTTTCTAGACTTGAATTTGAAATTTGCAAAGTCCTCCTCAATGTGGTTGAATGAAGCACTTATGAGAAAAATTAAGTACAGAAAGAAAAAGTACTTTCAGATTTTTCAAGATCCAATGCCAGCTTGTGTTGCTTTAGAAGCATTTTCTGAATAGCTGAACGGCTGAACAGGGATTTTCCTGGAACTGCAGAATAACTTTCGATCTGTGACATCAATTTTATAACTTACATTCTTTTCTTTTTCAACTTCTGCTTTCCTATAGTTTGGTTGGGGCTTTTTGCCACCTTTTTGAAATCCTAGCCACATGTCTCAGTAACTAGTAGCATTACAATCACAACATCTGATTATTAATAAAACCCATCCTGCACATTGTCCTCGGTCTGTGAAGTAAAAGGTCTTGGGGGCAATAATAGAGGTGTTGGTAGAACATTTTCCATCCTTTTATGTACACAGAGAACCAAATTGCACTGGAGTTCATTAGTGAGCCATTCATGTAAATGCTTATGCAATGTAACAGAGGAAAAACCTGCTTCTCATTGAACAGGAAGACTAACAACAACATCCTAGATAGGACAGCCAAGTATGCAACTATCTACCACCCCAATATGTATTTTTTTGAAGAAAATAACAGTATAGAATTGTTCTTCATGTGCAAGGCTGAAGGCCTGGGTTACTCACAAATCCTTGCTTAGCAGAAGGCCCTCTCTAGAGGCTCTCATCTATCGGCTGCAGACAGCAAACTGGCTGCCTCCAACATTCTGCCAGTCTCAAGTGAGAGCATGTAAAGGAACTGCACACTTTGGTGTACAGATCCAGAGAGACCTCTCACAATGAAAGACCAGAGGAGAAATGCATGTCTACATGGCATTGTAAACTGAGCAGCAGAAGTTTTTGGCAAGTGTCTAACGACAGTCCCAGCCCTACTGGAAAACATGACATGAAGAGAATATTAGTTCTAGAGTAGAATTTAATGCAGAATTCCAGTAATTTTCAAAAAAATCTTCCAAAAATCAGGAGCTGGATGGGATAATTGTTTTCATTTATTAGAAGAGAGATACACTTATTTAAAGATATATTTTTGATCTAAGGAAGAATGAAATCTGGGCAAAGTTAAGGGCTAGTTTCCTTTAATGGTGCAAAGCACTGAGAAATCAAATATTTTCAATAGTAGTCTGAAAAAAATATTTCCCATAAATAAAAAATAACCAATGAGAGGATATAGTAGTTAGACAATGAGGAATGCAGAGTGAGAGAATTAAGTTTCCTGCAATCTACTTGTCTGATTCTATTGTAGGTCTAAAATGATGTAATATGTCATATAAGATATTTAAGACAAAATGTAATTAATTATTCTACCTAAAAATCTACTTTTCCACTAGCGTTGCTCTCTCTAGCTATTTATTCTGATGACATAGGATCAGCAGATGTTAATTGAATAACATTTTATTTTTACTCTGCATAAGAAGCACATATTTACTGGCAATTCAAAGAAGCTGATCTTAAGATTTCTGTCCAAAACTCAAGACATTATGATGGCACTCATTCTTGCTTTTTTTCAGGATTTTGTTTCCCTAGTAAAGACTGTGGACTGAGTTTTCATTCTGCTTTAAGAGTGGACAAGCAACTAGGACTCAACTTTTGCCTTAAAATGATTCACTGCTTTCCTGAGAAGAAGCCAAAACAATCAGGCTCTTTGGAACTGCTGGTCATATTGATTCAATTATCACTTCCTGGGCTATGCTGTGGGCTGAACAATGGAGCTATACAGCTGTGGTTTTCACCCACTTGTTGGTTGAATGTTCTCAGTGATTTTAGTACTGTGATGAACAAGTCCCCAAGTAAATGGAAGTGTTGTTCTAGCTCTCCTAGGAATGTTCTTCTGCACAAAACTATTGCAGTATGTTGTACAAAAGCTTTGTCCTCTCTTATGCCATCTGGGGATTCCCAAATGCTGACTAAACTGGCAGCTGCCTACATACAGCAGATGTAAAATCTTTCAATACCGGTCCAAGGGGAAAATGGAATTTACTGGGACCAAGAATGTCATGGCTTTTTTGTTTACTCTTACAAATATTGGGCCATCCTACTGGATGGTTCAGCTCAGGTCATGGTTTCAGAAAACAAACCAAAATTCCTAGATTATATTCAGGCCATGTTTGTACTTCAGATATTTTGATTCTACCTTTCTATCCCTTGGTCAGATTATCTGACCAGTTTCAGAGAAAATAGCCAATTTGGGCTGGTCCTGTTGGTATGAAGATTAGCCCAGAGAAGTTGCTTTTCTTCTTTCCTTTGGTTGGGGACAACTGTCTATATTCTATTTATACCTGATCAAGATGAGAAGCAGAAAGGAGCTCTAATTCACTCTATTTGAGTCTTAAGAAATTGTTCTAAAATAGAGCAGCCCTGAGGCAGCCCTAGGTTATGTTTTAAGCAGCAAACTAAAATACCTGCTGTATATACAGATCACTTTCAGTGATAATTAATGTCTTCTGCACCAACTGGATGTAGGTTTAGGAGAGAATCTGGCTCAGTGTAAATTATAGGAGACAACCATGGAATGAATTCTGCTTGGCAGCCACAGCATTTCAAGCCTTTACCTTTTCTGTCTTTAATGCCTGACTTTCATACTGAATTCCTGCAAAATCAGTGGGTTGGATTTCCTCACTCTGATAGATTTGATTTTACAGTCAAATGCTTCGCCTTCATTTTGTTACTTTGAAAAATGAAAGACTCAATTGCTTTCCATTTGTGGTCAGTAATTAACCTCTAAATAGGCCACCAAACTATATTCATCTGCAGAGGAATTGACATCTGGGTCAAGTGTTAATAAGATACAGAATCAGCATATGAAAACTGTGGTAGTAACCATGCTGACATGTCCCTAACCTGTTTGTTCCTCTGATCCTTCCCTATCTTTTAATACAGCTGATAAACTTACCATGCCATTTTTAGCATATTTTAACTCCTTTTTTTCCTCTCCACGCCTCTTTTTATATTTTACAGCTGGAACATCTGTTTTCTTGCTTCCAGGCACGAAGCATGCTTTCATGCTTCATGTCTTTTCAGATTGTCTTTTTGTGGCTTGAGTGTAATGGCAAACAGGTTACTGGAATGACGAAAACTCACAGTTCCTGAAACCTTCATGGTTGTAAACTGCATTTAGGAAAGAGTGACTCTTGCAGTTTAGGCTAACTGAAGCTTTATAAATGTTATGTGAATCTTTTACAACTGTAGCCTTTAATTTCCACTTTGAAATATTCATTGCAATGGATTACTCTGCTCCATGTGAAATTCTCTAGAGTAGCCCTTCATGTTTTCAAGTTGTACTTGAATTATTCTACTTTGAAATTAGTAATACTTTTATTTCCCCATGGTAACAGTTTCTAGATATTCAATAATCTTAAGATGAAATTATTATAGGAAAATTACATTAACTTATACCCTTGATGACTTAAAATCATTGGGATTATTAGAATGAAAAGGAAGGCCGTATAAGAAAACTGGAAAGAATAGCTGATACAGATAAGGATATTTTATATAATTTAATCTTTTCCAGAGGTTAACAGTTGGTATATTTAAAAGACTAAGCCATTCATCATCAGATTATTCTTTTCTTTTTCTTCCAGTGATATACATTATATATAATATATTAAATTAATATATATAATTTATAAAAATGGTAATAAGGCCAGGAAAAACAGAGTGCTAAAATATTTGTCTGTATAGTTCCTGCCTTGCCTATCTCATGACTTTGTGAGCCAGAAGAGCAATGAGCCTTGATCTTCCTGCCATGTGCACAAGTTAACAACCATTGAACACCAGCAAAAACTTCTGAAATCAGAAAATCTGGCTTCTTAAATGTGAATAGATTTTAGAAAATAGGAAATTTAAGAAATTTTTCAACTGTTTCATTTTTCAATGTTTACATTTGTGTCGCTTCCTTGCAAATGTTATGATAAATGAATCCAGTTTCAGAAAAAATTACCAGAACAGTGACTTCTAAGAAAAAATTTAAAAATATTTAAAAATTAAAGTTTATTCTTTGTGACTGTAAATATTTGTGCCTGACGAAGGTTAATGTACTCATCCAGGAATAGGGCAGAATCACACTAGATGATCGATGTGCTGAATCATCTCAGATTCCATCTTTCATGGTGAATACTTGTATAATTCTATAAAATACTGACTTGAGTCTGTTTAAACTAATGAATGAACCATTTCTACGCAGTTTGAGGATCTCATGCTTGAGTTTGTCAGTTTTATTACTAGGGTTTGCTTCCTGAATGGCAGAACTTTCCTCAGGGGAAAAAAAAACCAAAATAAACCACACAAGACAGACCAGGGCCCTTAGTGTTGATAAGCAAGTCTGTAGTAGGAAATATTTCCTTACTCATATTCTCATGAATGCATATTGAAAGCTATCCTAAAATCACAGGGCAATACAAGTCAGGAAGAGAATTCAGGAAGCCTCTTATCCAACTCCTGCTCAGAGCTGGACCAGCTCAGAGATCAGATCAAGTTATTCCAGGTCTCTGTCCAGCCTGATACGGAAAACTTTCAGGGGTGTAGAGAGTATGAACTTTCCACTCTGTTCCACTGCTCAGCTGTTTTCATGAACAGTCTTTGTTTTTTTTTTTTGTTGGTTTTTTTTTTTTTTTTGGGGGGGGGGGGTTTTGGTGTTTGTTTTTTTTTTTTTGTCTGTGTTATATCCAGTCTGAAGAGCTCTCTGAAGCCTCTCATCTTGTGCTCATTACCTCCCAGCTTCCCACTATGCACAATTGTACATACAGCTGTAAATAGCCTGATTTCCCAATAACTTCCCCCAAGGCCCAACTGGGGCTTCCAGGAACTCTCTCTTCTCCAAGCTGGACAAGGCCAGTTCTGTCAGCCTCTCCTCAACAAGGCAAAATCCTGCAGCCTGCAAATACCTTGGTGGCCCTCCACTGACCTCATTCCAATTTATCAGAATCTTTCTTTTTGTAAGGATCCCAACATTTAATGCAATATCTACATCCAATGATTTATGGTCTAATGAATGCTAAGTAAAGGGGAATATTTACTTCCCTCCATCCACTGACTCTAGTGCTGTTTATACACTCTCAGATATTGCTGACCTTCTTTGCTGCCAAGGGAGCACTCCTGTCTCATGTTCACAGACTTCCAATACCTCCAAAATTACTCTGCAGCCTGGAAGTCCCCAGCCACTGCTCTTCCTTCAACCACAAATCCAGCCATATCTACACAAAGCTGTACATTTTACTTACTTCAGTTCTATGACATGCCTTAATAAAGACCAGAGCAGAAGTAAGCTTATACACTTAAATTGAAAATAAATCACTTAAAATGTTGTTGGGAATCGTGATAAAGAAAAACACAGGCAATGTAAATTGGTACTTATGGCAGCTAAGCATGGCTTCAAAATATTTAGCATTCCATTGTTAGCTACAGACATTAATGGGATATTGGTTGCATCTTCATCTCTTTGTCTATTAATCTGTTTTAATTAGATAGACACAGGTTTAACATAACTGCACACTTGGTTCTTAAGCTCTCAGTGAATCAGACCTTGTGTTATATTAATTTCTGCTGTAATTGAATTCAGGTAAATATCACAAAGTGGTATGACTTCATAGACAATAATGCAGTTATATTAACTTTGAATTGGATGTTTTGTCCTCTCTTCATTTTACTATAGGATATAATTCTTTGTTAATATTTTTATGTGTGCTACATAGAAAAGACTTACTATGCACATGCCTATGTATGTGCACATATATAGGAGGAACACCTGTCAAGAGTCAAGCTATATTCTACAACTCCATCTGGAGCTCTGCATTGTCTCAGATGAAGCTATGTATATGAAAATATACAAGATTGCATAAAAATATATGCCATAGTTTTGCATTGTGGCCTGTGGAGAGATGACACCAGAAATGCATTCTGAAGTGTGCTCTGCTGTTGTTCAAGATTGATATATTTACATATGATTTTTTTTAGATATTATTTTATTCTGACACTTACTCTCAAGTCCAGACTTTTGCATTCCTCTGTAAATGATGCTACCTGGATTTTTCTGCTAGAGACTACAACCTCCTTCTTTTCTCCCACCTGTTTAAAATTAGAAGCTTTCTATTATATTTTTTTCTCCAAAATGTAAAATTCTTTAGTTTGTAGATTGTTTGACAGGTTTCCTGAGCTGGAGGATGACCTTGGAGATTGAAGCTATGCTGCAAGTTTTTCATTTCAACAATTATTTTGTAGTTTAGGGAAGTATAGCACAGCTCTTACAGTGCACCCAGTATCCTTCTCCCAGGGTTCTATCGATTCTTTTGTGGTACAAAACAAAATAAAATGAAGGAGGAAGTTGACTGCTCTAGGCTGAAGTTTGTTTTTTTTTTATTCACCTTTGTGTGGAGAAAATTCTTTAGCTTTTCTCCTTCTTTCATATATTCTTCCTTACCTTTGGGAGACTGTTTGACTAACAAATACTTTTCCCCACTTTTTGAACTTGATTAGGACTTCTCAAGACAGGAACTTTAAAAACTGATGCTGGTGTGTTGCATAAAATGGTCAGTATGGTCTTGTACACACTATGGGCAGAATCTTCCTACCCAGGACACATTTGAGGGAGAGGAATTGAGGAAAGTGCCGCCAAACCAGCATTTTATTCTCTCTTCATGAGCAACAAAATATGTTGGCTTGATCATCCAAAATCCATCTTTTTGCAAGTCTGTTGTGATGGTTAAAATTGCCCAGCTGCATTGGTGTTTGATATGAAGAAAGAAAGTTCAAATATTTTCTTAAGGATTGGATTTTAGCAGAAATCTAAACCTAATGTTTAGGAGCTGGTGTGACAATTAGAGCTATTTCTTCTCTAGAGACAATGATTAATTTGCAGTGTTACTGGGGTCCATAATAGTTGCCTGTTGTTTGATCACCATTTATTGTGACCTGACTGAGATTTGTGGCAGATCTCACAGCTGATTCTCATCGTGTTTTGCTTAAGCTGCACCATTGTTTTATATAGTCACTCTCAGAAAATGAAAAATAAGCTGATGACCCACAAAGCAAGAAAGAGCTAGCAGGAAAGTTATAACAAATTCCTCTACTTCTACAGCATTCAAGAGAGTTACCTATTTCGGAATAAGCAAAGGCTTACAGAAAACATTTTGTTAGCTTGCTGTGAGCTGTCAGAGAGAACTGATTGTTTCTCAGGACAGCCTACAATTACCGATCCCTCTGGATTGTCTTCAGTACTATGTAGAAAGACCTTCTTCAGGCAAGACTTCCCAATGTAATTTTCTGTCCAATCTGGCTATCCAGACAGATCTTTGATCTCCTGAGTAATACAGAGAAAATCCTCTCTCCTTTATTCAGTCTAACTTCTTTTTTGCAGAGGTAACTTTTCTTGGGAGTACTGTTAGACTCGGTCTAAAAATTTTTATGTCTTCTCCAGCTGGATTACCAAAACACTCACCATTGATCAAACAGTCCTCCCACCAAGGCCAGCAGAACCACAGTGAGCCTATAAAGAAAAGGTCCTGAAAAATCACATATCCTGTTAGCCATCTGAATGCTCTTAGCTATAACAGCAGGTACTGTAGGCAGCTATCAATGTTTATGATTTTCACTCTAAAAGCATCCAAAACACATCCTACTGTGTTTCCACACCCCCATAAAGTCAGGCCTGATGGACCTCTTTCCCATTTTGGCATGGCATCAGAATTTCCCACTGAGTCCTTGACTCAAAGCATTTACTTGTGCTATAAAAGCAGAAGATTTCTCTGTGCTCAATGTACATGAATAGCTTATCTTGGGTTGACATATTGTATTTAGAACTCCACTTGATTAACTTTTTTTAATAATTATTTTTTTTTCTGAAAACATTGTCAAAGCTCTATTGCTCGTGCATTGCAGTGCATGAAGAACTGGAAGGCTGGCACTACAAAATTAAGTGGTCATGCAAATAAAATTATTTTTGTTTGTTCATGCTGATTCCATTAATTTTTAATGTGCATTTTGTTGAAAATACTCCATTAACTCTACCAAACTAGAACCTACTGTCCAAGAATACAAATAAACATGATTAGTTAAGTGTATTTAAATTAAAAATTGACCATGAGAAAATACAGTTTCTTTCTGTTCTTTCAGTTCTGTTGCCTGGTAGAAAAATGAATTGCACCATTGATATGATTCATTAGCCTAGGGAAAAAAGCAGGCAATGGGAGCTTGATGGGAGTTTAGCAATTTCCACCAAAATTGATCACTTAGTCAAATGATTTGCAAGGCCAAGCAAATATCCAGAGAATAACAGAGGTTGAGTTTTACTGAAGAGTAGAGCATGAAATTCTTGTATTTCAGCACTGTACCAAGCAATCATTCTATTATTTGGCCAGATCAAGACTGAGCATGTTGCACCTATCTGAATTCGCAAGAAATACCCCACAATCTCTTCCCGCACACACCTTGGATGCTTTCAGGTAAACACCTTGCCTGAAGACACTGAGAAAAACTACTGGAGTACTCAGTGTGCTTAAAACTTTTTTTAACCTGATGAAGTATATATAGCTTCTAATTTGCCTGGAGTTTATTTAAAGCTTTCTAGAAATAACATTGCAAAATACCGGCGTAGGATGTTTCATCAGACACATAGCAAACAACACTATCATTACCACCATCATCATCATCAGGTGCCTGAAGCCCATGTGCACTGAGGCAGATTTAATTATGGAAAGGAAGGGCTACTTATTAACAGAAACCAAACCAAACCAAACCACAACAACAACAACAAACCCCCCCCACACACACACACACAAAAAGAAAACACACAGACACACACAAAAAAAACAAAACAAAAACAAACAAACTGTTCTGGGTTGACAGTGCCTCTATCCCATATCAGTGGGCTGTTTTTGTTATGTCTAGCAGCGCTGTTTTGCTCGCGGAGCTTTTGCTGCCCGAGCAGAGCTGCTTCCAGGCTTCTGCTGCTTGGCTTCGGCTGCTTCAGCTTTTTCTGCTGCTTGGCTTCTGCTGCCTCGGCTGCTCCTGCTGCTGCTGCTGCTGCCGCTGCCGCTGCTGTTCCCGCTGCCTGCTCTCCGTTTTTTTTCTTTCCCCCTCTTTTTTCCCTTCCCGCCCCCCCCACCCAAGACAGGACCGGCTCTGGAACTGATCTGACCCGAGACGTCGGAGAAGACCCGGAGCCCGCCAAAGAAGCTTGGAGCCCTCCCCCTGAGTAAACCTGCGCCTTTCATTCCACTCGGAGTGAAGAGAATTTTCTTTTTCAATAAAACCAGTTTTTTCCACTTTTTCCTCCTCCAAAGAATTTCCTTCCCAACCCCAAGCTAGGGAGGAGGGGTGATGGAGGTTTATTTGAGGAGACTCCCTTTTAGAAATTCTCCCCCTAATTTATCCTAAACCAATACACAAACAAAACTAAAACAAAACAACAACCAAACCAAACCAAACAACAAACCACCAAAAAAACCTCACCAAAAAAAACAACTAAAGCAAATGCAAAACAATTAAACCCTTCCAATTCTCTCTTTTTTACAAAGGTAAGGCAAAGTCCTTACTGTCCCCAAATCTTTTTTTCATGTTCTTTGTAACTTTACCACTCTTTTCAGAAGAGATTTTTATAGTAGCTGCTTTTTCCCTCTTTCTTCAGATTTCTAACCTACCTGTTCAACTGTATGGGATCTTGGTGACATGGAATGTTCTCTGAAATGTAGGGCCTTTTTTAAAAAAAGTATTTCTTTGTATTTCAAAGTAACCGCACAGCAATGTCAGTTAGACATTCACAGCTGGACAATCACTGATGGAAAACTACTGTTCTAGAGCTTAGTCTTAAAAAGAAAACTTAAAAAAAAATTAAGTATTCTTAAACAAATTGTGCAGCTCATGACTTTCACAAAGTTGCCATTATTATTTTCAGAGCACCTCTCCTTAAATAATCAAGATGCCACAAGAATAAGCAAAGTGCAATTAGAGTGAAATAACTAAAAGGCAAGTATAAACAGAGGTGGAGGGCACATCAGAGTGAAAGGAAAAGCTTTTCTAATTATATATGGAAAGGAAAAAAGAGAGAAATATACAAAGCTATTCTGGATCATTGAACAGATTTGCTGCAGCATTTTTGTTTATTCTGAATTTTTCCTAAGCACAAAAGGAAAGAGACTATTATACAGTATAATCCTGGGCACGTGCAGTGTTCAAATAAAAAATAAGCAAGAGCTCACAACTTGTGGTTGGAGGAATTCAACTGTTATTGTTGCATAGAGAAGAAAAAGGGCTGGCCAAATTTTGACATAGATTGAAACATTAATATCTTACCCTGATGTCTTCTTGCACGTTTGTATGTCACCTTCTTCCAAAAAATAATATCTTTACACTTAGAAGAAAATAACCCCCCATAGGTAACTTTGAATTGAAATGAAAAATACATAAATGTAACTGAAAACAGAAGAAGAAACATTTGGACACTGTTATTAGGGACATAATACTTATCTTTCTGTCAGTGAGTCTCATCCACATGGATGCATCTTTAGGTGGTTGAATTTTCTCTCAGAGTTTAGGGAACCCAAATATATGTTCATATCTTCCATGATGCCTGTCATTAAGTTCACCCATACATCTGGTGGTATGTAGAACTGACAAACTACCTACTCTTTTCCTGGTTCCATCATGAATTACTGTCAAATCTACTTTCTTGCACTTTGAGAGGAGTTGAAATATACAAGTACAAAAAATAGCCAGGAAAAAATAGTCCTTAGAAAAAATGAGCATTACATGGTGGGTTGGTCCTGACTAGCAGCCAAGCCCACAGAGCCACTCACTCACTCACTCACTCACTCACTCACTCACTCACTCACTCCCCAACTTCCAGCAGAACTGGGGAGAAAATAGGAAGAACAAGAGAAAGATTGTGATTCAAAATAAACCACTCAGCAGTTACTATAATAAGCAAAGCAGACTTGGCTTGGGGAATTTAACTTAATTTACAATATGTAATTACCTTTTCACATATTGGGAAACAAAATTATAAACATTTAATGCAAAGGGCTGCAATGGGCACATCTGCTCTCGTGCAGGCTTGTCCATGGACTTCAGTTGCCTTGGGGATGTCCCTGCTTCAGCACAAAGCACGTCCTGCTCCTCTGGGCCTTTCTGTAATTTCTGAAACATGATTTCACTGTGTCACTGCAAACTTCTCTAATTGGTTCAAAAGCAACATCAACTCCACTGTTGGACTGAGATGTGTCCTGCCATGGATCCATTTAGGTGGCTGGACCTGGCTGTGTCTGGACCAGGGCAGTCCCTGACTTCTCCCTCAGAGGTCAGTCATTAGATCCCCACCCAAACATCTCATTTAGCAACATGATTGCAGAGCATAAGGTTCTGTGAAACCATGCTTTTGGAAACCAGTTCATTTGCTTGTGAAAAGGGCATGGCATCTCTTCGGAGACCAATGTTCTTCTCAAGAATAAAGTTGAACCACAGGGTACAGCCTGCCAGAACATGAGTCTCAGCTCATTTGGTCTTGAACAAAGCCTCACACAGGGCAACTGTTCTTCAGCAGTGGTCCTGTAGCCCATGAGGACCTGAACATAAGCAGAGGATTTGAGTGTTAATGGAACTGGAGACACAATGTACTCTGCAGAGCTCAAGAGCTGGCCTGACTGCTAGACAGCCCTGGTTAGTCTGGCTGGCACCAGCGGTGAGGTGGCCTTTGTTCCCCTCTAGTATTAAGACAACCTACAGCTATATTCAATCTGCCACTGATCTGAAGGTTATGAAGATCAATGCAAAGCTGTTGGTGAAGACTGAAGTCTGTTACTGACAGGAAAAACTGGTATAGCCAGTGTCATTAGGGTGAGTAAATATAGTTATACATATGCATAGTTATACAAATGAATGGTATTTTTGTATCAGTTATGCTATCAGAATTGTTCTATGCCAACCCCTGAGCAGGTATCCATTAATGCTCTGCAGACACAAAGCACATTCTGTTGGCCAAAATGAGTTGTAGTGCAAAAGTAGAGTGTAGGGTCCACTTTTCCAAGAAGCTGAGAGATCAAAAATGTTTAGCAGCTGCAATAATTAATAGTGCTAGCTCTTTAGGACCACAGTCAAACATTCACTCAAGCCTCGAGGAGGCACTGAGTCGGCACAGTTAGGGCAGAACTGTGCAATGAGTGTTGCATGGGGAGCTGGATCAGCTGGCTGTTTCTCACTCCTGGGCTCCAAAGGATCAGGAGGAGCAATGGTACTCACTCTTCTGGTATGGGTTCAGATCAGTGTGTGCCATTGACAGACATCTTTGTTGTTTTGTCCCACAGGTTAGTGGGGAAAAGCCTAAGAGGAAACTCCTTAGAAAATCAGCTTCGGAGTGACTAATTTTAGACTAATTGGTTTCACAAAAGTGATGAGAAGCAAACTTCTTTATTAACGAATCTTCCTTACAAAGGCTTATAAAACCAAGGATTTAAAAATTGAATTCCATCAAAATGCATATTTTAAGTAGTTGATACTGAAAGTGTGTATAGGAACTTTATTAACTTTTTGTGAAGCTTTAGCTCAAGTTATTCTCCACCTAAAACTTTGTCCTCAAAATGAATAAGTCTCCTGTACTTTGTAGAATCAATATAAAATGTTTTTTAAAAAGAAGTGGCATGTTGATAAATGCATGCAATTGGAATTCTTTACATACTTAACTGAAGTTTTTCTTAATAAGCACTTTTCCATAGAATGAAAATGTTTAGACAAAGATTAACCAGGAAGACCACGGAATAAAAATTAACAGCATTTTTCTACATCATTTATTACAGGAAGGGAAAACCTAGCTTAAGATTTAGAGGACTGAATCCACCTTTACTGTGCCAGTTAAAAGAATAAACACAAAGTAAGAATATCAATACTATGGCTCAGAAAGTAGAATTTGGTCCACAGCTCCACTTCCTGTTAGGTTTTTTTGTCCATGACACACATTCTTGATGTGAGATGACTTTATTCCAATTTTGGGACATTTTAGAATCACTTCTTACTTTCTACAAGCATGAGCTTGGCAGGTGCAAAGCAGAAAAGAATGAGCTCTAAGACCTATTCTCTGCTACCAGGCATGAAACTTTACAAGAGACACCAGACTCAGGAATGCCAGATGCCTGTCTAAATAATTGACAACTACAATGAAGTGAGGGCAAAAGTCATTCCCAACCAGACTATATTTAAAACTGCTAACCTGAGAAGGATTCATAGTCTAGGGAACGTGTCTGAGATTCATCTTAAAAACCCTGCTGTGTTTCCAAGTTCAGTCATCGGCTGTGGAACAACTTTAAATGAGAGATTTACTGAGCCAGTTACTGCACAAAACTGGCTTTATGGAAAGTTACACTGTACTAATGAAAACAGTATCAAGAGTATCCTATGTCACTTGATGGCAAAGCTGATTTAGAAGCCATCTGCAGTCACACAAAACTTCTAACTGGACTTACACATTGAAAGGAATTAATGTAATTTTTATTTGAGGTTGTGATTTGCTCAGAAATCAATCAAGAACGAGATCAGCTGAGGATATAATGTTAAATTACAGTCAATACATAGACAGATGGAACAAGACCACAAGATCCAAAGGGTCTGGTGGTTGCGTGCCAAACTGCTAAATGGGCATCAAGTTCAGGGGCCAAATTCTTCCCATTGTGAGTATGCCCTGCTCCTGCCAAAGCTGGTGGGAGCAGTGTGTCTACACTGCAAAGCAGAGCATTTGACAAAGATATATTTCTACAAAGAAATCTTTCTTGTGTTATTTACAAGTATTGTTTGGTATGGTGGTTTTTGTATTGTTTTGGGGTTTTTTTGTTGTTGTTCTGTTGTTTCTTTTTTTTTTTTTTTTTTTTTTAATAGGTCTGCAAAGCTGTGGAATGCTGAGAAAAGAGATACTGAATGAAATCCTGGTTTCACTAAAGTCATTGGGAAAATTCCTATTGACTTCCCCAGGGTCAGCTTCACTCTACAGTGCAGTCCCTTGTATATTCTTGCTTGGTGACACCCAAATAAAATGTGTTTTGCTTACAAATCAAAGCATTTTTTTTATAAGCTGTTAGCTCTTTCAGCTCAGCATGGTAGATGAAATACAAGCTGTGCTCTTCTCTGCATCTCCTATTATTACCTGTCATAAAGAATCCACAATTAGGGTTTAGCTGGCAATTTTGCTGCTGATACACAGGGCAGATAAAAATCCAGATTGTTCTTCCAAATCTGTTTTAGCTCCACATTACTGATACAATAGCTTGTGCTGATGAAACAGTAAGCAAATATTTATCTTCATCTACACTGCCAGGTAAGAAGCCCTATGAAATAGGTGGGATGGACTCCCGCACAGTAGAAAATGAATATACTCCACAATGTTGCTGTCATTGAATTGTTAAAATCTTCCATTTGGTTTACTGCAGCAGCTATTCCAGTGTACCAGATATTATCAGACATTTTTGAATTGGGAGGACAGCAGGACCAAATCTTTGAGAGCTGACACCAGTTCCTGCAAACATACACAAGAAGAAGCTGAAAAATTAAAGTATTTTTTCAAGCAAATGTGACTTTAAAGATGAAAAAGCAGTATTCAGTACCACAGTATTGGTATTTCTAAAATACCACAGCAATCTGTTGAAAGACTTTTACCTGCTATGGAGAGACAAAAGGAAAATGAGAGAGAATGAGTAGGAGTGAGTAAGGAAGAAGATATAATGTTCTAAGTATGAAGAAGGACTGTTTTCTCTTTTGCAGATTGACCAGTGGAGCAGGAAATACCTTGTAACTGACTTGGGATTTTAAGTAAGGCAATTTCTTTTTGTGCGGAAAACTAGTTTTCAAGTTGTATGAAGAACAAACTAGTTGGCCCAAAGCTTAATCTCTATAGCTGTGGAATAAAACCGGTGTGATAATTTGTGGAGGGTGTAAGAAACCCCTTCTTTTTTGAAAGACATTTCTTTTTTTTGCAAGAAGTGCTTCTAACTTGATTTCTGTCCTATTGGAACAAAGTAAAGTTAAAATATTTTCCTTTGTCACAGAACATCAGCATCAAGTTAATAGCTATTATTATATAGAGAGTAATTTCACATTGATCCACCAAAAAAAGGAAAATAAAAAACACTAATAGGAAATAAAGCAAATATGTAATATTTTTAAATTAAAATGTTACCATAATAAAGTACTTCCTATGTGGTTTATATCTTCTCAAAGGAATGGTTCTTTTAAAATTATTTGACCCTAACTATTTATAAACATTGTTTGTTCTCCTCTTGTTTCTTTTTGCATTACTGTTCAAATAATTTCAAATTGTGATTTATGCTTGTATGGCAACACAAAGGGTTGAAGCCAGTGACATCTATTTAAATAGCCTGTGTCATAGATTATGCTGTATTTCCCTCATCCAGAGGCATTTTCCTGTGATCTCTTTGAATTAATTTAATTTGAAAAATGTTGTTCTGGACTTAAAGTACAATGAATAACAGTCATTTGTTTTGGAAACTGAAAAACAAGAAATAACTTCAGTCTTTTTTGTTAATACACTAATTGTTCTGTTTATTTAAATAATAATAATAAAAAACACTGTATGCCCATGGACATGTTATGAATTCTCAGGACTATGCAGCATTTCTGCCCAGCAGCAAAGATTAATAAAATACAATCTGTAATTAGTTGCTCTTCACACACTTTTGTAAATGGAGAGCGAAGAAATTTAAACCAAAAGGCATTTCCAAATAAGGAAAATCTACTTTAGTGTTTATCCAGTTAGTTGAAGACCTTTATCGTCTTGAAACAAGAGGGGAAGTCAGGGACATGGCCTGTTCTCAAGAGCCCAGGTGTTTATTGTGAAGCACCTCACTAGGAAACCTTAAAGCCTAAACAGTTGGGGACCTTCCTTTTAATGAGGATTCTCTCCTGCTGAGAGGTTCTGCGCTGAAGCATCACCATGTCTGTCCATAACCACAAAATATTGTGCCTTAGGCTGGCATGACATCCAAATCCTACTGATTCAGACCTGGAGTGACAACACTTACTGCTTTCTTCCCCGACAACAAACAGCACTGGAGTGAGGCACAGTGCTGACAGATAACAAGAACCAGCCTCTGAGAAAGGGCATGCTCTAAATCAAATCAGACAAAAGGAAAAGAACAAGGATTATTTTTGTCCTACAAATGGGAAATGTTATTTTCAGGGAACAACAGATTCTTATTTAATAGACTCAAAACTTAACGGGAAGCAAATATTCTGATTCTAATACTTACTTAAATCTGCTTATGCTGCTCTGGAGACATAGGTGTTATACATGAGCATGTGGTATAGAAATTACTCACCTCATCACAGAAGCATTTCCCCTTATTTTTACATCTACTGATGGCCAACTCCTTTCAGCTGGATATTCCTGATTTATAGTGATATAAGGGAAGAGGAAGTATATCTGGATGAGGCTTTTTTCTTATTTGACTTTAAATATGACTATGAATTTGGCTTGGTATATCACTAGTCTTGTAGATTTTAATCTGGTGAATGTTTTCTGGTTAGGGGGGTTTCTTTCCAAGTTGTGATGCCCTGGGTTGTTTTTTGTTTGTGGTTTTCAAAAATGAATTTTAAATATGTAGGGTCGCATAGAAATAATTTACCTGTGTTTGCAAACTAAGGAAGAATTCAGTAAAGTCTTTGTTTAAATTGTATACAAGTAACATCATTTGGCTGACATATTTAAATTATTTGAATGCTTAATCACGGCAATCATATTCTTCTCTGTGAAAATTTTCCTTCTAAATCAGTAACCAGAAGGAACATTAAATACTTTGAAGTAATTGTAAAACAAGTATAATATAAAAAGAATCTCGTCTTTAAAAGCCTGATTTTTTCCTATATCCTCCAAATTCCCTATCTTGGTTTGTAATCTGTATCTACAGTGCTTGGAACCATAAATAAATTATGAATGACAGGACAATCTTCCAGGGGTGACAATTTTCCCCAAGGCATTATAGCTCTGAGAAATAGCTGACAAATAAAAAGTTGTATCTGGTGTGGTAGGAATTGGTAAATTTAGAAACCTTAATTACTCTGGTGTTAAATATGGGTGAGGATGTTTTTATTAATGTCTATTCCTACAGGGTAGATTTTTGGGTGATAATTCACTGGTTCAGCTCCACCAGATTTAAAACAGAATAATGCACTCAAATGATTAATATGAAGCTTATTTAAGTCTGTAAATGACAGAAATTTATCTTTTTGATATATGTTGAGCTGCATTTGACCCCAATAGCTAAGAACCAAATAAAACATGCTTATTTAAACAATATTTTATCTTTTCCTTTCGGTTCCTAGATATCATGTAGTAAGCAGAAATCTATGCTGTTATGTCTAGAGTGCTGTTGGAGGGAGATGAGGTAGCATGGTGAGAGGAAAAATGTTTTCTGTTTATTATACTGAAGTGACCTCTCTTTCTTTCTTCAAAATATTTTTTTTCATACAAGCATCTATTTCTGAACTGTCAACATTTTAATGTAGGCATCTTACAGACATGACAAAATTTACATTGTTTTTAAAGTTTAATCTTAGAAATAACTTCAAGATATTTCTATTAATTGGAAATACATGTAACATTTAGTTTTCAGAAGGAAAATATTGTTTAAGAGGCATTTCCTTTAGATCAAGACTTAATTTTTGAGAAAATTATACAGTTCAAACATGTAAAAAATTATTCTTGATATGCTTGGTAGAATAGTCTCATATTGAATGTACTAAAAGGGAAACATCCTCAAATGGTTGGTATAAAAATGGTTTCCACTTATTTTTTATGGTAGTTAAAAGAGTCAAAATATCTAAAGTATGATCAGTGATGTCTATGAGTATGGTTTAGACTGAGACAGTTTGGAACAAATCTGAGGGAAATCACACTTTCACAAGAGGCAGTCTGTTCAGTCCCAATGGAACAAGAAATGCAAAAATCAAAAGGTTATGGTGTCCTAGAGATGGCTGAGATTACCTAAGGAAGTGCAACTCTCCCTTCTGAAGGTCTGGTAGACCTTCTCTCTCTCAGTAGCAGAGTCCCAGCTCTGAAAGGAAATGTCAGTTCCATGAAAATAACCTGCTCCCTTCCAGCAGAGAAAAGAGACAATTGGTGAAGGTCTTTTAAATACACATTTCTTAGGTTACCATTGTCTTATTTTAGGATGTTCTAATTTTTCTCTACACACACACAAACCGACCCTCAAAAATTATTATGCAGTAATCATCAATTGTTAGTTTAGTGTAATTATCATATATAATATACAATGCCAAAAATGTATTAGGAACACATATTGGGGAATGACCTTTGAATCAGAAACCAAAAGAGCCCTGTGCTCACTTTTTCAAGCTAGAAACCACCAAGCAGAAATGAAAATACTACTGTAATAGGACCGTTAGAAGTTATTACAAAATCAGTCTTTACTATTAGCTAGAACTCACTGTTCTGCTGGTTGGGAAGGTATCAGATCTTTTTGATTGCTCAACTACAGTAATTGCTGCCAGATGGATGTAATTTTAAGATCATTATTTGTAATCCTTCCTGTGCCCCCAGTACTTTATCTTGAAACAATTGCAATTAATATGTTCCTCAGCAGTTTTTTGCTGAGATACATTCTTTTCTTGCTCACCCAGGATAAAACACTACTAAATTAATCATTGAACAATTTAGCTAAGGAACATAGCTTTGTTGATGTACTGTTGTTTTTTAACATTTAATTAGGAGTCAGAGAGCTGATTAGCTGATACTATACTCAGTATGATAGCAGAGATCATTAAGAGTCAGATGCAAACCAAAGCTCACTGTCTTGTCTCACCATGTGCAGAGAACTTACCTGAGTAAGCAGAGCTCTCCTGTCATGAAGTATATCAGTGCTTAGGTGAAAGGAGGTTTTGCCTATGAGATCTGGTATTGTCAGATATGTGTGTGATCTGACCAAAACATGATGGAACCAAATACACCAAGGGCAACCAGCAGCCCAGAATTATGTCTCTAAGGATGTTTGCTTCAGATATGCTTGCTTTTCATAGCTGTAAGGCCAGAATTCTAATTTCTAATATTATATTTGAAGTATATATTCTTATAAAGTCCAGATGTGGCTTTACCAAGTGAAAGAGCGAGCCAGGGTAACTATGGCTTCTTCCTGCTGTTAGCATTGTCCATTTCTGCATGAGGCCCTAATTCCCTGACACTGATGTGACTGGACAACTTTCCCAGCCAGACTGGGTCTGCTGCTGCTAAACTGTCAGCAATCTACAGATATTACAAGAAAAAAATAATCTGAGCTTTATAGATGGATTTTAAGTAACAGGACTTTAGTCTAGCAATATACCCTGTGTTTTTCCAGCTGTAAAAATTGTTTGTAAATGTTGACCAACGAATAGCCATAACCCAGTGATCAACCGCATTCAACTTACATTTCATTCAGTTGTAAGATTTTAATTAACTAGACAAGGAACTGGGTCAGACTACAGATCTTCCATCAAATCATGTGTTACAGTAACTAACAATTTGCTGTGTATAGTCCAAGAAAAACCATGAATTCCAGGCATGTTGACAAATCACTCTTTCAGTTCTGTGCCCTCTGAGCTTACTATTTTGGACTCTTTCTTCACTTTCTTCATAAAGTGTGTTTCTAATAAAAATTATTATTACAGTTTGGCAGAGAAAAGGGGATGATGGAGGCATGTACAGTTCAAAGAAAATCTATTTGTTAACCATTAATTCCTATTTTTGCCTAACATTGAAAGAATGTGAATAATTAAAGTTTAGTTCCTAAATGCTTTATTTTTGATTTTAGACTGCTAATGAATTTGTTTTTTCTGTATTCTACCTTGGACACAAAAATTGTAACACTTGTTTTGCAAAGAACAATGTCACAAAAGAAAACCTCATTTCAAATCTTCTCAAGTAACAGCTCAGATGCCCCGTGGTCAAGGACTTTTTTCAACACAATGTATCTCAGCTCTAGAAAAAAATTACTCAGTAGGAGATAAATTCTGATCTAATTAAAAGCGCTGGTGAAGGAGAAAAGAACCACACTCCTTATTCAACAGAAAAACTATCCTGAGGGGCTTCAGATTAGGGCTCTTAACAGGGTTCCCACCAGCTGTTATCTCTTTCATGACTCATCTAAAAAGCATGAGCAGGCAACAGCTGGAGCTTGGACTCTGCCTTATTCTACAGTATATTGGATGCCAAAAAGTGAGCAGATACTGGTCCTGAGGTTCTTGAGTGCTAGTTTCTGAGTTGGCACTATTCCTGGTCACTGTAGCAGACCAAATTTCTTTCATGCAGGAGTTATGTAGTCTGTCAGGCCACTTAACATGTGCAGGTCTGTTCTAGCCCTCATTCAGGCCGTGCTCCCATTTAGGCAAATGTGAGCTTTGGGAATCTACATGAGGGAAGCTGTAATGACTGATTCTGCAAAGCATATTCAGTGCATATTTAGCTGTACATGTGTTAGACTCACCCTCATTCAGAAAAGTGTTATTCATAAGGTGAAATCTGAACTCATTTGCGTGCCATACTGTACGAAGGCTGATATTCCTAAGACACCTTCTAACCTTACTACTTGAAAGTGCTGCAGGATTCTAAAATACAATGGCAGATTTACAATATACTGAGGTGTTAGTTAGACACCCGTTTCACAGCATTTTAGGTTTGAGAATGTTTTATTACAGTCTTCATTGTCAGAAAATATTTTGACTGCATTCAGATCAGAAGAGTTTAATTAAATCTTGATTTAATGGGCTTCTCTGGAATGTGAAACTTACTCCAAAAAGGGAAGGCCAGAGAGTGAAAGATGGCAGAATGTCAGACAGGTTATGCAAGTCATGCAATTCAAAGCACACATTAATTTACAATCCTGAAGAGACTGTTTTACACATTCTGTTTATACAGCAAGACAATAATGATGTTATCTCACTTTTGCTTTGTTTTGAACATCCAAGGTTAATCACAAAATTGCAGAACAGTCTGAGTTGGAAGGGAGCCACAAGTCCAACTCGTAAGTGAATGGACCATACTGGGATCTAACCTGCAACCTTGGTGTTATTAGCACCATGCTCTAACTGAGATAATAAAACAAAAAGAATGTAACTAAGTCAGGATGGTTGTTGCATCAAATAAATTGTTTGGATTAAAGACTTATGTTTCTTTTTTATTTTGGATCAGCTTTCTCAAACAGCAGAGTAAATTGGAGGAGACTCTGGCCAGAAGTGATGACATGAATGTCACTTGAAAACTACTCAGTTCACTGCAGAGGACAAGATGAAAATGAGAAATGTTCAGAAGATGTCAGTGAGATACTCGTGGCATAACTAGGAACTGTGTCTGGAACTTTTGTATGCTCACACCTAGTATGGCAGCGCATTACTGAAAAGTGACATTTCTTCATGGTTGAAGGCAGGCTTCAGAAATGATCTGAACAAAATGCTCACTGTCTTGGTAGATTTAATAATTATTGAGTACAGTACAAGAAGGCAGTCCATGGCAATGGCTTTTCTCTTTGCCAAGCTGCCATATCCTGATCCTCTACGACTGATCACGCTGATCCTTTCTAACACCTCTCCATGGCTCCACAACTTCAGGAGTGGAGCTATGAAATGTACTATAGAGACGTGGAATAACTTTCTGCAACTGTACAAAGTAGGAGTAAGAATGAAATTTTGTGCCAAGTACTCTTAGATTATGTCATCAGATTCTTTTGTGTGTGTGCCAATGCCTTAATGCTTGATCGAAGAAAAACAGTTGTGACCTAACAAGCTTAACAGTCACTTCAGTGACACAGATCCTAGCTCTACTGGGCCTGAACTACTCATTCAGCAGAAAGTTTGCTTGTGTATTGAACTTTGAACAGACAAAATCAATGACATTCCCTTATCTTCTCCTGCACAAGTTTTATATGGAGTTTTCTTCCCATTTTAGAACACCAGTACATACTAATTCAGAGGATGAACAAATTAAGGAGCAAAATTTACTAAGTTGATTCTGCACAAAAAAAAAAAAAAAAAAAGGAAGACAAAATAAAAAAGAAGGAATGCTCTAAAGGCTGTTTTGCACACATTTCTATAGATAGGATGCAATTGATACAGCTGGTTTTAGAATGAAATCAATAGGCAACTCTTCATAGAATCCAAGGCAGTGTGTCACCCCAAACACTTAAAAGCTGTTTGTCAGAGTACTGGTTTTCCTTGGTTTCGCTTCAGTCAAACTGAATTGAAGGGATCCAGGTGACAAAACAGTGTAAAGAAATGGAATCTGCAGAGTTAGTTGAAAGCATAAGGTACTTGTGAAAAGAAGAGGATTTGCAAGCTGCCCTTGAGGCTGATTTTTTTCATTTCCTAGAGAACATCCTGGTAGAAGTAATTTGGTCTGTGTCAAATACTCCAAGACAGCACAGCTGATATTCCTTAGTACTGACTTGAAAATAAATCCATAAGGCAAAAGAGTATTCCAGCTTCCAAGATCACTCCAAGTTATGTTTATTTGTCCAAAATTGCTACCTAATACCTGCATATTAGTAACACTAATATTTAGGGAGTATCTCCCCTCTTGGGCTGCACCAACTTTTTTCTCACCCTCTAAGCAGCCACAGGATGGTGTACAGTTTCAATTTTATTCACAGTTTCCTAGGCTGAATTGGATTCAGTGGCCTGAGTTCTGATTTAATGCTACAGGCCCAGTTCTTATTCATAATAAAAATCTTTACAGTATTGTTTTAGAGACACATAGCATTAGGAAATCAATAAACTGAACCACTTGAACAGAGTGTATTCACCTAGGAATACATGTTCAAAAGTGTTACACAAAGCTGGTAATTTCCGATGGAGAGGCTATAACATTCTTAGGTTTTCTTGGTCATCAGAGACATGTAAAAGGGACTAAGTATAAATGAATCTTTGTGCTCTGATTTCTACTTCTTCATTGCCAGTACTATGTCATCCAATTACCCTTCATCCTGCTGTGTGACTAGATTTTTTTTGTCATGAACCATTTTTAAAGTCTCCAATGACAAAAAAGAGAGAGAAAAAAGTTTTCCTTCAAAGTCAAGAAGAATAAGATTGATGTCATTTGTTCACAAATACAACAGTTTAAATTAAAAGATCCAAAGCCCTCATGACTCTAATTAATTTTACTTTGGAGATGGGATTTTAGTATTTAACTTTCTGAATTTATAATGAAAACTTGCCTGCATATTGAATGATTTTTTTTCCTTTTTTTTTTCTTTTTTTTTTTTTTTCCTTTCATCATAATATTTTTGTCATTGGAATCACAGATACAGGAAACATTTCAAAACCAGCCAGTTTAGACATCAAGCTGTTAAATAACTTAATGTTGCAAAGATCTAAGCATGTGCTGAAATGTATGCATGAATAATCCCATGTGTAAAGTTAATTGTCTAGATTAGCACATAATGATGATGCAGCACCATGGTACAAATAAACACAAGTTACACTGACAAAGACTTTTCACTTTAAAAAGGTAGTGATTAGAACTTTACATTTCCTTCCTGTCTTTATTTCAAAGGGTGCTCCTCCTGAGCAGTCATTAACTCTGGCTGAGGTCTTGCTTAGGTTTTCACCTCTCTGTAGCCTGCTGATTAGAAAGCAGGCATCCAGGGCACTTCCTCTCCTGCTGTTGGACTCCAGTTTTATATCTCTGTTTTATTAACTGTTGCATGAAGTGATCTCCATCTAGGGCACACTTTTCACAAGGTCTCTTTCCCTCCATCTTTCTGACAGCTTATTATGACTGAAGTGGAAATGTTACATAAAACAAGCTGTTTATGGAAATCTTATTTCTGTCACATGAGCTCTATTCTGATGTGACAGGCTCTCTATCTGGCTGCAAGCATTAAATATATTAATTATATCTGTCATTATGCAATTCTCCTCTTATCACCACTGGATTTTAAAGACCTGGTAAAATATACTCTGAGCAGTAAAATCATTGCACCTTAGCACACTTCAGCGTTTATAACAATCTGACATAATAAGGATACTGTCATTGCAGAAACACCTTCCTACACCCATGTGGGTACTTGAAAATCTGTGCTTTCTCCATCCTCCTACATAAATATAGTAGCTTAGGAACTTTTATGCTGTGCCTTGATTTTTAATGGTAAGAGATGTCAGGTACCATTTAAAACATGAGATGAAAAGGGGCAATTCAGCGTTAACTATAACAGAGTTTTCTTTTAGATGTAGTCAACTGTTCTGCTTCTGTTAAGTGGGGAAAGTGTGAGAAAATAGGAAACAGATTAAGTTTAAAAGAAGAAAGCATTAAGATCCTGTCTTAGGACCTCTTACTCTTGGATACCTAAAAAGCATAAACACCGTAAGGTGACAGACATTGGTGCCAGTCCATCTCCACTCACCACAATTCAGTATTGACAATTTCTACAAATGAGAACTAAACTCTGGCCTGTAATGGTGGATGCAATCTTCTCAAGTGTACATAATACTTATTCTCAAGACACAAGACAGGTTGTGAAGTCCAAAGAAAAATATTCAGTCAGGACCTTGCTAATCCCATGCTCTTGCTACCAAGTTGCACCATGAAACACTGGCCAAGTGTAGACTGCCATTCTGGATTCTGACATCTGAGTGTAGGATTTATATACAGGTTAAGAATTAGTAAAAGGAAAGATTCCACATAAGAATAAAATTCCACATAATTCCACATAAGAATAAAAAAATAGCTTGTGTATAGAGCAAATAATTAAATCCTGCAGGATGTCAATATCTTTGAATCCTGAATTTGGGAGATATAATTGTCTACGTAGTTCTTTTGCCCTCTTGTTAAGGTAAATATCCAAATGCTGGTGATCCATATTTAGGAAAGCCAAGGTGCTAGACTGAGTGTCTGTGTGTCACCATGTTGTGCAACACATCTGGATTGTAAAACTGTAGTCAGTGGCAAAGCGTTCTCTGTATCTCAGGCACAGTAATAAAGATTGGTACCAGGCAATCCAGCACGGCTCAAGTAGCAGCCTTGAATCTCTTGTTCTATTTTGCTTTATTGCTTATTTGCTTTGGGATTGATACCGTTCTGGCCATTGCGAATGACAGGAACGGCTACAGAAATCGCCTATTTTGGCAGTAGCGTTTTGCAGAAGACCGGAGTTTTGCAGTGGTGAGACACAGCATACTCCAGCCCTTTAACTAATACAAGAGGAAGACGGGCTTCCTCCCGAATTCTGGCAGCAGCACCTGGGAGGAGGGAGGCCTGCGGACCCCCCACTCCGTGAAGGGTCCCCTCTCAGGCGTCCGCCTGCGGCTGCCATCGGCCCCCGCGCCCCGCCGCCAGCCCGGCCGGCGCGGGACGGCAGAGGTGTGCGAGCGACGTGCCGGGGGAGGGCCGGGGAAGGTGCCGTGCCTGGTGGCCCTGGGGCGGGGCTGCCGTGCGCCCTGCCCGTGCATTGGGTCTGGAGTCATACATAAGTATAGCCGGGCTGGGCTGGCCACGCTCCTCTACCCCCCGCCCCCCAGCCCTGGAAGAGAAGGGGGAGAGAAACAAGAAGGGGTGGGGGGAAAAATCCCGGTGAGGTCATTCCAATGAGAGCGCAGGAGGCGAGCGGACAAGGTCGACTTTCCCGGCGGAGGCGCGGCCCTTAGGAGCGCGGAGCCGCGCACCCACCGCCGGCCCGGCACCTTGGAGAGCTCCGCCGCGCCGGGGCCGCGCTCGGGGCCGCGCTCGGGGCCGCGCCCGGGACCGCGCTCGGGGCCGGCGCGGCGCTGCCTGCGCGGGGCCCGGCGGCGCCGGGGCCGCCCCGCCGTCCCTCGGTAGCGCCCGCCGGCCGCGGATGCGCCGCTCCGCCCCGGCTGCCGGCGAAGGAAGAAAAGTTTGGGGGCGACTTAGGGCCGCGGGAGCGCCCGAGGAGGAGGAGGAGGATGCGCGGTTTCCCCGGCTGATCGGGAAGGAAGGATGACCGAGGGAGGATGTGCACCAGCAGCCAGATCATCGGGAGCCTCCTGGTGCTCTCCGTGCTGGAGATAGGGTTAGGGGTGTCCAGCGTGGCCGTGGGGGCGGTCAGTTTCAGCCTGGTCCTCACAGAGCAAAAACCTCAGCTGGGAGACTCTTCTCCGGTATGGAGCGGGGTGTGTGTACGTTAGCCATTTCACTCTCTCTTTAACTCTTTATGGTGATGATCAGACCGTGCGAAGGCATCCCCTTTTCCCTTCCCTTCCCTTCCCCTCCCTCCCGCGGGTGCATGTTGCGCCGACCGCGCCGGGTCCATTTTCGATGTGCTTGGGGTACGGTCTGCAGAGTCGCGGGGCGAGGGGCAGGCACGGCGGGGACAGATGTGTGTGTTGGGCGGGGGGAGAGCTCTTCTTTCTCGCTCCTTTCCGTCTTTCAGTATTGCTGTGAGCAATTGAACTTTCTCTGAACCCCTTCTCGCACCTGGAAAAGCCCGATGCTTCGCGTGAAACCCGGGCCACAGCTTACAGTCTTTAAATTGACTGTGAGTTTTGCTTTTTAAAAAGAACGGTCCTGTCCATGATGAGGAGACTGTCAAAAGGTGCTTTAAATTAATGTCAAGGGTATGCCAGCTGAGTCCTGAGCTTTTGGAGGAAAAATAGAGGCAATGGGAAGGAAAAGGAGAAAGATGTTCCTCTGTACTGGGCGCCCTGAGCTTCTTGTAAAACGAACAAAAAAACCCCAAAAAACAAACCCAGTAATGGGTTAATAGAAGCAGCATGGTCATATCACAGAGCATTTCTCACTTCCCAAAAATGTTTCTTATTTTTCCAGTGTAAGATATGCATATTTCTAGGAAGAATTTTCCTCCAAATGGTTATTTATATTTATAAAACAAAGAATAGGAAATGTTGAATATTCAGTCTAAACATGAGTGGGCATTTTTGAAGTCCAAAGCTGGTTTTGGCCAGCTTCTATTGTACAGCAGTATTTCTAAAAGGATTGTTTGCTTTGCTTCAGATAACATGATAAATGTAAACCACTCTTGATTATTCACCAGCATAACCTCCTCTAATTTATAGATTCATTCAGACAAAGTACTTCATGTAATATTCTCATTGTCAATAATTATTCATTATTGACAACAGTGATAAAATTTTTGGCAGTATATAAACACAGGTATAATTCTGCACTGCAGAACAGGTAGGTAAGAAATGAAAATGAAGACTAGATCAGACAGGTAATGATACCACCAGACCAAGAGGTCATGATATTATCAAAATCACTTCAAAAAGGGAGGTTTCTGATCATTGTTAATGAAGAAAAAATATTATTTAAAACTGTGTGTCTATCTGAAGATTTAATGCAAAGGTCAATTTCCTGTGTTTCACTGAGGTCAAAGAGCTTTGATCAGTCAGTGAAATCAGTATTTCATGCAGTGATTGCATTTTGTGACAATGCTATCACAGCTGATATCATTTCATGACGATGCACATTTCCTGCACAACTGCCTCATTCATTTTTATGCTGTTACCCCAGAGTTTGTACTAGGCATAGATTAAGATTCTATTATATCAGATGTTGGCTTCCAAGGACATTATAATCGTAGTAAGAGACAGATACAGTATAAAAGGGTGTAAGCAAGTATGAAGAAAAAAACAAACCAAAACTGAGTGGTATAACAGGTGGTTGCATTAACACACCAGCAGTCTGGCTGATTTAGAGCTGTTCATTGGTAGAGTTTTAGAGAGGAATAAGACAGAGGACAGTGGAGGGGTTTTGCAAATGTTTATTGGAAATTATTCTCATGTGAGTGCAGAGGCATGGAAGGTAAACCAAAGGGACTTGTTTGCAAATGTAACAAGTGGGCAAAGGATGCCCACAACCAGAGCCAGCAGAGGCTGTCGTCAAGTGCTGGGAACTGAGCAAAAACTGCAGGAATAGGCAGAGAGAGGCATCAAAGAAAATGCAAAGTGGAAGCAAGAAGCTTATGTTTCATGTAGCAGAGGAAATGAGAAAATCAAAGTGATGTGCAGAGTGGGGTGAGATGTTTCTAAAGGCAGACTTACTTTTGCTTGAACTAAAGATCCATGGTTTAAATTGTCACCATTATACCACTCTCTTTGTACTACTCCAGCAGTTCAAACTGTTAGGTTGCATTCTTCTGACCAGGGGACTAGCAGGTGAGGCAGGCAGGCCAAGAAAGGGACCAGAGATTTACTGTTCTCCAGGGAGTCTTAGGGCCATGGGTAACTAGTTTCAAATTTAAACAACTAGACAAAGGTTTGTTTGGACAATCCTCAGGATTGTCCTGCTGCAGAAGTGGCATAAGTCAGTCTCCCTTCTGCTCCCTTCTGCTCCCTTCTGCTCACAGCTTACACTGAGCTCGTGTTGCCTGTATTAAAGGATATGTCTTGCATAAAATATGTTATTTTTTTCCAATTCACAATCCTGAATCAGGGTTTTCCTTTGAGAAGTGAACACTAAGGAAAAGAAGGGAACATTAAAGAAAAACTAATTCTTTGACATGTTAAGACACAAAACACTTAAGTTGAATAGTGTCATTCCTCCTGTTGCAATTTACTTGGAAATGCACAGAAAACCTTTGACCCTGTTCTATCCTTTTATGTGGGTGGAACTCAGCAGAGACCCAAGTTCATAAGGAAGTAGATGAAGATAGCATCACCATGGAAACCTTAACCTGAATTCCTAAAATTTGGGCATCTTAAAAATCATGCACATTCTATCTTCTATACTTCAAACCTCTCTATGATGCTTTCCACTTGATGAACATTAGCTTTTCTATTAAAAAAGTTTTTCTTATTGTTCACTGCTACATTCAGATAGATGATTTACTAACATACCTAATTTTAACCGTGTGAATTCCATCCATAGCATTATGGATGGAAGTGAAGTTTAAGCATGGTCTGAAGTACCCTGATCATTGCATGCTCTGCATTATGTATAAGCAAGCCAGAAAAAGTAGACTACACCAGAATGAAGAAATTGAAAGCCTAGGCTGTATCAAAAAATACATAAAAATGGAAAAAAAGAAGTTTCAAATCTGTTGTTCTCATTGGAGTTGAATTGGATTAAGATAGTACGAGTTGTTTAAAAAGTAGTCATAAGAAAACAACTGAAGGTGTGACTGTCTTCTCAAATTATCTGGAGCATGTGGAGACAACTATCCAGTTTACATCATCACCAATCTGTTCTTTTTAAAATAGGCCATGACTGTTAAATTGCAAAAAAATGCTAAAACCAAAAATAAACACAATAAAACAGTCCCAAATACCCTAAAGTTCACAGGTTGTTGATTTCTGAATTTTCTTTCTGTTTATTATGTTTGTATTGGGATAAACTATTCTACAGGCTGTAGTCAGTGTCTCCCAGATTTCTTTGTTTCCCAGAAACAGGGATATTTCTGAAATCCACCATTCCAATTCAGTTGTATGATGTACTATAGAATAATTCAACCAATGAGAACACTGAACCACTAACAATAACATAGTAAGAATGACAGCATCCATAGCAAAGGTTTTTGCACAAACAACAAAAGTCAGAGGATAATCAACCAAAAAAAGTATTCACAGATTTTTTTTTAATGGTCACACACTTCCCCATCTATATTTAGAACATAGTGGTTTCATCACGATCACTATGAGTAGTGAATAGATATTCACACACACATACATGTGTATGGCTCTAATTTCATTTGTACTGCAGTTGTGAATAAATCCTTGCTGTAAATGAGTCTCCCTCACAGAGAGAGAGAATGAGAGGCAAAAGCCACATCTTTAGACAAATATGCCATCTATCTTCATATGTGAGAGAGATACCCGATGATTCACTTATGGCTATGCCCCTCAAGAGTAATCATTTCTTCCTTTATAAAGGCAAATATCTGATTGTACTTGAGAGATATGCACTTGCTGTATGTTGGTCTGTTTGCCTGTCTTTAGAATTATTGTTTCCATGATTTGTGATTTTATCACAGTGGAAGTCTGCCTGCCCATTAAAAATCTGCAGTTTGCTACAGAATTTTTTTCCAAGTTGGCACTTGAAATATTTGATTCAAATTACTTTATTTTTTATTTTTTAATCCAAGATTTGAAGGAAAATAAAAACTGTCAGTCTGTATGGACTTTTCCAGAGCAAGAAAACCTTTTTAGACTGTTAAATCAATGCTGGTGGCCTAAAATTTTAAACCACTAAATTTTACATCTAGATTTTACTGTTGCCAAGTTTCCTTTGGAAAGAACAGTCAAACTAATTTTTTTTTTTCAAAAACAGCAGTAAAAAAATCACATTATTGTTTAGCGTGAAGACAAAATGCAGATGTGATCCTACTTTATTTTAACATATGCATTGCATTTTCATCAAAATGACCATATTTCTGTCTGGCTCCCGCTCGTGATGAAATGAATCACAGGACTTTCAGGGAGCTCAGTAGAAGCTGGAAAGAGTTCTGTATCTATAGATGGGGAAGGACATATCAAGGGTGGATGCCTCTTGCCTTGCATGGAGCCAGGACAACTCAGTGAATTCAGCTGAGGATTTTCAGTAGGTTTTCTTTGTCATTCAGAGACTCCAGAGGCACAAACCAACCTGGAAGATGGTCCATCTAGTTCCTGGGCTGTATTTAGAGGATCTGTTGAATACAGACTGACTTAAGCATGCTTAAATATTTTACTATGATAAGACTTTAGTTCACCTGCAGGGAATAATCTTTCATTTTTTACTTTTATGAGATGTAAGCAGTCACACTCTAAACCAAATAATTCATAAAAACACAAACAAAAAAGCATTATTCTTATTTGTTATTCTGATAGGCTCTAAACAACAAAAAAAATAAACATTATTATTTTGTGCTGAGAATTTATAGATGGATGGAGATTTTTGAATCACTGGCGTCAGGTAAATTTTCAGATTCAGAAACACACTTCTTAATTTCCTTGTTTGTTTCTAAAAACCATTTCCCATTTTTAAAGCATCTCTGTAGGTCTATAACCAGATGAGTGGAAACACTAATCACAGGGACTGGGATGGAATTTAAACTGCTTGCATATGGCTTGAATCAGTGGGAAGTGGAGCAGCACCTGATCTGATAAGAGCCAATCGCACACTGCCAGACAAGGTATTGGCTCGGATTAGACACGATTTTACACTATGCCTCAGTTATAATAAAGCCTCCTCTCTCAGCATGACAGATTTGGTGGGATACAAGGTTGGGTTTTGGCAATGCTATTGCTTCTGGTTCTGTGTCTGGATGCCTTTCAGCCAGCTAGACATTCCTGTTCCCACAATCACTTGCATGGGACAACAACATCATTAGAAGTTTCCATCCCCTTTTCTCTGTGGAGATAATAGGCAAACCTAGTACCTAGGTTTGATCTTCTTGCCTGTTGCAATTTTTATTTAGTTTGATGTCTTTGTTTTCATTACTAGATTCTGTGTGCCCTTTATGTCTGTGCTGAGAAAGCTTAATCCTTGTTCTGAAATACTGCTTTGAATAGGAGAACAATTAGAGATATCTCTTCTGCTTAGTTCATCCATTAGGGATTTCAGCTTTTTTCTCATTTGGATGGCGTTGAAACAACATTATTAAATAGAATCTTTCTTTCTTTCTTTACATTACTAATTTCAAATTCCTGGTTATTGTCCTGGAAGTCAAATGCTTATGCAGCCTTAGTATAAAACAGAATTTTCTATTTTACTACCTGACAAGGGTAGATAAAAGTGAAGCTGTTAATTCTGTCTTGATGGTTTAGTCTTCCAAGTAGAGTGTAATTTCAATAGGTATGATACACTTGCATTTTCACTGTTATATTCCATTTTGGAATAATTTCCCTTTCTCTGTTTCATCAGATACATATGGATGACCCATAGAGGACTTTCCATGCAGTGTATACAGTTTAGCTGACTTTTTGTCATGAACAATGACTAGGGATCAAGCTGTCCTTATATTCAACAGGTTTTCTCTCCTATTTTGTTCAGCCTGTGTCCAGGAAGTTTTCCTATGTGCAGTTTTCATTTTTTCAAGGGAATTACACTCACCATTGATTTTGCCTTTTCAAAACGTAAGACAGAAAAGTTTCTTAGCTTCAAGATGTAAAATAAAAATAGTTCCTTTTCTTCTGCATGGTGGAAAGAAACAAATCTTTGGCTTCCTGCAGATTAACTAAAACTGAATCTTTTTTTCAAACTACCAGGGACAAAGTAGCCATTTTCCAGAAGGAAGTGAAAGAAGCCAAGACTTTTGTTCCAGAAAATATGAAATAGGGACAGATCCAAACCACAGAACTTGAATATAAATTGAGATTTTAGCCTTCTCACCAAAATTTATGGGGTTTTGGATCTGAGGTTTTGTTTCAAGGCAATATTCAATATAAAGTAAATTAAAGCAGTCTCAAAAGAAACATTCCCCTTTTCTGGGAGGTCTTTGGGATTCTTTTCCAAAGTTCAACAGACAAAAAGGAGACATCTTCCAATATGCATATGGAACATTAGCAGGTACAGCTGGAGTGTGAATGACAAAAACTCCACAGACAAACAGACACTACTGCATCACCTTGCAATCACACTAGTGCTATCAGAGCAACTCTGACTCTGGTAGGTCCATGGTGAATCATCACTGAAAGTGGGATTGAGGCACTCAATCTCTAAGTAGGTTTTGTGCTTTGTAGTATCTTTCTTTGGATTTTTTACTATTCACCCAAGAGGGGTTATGCCCCTATTACTTGATGATACATTCTCAAAACCTCATAGAATCACAGAATCATACACTAAGGATTGGAAAGGACTTTTTAAAGATCATCTAGTCCCAACTGTCCCTGCCATGGGCAGGAGCACCTACTACTAGATGGGGTTGCTTAAGGCCTTGTATAACCTGGCCTTGAACATTGCCAAGGTTTGGTCAACCACAGCCTCTCTGGGCAACCTGTTCCAGTGCCTCATCACCCTCCCAAGTAGTGAATCTCCTCCTAATATCTAGTCTAAATTTCTCCTCTTCCAGTTACCTCTTTACTACTTGTTCTGCAATTACAGTTCCTGATGAAGAGTCACTCTCCAGCTTCCCAGATATTGGAAAGTTGCTATGAGGTTTCTGCTCAAACCCAATGATTCTTGTGGGTCACTTCCAATTCAGAATATTCTGTCAATCTGCAAATCTCTGAACCTTCTCTTCTCCCAGGCTTAAACTTTCTCCACCTACCTTTTTAGGGGAGGTGCTCCTGCCCTCTTACCAACTTCCTGGCCCTTCTCTGGACTTGCACCAACAGTTTCAATACATGATTTCTCTGCTAATCTTGATGCAAAACACCATGTATGCATAGGAGGTACGAATAAGTCTGTAACCAAAAGTAACTCTATAATCAATAGGGTCTAGGTGGAATTGGTGTTCTATGTAGGTTTTTAAGTTTTAGCACTTTATGATATTTTATTATGAATAATAATTTAAATGGCAGTCCAACAATGAGACATCTGTTTAAAAAAGTTCCAGCTGAAGTTCCCTCTCTGGCTTCCAGGGCATTTTGTAGGGCGTATTAGCTTAGTTTATCCTTAATGAAATATTTTAGCCTTATTCTCTGCATGAGTTGTGAACACTTCAACAACTGAGCATTCTTTACAAGAAGCTTATCTTCAATGATATATTCCTTTCCACTCTTGATTTACTTTATTTTCAGTATAAGTCTGTTTGCCAAAGTTACCTCAGGTAAGTTAGGTTACATGGTTAGAAAATACATGGTTAGAAAATATAACTACATTTAAAGAGTCCGTGAGATTGGACTATATTTTTACCATGGTAAAAATTGATTAAGGATAATCAATGATCACATAGAAAGGAGCAAGTCCTCACAGTGACAGAATTAGTTAGTGAAGGGTAAACTGTAGTCCAGAGTAGTCAACAGTTACAAACCAAGTTTTACTGTTACGACATATTGACATGAAGTTTTCAGGATAGCCAAAAACAGAGAGAGCAAGTGTGTCAAGACAACAGAGCCCCTGATGGCTGTATTCCAGTTGGTAGCATTACAAAATAGAAGATTAGAAGTAAAAGACACTTTCTATCTGATTTTTACTGCATCCTTTTTCTGCTACAAAGAGCTAGTGTAGTTTCTCCCATCCGCTTTTCACTACTGCTGATCACAACAGTGACACATCAAAAACTTTACAGGAAATTCCAATAGCACCACTACCAAAAAAAAAATTTAAAAAAAGGGTCTTAAGTCTCTATGTTATAAAAAGGCAGAGAACAGAGTTAATCACATAATATCCCACTAAAATCCTAACCTTTCTAGATGTCTCCACATTGAAAAGCTTGACTAAAGAAACTCTACATGAGCAGTGTTTCTGAGCCATGGATATTACTAGTACTCTTCATACAGCAGGTTTCCACTGTTACCAGTGACTCAGAAAAGAGTGGTAAACTTGGTTAATAATTTTCAAAGCTTTGCATGAGGTATAATTACCTGACCCTGTGGCTCAAAGTCATCCATTGGTTTTAACTGCAAAATGCCTGCTCACATAAATAAATATCCATACTGGGTTTTGGGTAAGCCTTTTCTCTATGAATGCAATACACTGTCATCTAAAAAAAACCCCTAAACTAAATAACATTAATCCTTTGCTAATGCACAAATGCTTTTCTTCCAAGGTTTTTAACATAATCAGGCACTTGAGTGCATTTGGTTTCACAACTTGTTTATCTCATGGCCATACGGATTATAAAACTTCGGCATGACCTCAAGATTAAACAGAAGGATGTGGAGGAAGCATGAATATCCAATTCCTCTCAGTTAGAATACAAAGAATTCTTTTAGTTCTTTAACTATGGAACATGTTATTCCTTGCCTATATGTACAAATACAGTAGATGTTAAGAGAGAAAATACATACAGAGTATACATGACACAATACAATATTATCATAAAATCGTAGAATTTCTCAAGTTGTAAGGGACCCATAAAGATCACCAAGTCCAATTCCATGCTCCTTGCAGGACTACCTAACACTAAATCATATAACTAATAGCAGCATCCAGAGTGCTCCTTGACCTCTGACATACTTGGTGCCACGATCCCTCTCCTGGGAAGCCCTTTCCAGTGACTGACCACCCTCTCAGCGAAGAACCTTCCCTGATGAAACTTCATTTCCTTGTGCCCTATCATTGATCACCAAAGAGAGAAAATCAGCACCTCTCCCTCCATTGCCTGCCTTGAGAAAGGTATAGGCTGTGTAGAGGTCACCCCTCAGCCTTCTCTTCTTCAATCTGATCAAACCAAGTGACCTCAGCTGCTCCTCCTAAGTCTTGCCCTTGAGGCCTTTCACCATCTTGTCATCCTCCTCTGGAGACACCCTAATAGTTTGATGCTTTTCTGATACTGAGGCATCCAACTCAGCACACAATGCTCAAGAAGGAGCTGCTCCAGATCAGAATAAAGCAGGATGATCACTTCCCTCGACCAGCTGGTGATGCTGTTCTTGACATACCCCAGGGCATGGTTGGCTGTTTTTGCTGCCAGGGCACTGCTGACTCTCATGCAATTTGTTGTTAAGCTAGACACCTACATCTCTTTCCCTGTGGCTGCTTTCCCATCTCTTGACCCCCAATATTTATGTAAAACCAGGATTACACTGTCCTAGGTGCAGAATCCAGCACGTGCTCTTGTTAAATTTCATGCTGTTGGCGATTGCCCAGCTCTCAGGTCTATTCACATCTCTCTATAAGGCCTCTTGACACTTAACAGAGTCCATAGTATCTCCTAGTCTAGTATCATTAGCTAACTTAATGTACATTTAACTACTGCATCTAGATCTTTACTCCAGGTAGTCAGATGCTTTAAATTGAATAGTTACCCCTTGTGTTGAGAAGCTTAGGGCTCATAGATTAGCTTCATTGACTCAAACTGGAGCAGAATCAAAGCATTCCTGAAAAAATGGGTGACCTTCTCTTTCATACTCTTTCAGCTTTGAAGGTAAATTACTCACAGTAATTTATTTAATTTACCACAGTAATTGTAGTTTAAAAAACCCACAATTTTTTAAACTAGTTAACAAGTTAAAACTATCTATGATGATATCTTCCAACTCTAATTAATTTTTCTATATACAAGAATTTTCTTTCAATCCTATTCAATCACTACAGAGAAAAAATATATTATTAATCCACTTTATCAAGTCTGACTGAATAGAACTTAATTACAAAGAAGTCCTCAACAAATTTCATTTGAGGTTTCTGCATTTTGAGAAATACAAAACACGACGTGTGAAAATCTGAAGCATGCCTTCAGTTGAAGGCAATCTGCAATGGCAGGACTGGGGCAGTGAAACCCCAGAACTTCACAGAAAGCCCGAGTGAACACTTACAAAGCAGATGTGATGAGCTGAAATCTTCTTTGCCTATGGGAAAGGTGCAGCATTGCCCCTGGTGATTTGTTTTGTTGTTTTATTGTTATTCCAGTCAGTGGGTTCTAGCAGCAATTACCAGTTGTGCGTTCTGGTGTGTCCTGAGCCATCCAGCACCATGGTCCACATGACCCAGCCCTCTCCATAAACAGAATTGGTATTAAATTCATATCCCATGCTTAGTTTAAAGGTAAATAATATACAAAATTTATCCACATTCATTATGGGGAACTGTTTGCATGGGTCTGATTCAGAGTAAAAAGATACTTTAAGGCTTATACTTGAACTACTTTAGTTAGAAGGAGATAAACTGTGAGTTAAAGCAACTCCTCAACTGAAATAGTGAAGTTGCAAAATTTTAGAGTGTAAGTAAGAAATACCTGCAATATATTACACAGACCCTGAATGCTGTATAGAAACTCTTAGGTTTTTGGTTTGTTTGGGTTTTTTTTAATTTCTTATGTAACAGCCAGGTCTTTTCTGTGATTTAATTCCAAATCAGGGTCAAGCCATGCCTTTTGCTAGAAATACCATCTCAATGCACAAATAGTGTGGAAAAATCCAGTTTTAAAACTATAAAATTACTTCCCAATGGAAGAGTAGGGTTAGCTTTATTGAAAATAAGTAGCAGAGATTTCTTAATTAAGGAGTTTATGAGATATCAAGGAAAACTTCTGACAGTATTGCTGGAGAAGGCCTTATTGCTTTCATACAACTACTGTAGTTCCTACCATGACTGCTCCCCTGGGAACTATTCATTGTTTTCCTCATTAAACTTTTCTGTAGGAGGAAAAAGACATCAGAGGACATCACTGGTCTTTGACAGAGGCCACTATTAAGCATTATCATCTATTTTTATAAGCTGGTAGCCACTTTTCTGGTTTTGGTAATTAATTGTTGCCTAATGCTTGATGCTACAATTAGCAGATCAGTTTGTGTCAGGGAATGACATAAAAAAAGGTGCACCTTAATGCTCTCTCTTATGAGTTGGGCTATCAAGAGTCTGAAACAGATCTTTCTGCATGCCCAGAGTAGTCACACCAACAGATGTACGCATATTTACACCTGTACCCACGGACATGACTGAATTACATTCTTGCCCAGAGTTCCACTGTCTTGAAGACAACGATCCATATGTGATCCTTCAGTGGTTCAGATGGTGGGATCAGGGCATTAAGTCCCTATGCTATACTTAGAAGTAGGTGATTTGAATCACTGACTAGTAGCTTGCTCAACGTTTCTGAGAGAAAAAGAAAACAGTAAAAAGGCATTTTTATGCTTGCAACACTGGGGATTTTTTTTTTTTCAACTTGTTTACCCAAGCAGCTTAAAATCCAGATTTTCTTTCTTTTCTCATGAGTTATCATGGTCACTCAGACTTCTCATTCCAGTTTCTTATCTGATAAGACTGTTTATGGTTGAGTTACAATCTCCTGAAACATAAGGTTTGTGACAAAAATGCTGACAACTGTAACCATTGCCTAAACTGTGGTCACCACCACAGCAACACAATGGGATTTGAACTTCACATCTTAAATGATGAAATAATTGTTTGGTTTCTTGTTTTTTGCAGTTCCTGCTTTGCGGCGTATGTGGAATATTGTGCGCCAAAAAGAAATCTGGACTTGTTGTAAGTTTTTCCACTGCTTCCTTAACACATAAGTATTTGAAAGGCTTAATTATCTAATTTGAACTCTTTACTGGGGGCTTTCTGCATCCAAGGGTTTTTGATAAACAATTAGAAAAATTACAAGTCAGCAATCTAAAACAAGCAATAAGCACTTTGGAAAGTCATAAAAAGCAAGGCGTTTCTGAAATGGCCTATGAATGTAATGAAATGTAGGTCGTGCTATTTAAGCCATACATCCCTATTATCCATATCTGGATAAACTTTGATTGGAAATCACTTGACATAGATTTATGTCAAGTCAATAAAGCTTCTCAATAACATTACTGGACTGTATCTTCTCTCCTTCAAAAACCAGCACTGGGTTGCCATCTCAATAAGGCTGCTGACCAAGTTTGTTTCTGGATATCATAGCTGTTAAGTGTTTAGAAGGTTTTTTAGCAATCTGAAATGTGTATGTAAGTTTTAAAGTGATGAAAGATGTCTCTTTGGGTACAGTCATTTTCTGACTGCAGCAAAATGGTGTTATTACTCAACAACTCACAGCAGAACTCTATGTTAAAGACATGACCTTATTTTAAGTGATAATGCCTGTTCTAACTTTCTGTCAGCTTGATTATTCTGCCACATACAGAGGGAAGTCACATAAAACAAGCATAAGTGTGATGGGAATCAGAAGTTCTCTCCATTTATTTCTTAATATCAATGAGTTATCCTACACTCTGTTAGAATGACAGTCTCATTTCTTAAAACGTGTGTACCATAACCAGTTTCTAAAAGCCATCTGTTCTGGAGGTCTCGTGGAACAGTCGCTTGCCAGCGGACTGCAATATACATCCTCAATGCCACATTCCTGATGAAATTCTCATCCCAGTTGTGTACAGAAGTAGCCTGTAAGGCTCCATAAATTTTTGCTGCCACAGTGGATAAGTACATATACAAAGTCATATCAAGAAACATTAAAGGCCCATCTAGATCATCATCTGACAGGTCAGCAGTATCAAGGGAAGTGAACAAGACAATCATTTAACACCGTCTCCATAAGGTCTTTTGCTCCTGAATCATTTGAGGTTAATGCACATCCTGAATCAGCGTAACATCTTTGTGATTAAAAGCAATAGGAGGTCTTTAAAAATGTCTTATTGATTGCAGCCTGTTTCACAGCTTTCTAAAATTCCCAGGAACATTTTAGTCAAGTTAAAATCAACCAAACCAACCAACCAACCATATAGTCACCAAACTGACCTTCTGTAAAGCAGCAACACAGATTTCTTTGTTGTTTCTTTTGCTTCTTTGACCAGAACATTCACCTTGAACGCTTTCAAAGACCCCACAAAAGCTGTAGAAAGCCTCCAATCTGCTATCTGACTGAATAAATTATAATTGAGAAGGAGACCCAGTCAGAATGCACACAAAGCAAGGGAGATTCACTACAAATACATGAGGCATTCACTCCTGAGGCAGGATGATAAACTGCACAATAGAAAATTACAACACATTCTGCCATGTTACTGTTTTGCATGAACAGTTAGAAATCACTTTTGTGTTCCAGCAGTCCTTCCATTGAAAAGGTTTTAACTTTACCTACTCATTTTACCCAACTTTTTTTTTACATGCAACATCAATCTTAACTCTTGTATACCAGAAGGTAATATATTTCCTTGGAGCAATGTGGGAGTTAAGAGAGTTAAAAAACAAGTGTTTGTGCAGTGTTTTGTAGTCAATGATGCTATCAAAGAATTGAACTATGGTTATCTCATATTTTATATGCATTAATGCATTTCTGAAAAATATTACTGTGACATAACCTCTCTTGTCTCTTCTGACAGATGATACTTTTTTCTGCCTGTTGCATCTGTGGACTAATAGGAGGAATCTTAAATTTTCAATTTCTTCGTGCTCTGACAAAGAAGTCATCTGCTCTCTATTCTTTGCATCTTGCCTCCATGTCTCTTGCATGCATTGGAATTGGTGGTTGCACCCTTTCTTCATGGCTCACTTGTCGGCTAGCCAGCTATGAACAAAGGCGAATGTTCTCAGAAAGGGAACATTCATTGCATCACTCCCATGAAATGGCAGAAAAAGTGAGTTGTGTGTCCTCCCTTATTTGTTCTGCTTCTCCTGAAATGTTACTGTATTGTGTTAATGTTTACAATTGGCAAGAGATGTATTCAGTTTTCAGTTTTATATGAGAAAGAGCTTCTGGAAAAGGAAATGCTGCCATTCTGTGTAAGCTTTCTTATGTTGCATTATATGGAGCTATTTTTAGGTACTGTATATTTGCAGTACATCCATTTCAATGAAGTACATCCATTTTCAGCATAATTCCATTGTATAGCTATTCAGGGGCTTAGCTGCTAAATATAGCACTTCCTAAATAATTGGAAGCCTTATTAATATGAATTATCATGTATTACTGTAAAACAAGCACAGAAAGCTTTCTGTAACCACATCATTGCATGCTTCCAGGATTTAATCAATTTCTTCCTCTCCCAAGTACTCAGCTTATAAATTAGGTTATTTAACCAGAAAAGCCACAGTTCACAAATGTAGGTGACTTAACCTAAGCATCAAAGGGCATATTTAGACATCTAAATGAAACTGGTCTCATTTGCAGCACTGAGCATTTACTTCCTTTCTGTATTAACAGGAAGGATACCAAGATGTATAGGAACGTAATTAGGTGTTGAAACTGAAGCTCCCAAAGCTGAGCACATAGGATCAAAACAGTTAATGGAATTGAATTCTTGAAATCACCAGACTTACCAGATCTGAAAAATATCTAAGTGTTCACTGTAACCCTGTGCTTTGCATTTGGACTTAGTATCTAGCCAATGCCTTTCATTTGAGAAATGAGCAGAAAAAAGAGCAAAAGTTAAGTGGACTGCCCACCTAAACCTCCACATGCAAGTTTGCATTACTGTTAAGTTCAAGAGTCTGTTGTCTACTGAAACCTCTGAAGAGCAGAGCAAGGATTAGTTCGCTCAGACTGTAGAATTGTTTTCAGATTCCTTGAAAAACATGATATAGCAGTTAAAAATTACTCATCACTATTCTTTGGTTTCTTAACTGAGATGATACTCCAAATAGAAATATAAACTGAATTAATCTTAGATGATGTTTGAAATGTATTTGAAAAAGAGGATGTTTGAAACATTTTAAAAAGATGTTTTAAACATATTTTAAAAAGTTAAATAGTAGAGGTTACAACAGTAACGTAAATCAGGGTGATAAAAACAGACAAGATACCTTTCTCCATCTCATTTTAAAATGAAGAATTCTGATGAGCTATTGGGCAAATATGATGGTCTTGCTGATGGAAGGCTAGATAACTGACTTTCAGAGAGACTCTTGCCTCAACAAGGACAAAGATGGGAGAAAAGGAGAGAGGGAAAGGAAGAAGAAACAGCTTGGAAAGAAAAAAACCTTTCAAAACAAAAAAAGCCACCAACCCTATCAATTTGGGGTGAGGATGGCCAACAGTAGTTCACTGCCTACCTTCCTGGCCTGTTGACCTACTGATCTTCTTGACACTTAGCAGCAAGGACTGCCAGGTGTCCACTTATCTTGGGTGAAGGGCCACAATGTACATGCAGAACAATGCTATTGCACACACTCAACAGATCTGGGATGTGCCCCACTGATGGCAGACCTCCTGCACATCTGTCATAGAGCCAAGTATGCATGTACACATGGCCTGACTTGGGACTTTTTAGACCCTTTTTAGACCCTGCTGATGGCAGGGCTGAGTACACCAGCTCATGGCATGCCCCTAAAAGATAATGAAGTCTACATAAAAACTAACATTAAATTAGACCCTATTTTAGAGAAAATACCTTAGAAGTGTTTTATATATAAGACTATATTGTATATTTATACTGATATACAGTAATGTAGACATGTACTGCATGTGCATTTGTTTGTGCTATATTTATTGTATAATTGTTATATTTATATTAGAGATTGAGGGGTATTGAAATAACCGACCTGCCCAGCTGCCCGGTGATTCCCCCGACACCAGAGTTACCTCCAAGGTACGCTGAACACTAGGGAGCGACCATGTTGTTATGTCACTTCAGGAAGGGCCACCTCTACGAGGAAGTCATAGTTTCAGCTAATCAAAGTTGGCTGATGCTGTGATGTCACTCTGAGGCAGGAAAGGTGCTTCCAGGTAGTGACATAACTCTACGTGGTGAACGCTGCAATCCGGAAGTAAGTTGAGTATTTAAAATATTCACCCTAGTTACAGGCATCCAAATACTCTTATTTGGATGTGGCCACCATTGAATCACTCTGCTTCTAATCTGTGTGCTCCTTCATTCCCTGAATTCAGCAACTTTTTTAAAATTATCTTTTTTTTTAATAGAAATATTGGGGAAAATAAATGGGTTTTGATATTTTCTGAAACTATGGTGATATTCTAATAGCTGATGTCTGCAGATGATTCAGGTGATGAAGCTGACAAAAGGAAACTCATGAGTAGCCTTCTGACAGATCATTACTATCAAAAATATGGATGACTGATAGTTACTATTAAATGGATTTGGTATTCTTGGTCTCTTTCCCAGCTGACAGATATCTTCAGTGTAGATCCAAGAAAGGCTTTAGGCACCCACAAATAAGCAAATTATAGTGCCAGACAACCCTCAAACTGGGATCCATAGTCCAGTGTTAGGCATGCATGTTCCTCTTCAATGTATGAGGAGAATAAGGCAAAATACCAAAACATCCAACACCATCATCTGCAATTGGAGACTTGGATGGTAGAAAATACTCAAAATTAGTTTCACACCTGATTTTCTCTGAAGCTTATTCTTGATTCAGGAGTATTAATTGAAAAGGCTACTTGGTCTGATGACCCTAAGCTCACATTATAGAGAAGAATAGAACATCCCTTCTTTAAAAACTGTGAAGTGGACAATTAAGTCCTGTGATTTGCTTCAAAATGTAGCTGGTAACACCTGAGAAAGGAGGCATCAGTGCTTTTTAATTTTATGTTACTCTGAGTTCTGGTCTCTGCTTGCCAAATATTGTGGATTAAATGAAGAGAGAGACAGAGCAAGACTAGCAATAAAGACCAGGTTGTATAATTTCCTTCTCTTTACCACAAATCTCAGCTACTATGCTATAGAGCTGGGCTCTTTCTTTCTTTTTCTCTCTCTCTGTGTAGCCCAACGAATGTTGCTTCACTTTTTTTACAGAAACTTCCACAGAAAGTGGGACAAACAAATCCCTTTTATTCCACATTTTCTCCAAGTGTACCTAAGAGGAAGAAGAGGTGAATTTAATATTTCCATGCAGAGAGGAGCCTCTGGTCACCATGCAACTATTTTAGAACTAGTCCAACACTGGCACCTCCACCTCATCTACCTGAATTTTAGAAATACCCCAAAAGCTGCATTTTTACCTGTACCCATTCCTCTTGTCATAGCTGAATGTTCTCTGTCATTGGACATAAGCAGCAGATCACTTATTTCTGCATCCAGATTCAGTCTGGTATGAAATAGGCCTGGGATTGCTCAGAATAACGTAGTTCCGACCATAAACTCAGTGTGGCTTTGCAGCCTTGAAGATGAGGGAACTGTTTAATTAATGTAGCCATCTCTATTCTTAGACAGCTGCTAAGGGGGTATTTCGGTTTGGATTTTAATTTAAGAGTTAGAAAATCTATCTCCGAACAAATCTTGGTTTCGGTGCTTTAGGATTCTGACTCATGAGCCGGTCAGCTCACTCTGGGATGACTCACCTGCCACTGGAGAAGCAATCCCTGAACTGCTGAAAATTGCAGACTGGCATATTACGGGAAAATTAAAATAAGTGCCATCCCAACGGAAAACAAACAGTTAAAACCCTTAGATCCTGTTTGGATCTAGATCTACTTCCCAAATGTCTATTTCAGCAAGCATTGAATGGCATCTGTTTGTAGCATGTCAGCACAGATAGAGGTTTGAATGGAAACAGAGACTTAACTACCATTTTATTCTTTTGTAGATCAGCACACAAGCTTGAGTTGATGCAATTTCAAAGGACAACATCACAACCTTGTACAGATGCCATCAATGCTGTATATGTGGTCTGAGTGTAATGTCCAACTCAATCACTATTAATGAGTCTATCCGTTTTCAAATGTACCTAATTTATGTAGGAAAAAATCTGATTTTTTTAATAATGAGGTTTATCAAGCTAAATAAAAATGTAAAGTGTTTCTCAATGTTTGAAATTCTGAATTTGTTCAAATTTCATCACAACCTTAGATAACTGACTTTTGAACACCTTACAGTAATTCTAATTTTAAGTAATGTTTTCTATTCTTGTTCTAGGAAATGACAGACAACCTAAGCAATGGTGGTCCACATCTGATTTATAATGGAAGTGTATATTAAGAAATTTTTAAAAGTTCCATGGACGGAAGTGGTTTTAGAATTTTCTTCAGGAAAAAAATAGACTCCAAGAAATTAAGAAAATGAAACTATCTTAGCTTTTATGGCTCAAATGTCACAACTGCAGACCAGCACAGTTGCAATTCCCTTTTAGAACCATGTTCAAAATTTGTCTCCTAAACATTTTGCGGATATACAATATTTATTCACTTCCTGGCTACTCTTTCAGTTTTTTGTCTGAATAATCTTTCTGAATTGTGATAGTATTTGATTAAACTTCACAAGACTCTTATTCTCATGAAGACTCCAAAATCAGAAGAAAAATAAACTGAACTGCATTTAGCCCACTCAAAGGAGAAGGCAGAGGAAGAATGGCTCAGGGGAATCTTTTTCTCCTCTCTACTTAGCAGCATCTGGTGTAATATGATGGTTTCAGATTATGGCATGGTACAGCAACACATCTGCACAGTCCCTCTCCTCGCATTTTGAATGCATCCTGCCTCAGTTTTCCCAGTAGATCATATCAAAAGAGAGTGCAAACTCCTCTTATAAAAAGCTCCCATTTCACATCCAGAGTGTAAATGAACAGTGTGCTGAAAACACCAATGTCTTTGTTTTGAAAGACAGAATGCTCTAAGAATGCCATAAATCAAAACCTCAATAATGCCTTGTTGTAAAGAAATTGTAAATATTTCCAATTTGTGAATGAGGTATATTTCGTAATTTGTTCATAAAAGATGACAAATAAAATGAAATCTAAACCAGAGATTTTAGAGAGATCTTTTGGGTTTTCTTCTTGTTAGAAAGATCTTGCAAAGCTGAACAGTCATGCTTGCAGTTTAGCACAATATATTGAAAAGTTTCTAGAAAAGTGAAGCAAGCTCAGAAAGGAGAAGAATGAAGGCTGAACAGAGTCATGGTCAAGGTCAGAAGTTACTGGCAATTCTCCACACCAACAATAACGTTTGGGGTATGTTAAAGCAGCAAGTATGCAGCTTTAACTGACCCCAAACTCTATTGCAGAACCTAGTGGTTTGTACAGCCATGAAAAATGGAAGATATCATCTGTAACAGAACAGTTACAGCATAATATTAATATAAAATATTAATATCAAATCATTCATATGTTACATAGTGAGTGCATGACTTTGCAGTATTGCTCAGCACAGCAACATGAATTTCAGATGTGAGCATCACTGATGACTGGCAACATTTGGTGACTCATGCCATGCTCCCAGCCAAGTATGAATAGAACCCTATTAATGTTCAAACCACACCATAAAAAACCTGTAGAAATTACATTAAATTGTTTTGTGAAACTATATGGCATAAAATAATCTTTAAATTGACTATCTTAGAATTTTTGAAGTCCATAAGGGATTTTCCCATCTAATTACAACATAGGGAACATCTTCACTGCAATTTAAGTCTCTCACTTAAACTCCAAGCTAATTAGTTGGATGCCTAAGCTTATGAGTCAAAAAAACAGTCCACCTCATAAGGCTTCTGTTCACTTACTGTCCCAAAGAGCTTTTGAATTTTCTCAGAGGCCCTGATATACTAGTATTTATTACATACCTTAGAAATTGCTGATGAGACTGTTCAGGTTCATAAAGAATGCAGATATTGCCATAGCAAAATAACTAGATGTTAAGGTATCTCTGCCTAAGGAGGTGCTCTCCTTTCCAGGTTTTAAACTGTCTCTTTCACTACATTACTGATTGATTGTGCTCTTTATGGGTGCCATTGTCCCTTCAGTTTGATATTCCTCTTCCTTTGCAGCAGGAAGCACGAGATAAATCTGTCCCCAACATGTGCCCCCTATGGGAACATTTTGCAACTCCAGACACAACCTGCCAAGGCAACACCATGGGGTGAATGGGAACAGGGATTCATGTGTGTTGAAAATGCACATTGAACATACAACCAGAGGGGGAGGTGGTTCTGTAACATTCCTTTCCTCATTGCCTCAGAAAAAAGAAAAAAAAAAAGTAAAAACAACGAAAAAAAGGTAAAAGGGCCTTATCAAATAAAATCAAGAGTAAAGTAAAAGATTACTCAAAAATCCACACTGGAACTACCTGGCTGAGGTTTATCACTAGCTCCATAGCACAGCTATAATATCACAGTTCACTAGAGTCTCTTGTGACATCTCAGGACTAGGAATGGTAGCTTCAGATCCTGGAGCAGTTTGGAGTTGCAGATCAGAATCTGCCCAGGAATGACATGAAAGTACTGACCATAACACCACCCAGTTATTTATCACAAACACCTAATTTCCTGGCATGTTACTGAGAGTATTGGGTAGCACAGGGAAAGAGGTGATTCTTCTATATCCAACACAGTAGTGCAGTACAACAGCCACTTTGGAAAGGAAAGCAGGATACATTCTCTAATCTCATAATGTTTGAAGCCCTGCTGTAAATTATAAAATACCACCACACCATTTCTGCTGTATTCACAAAGGTGCTGGAAGGAGAGAGAAGAGATCTGGGACCCAAATTCAATTGGTAGGGTTTTTTTCCTTCTTTTGGTGCCAAGCCTGTAGAATGCAGAAAAACTGGCTGGTCATTACATAAATAAAAGCCTTGAAAATGCAAATCTGGAATTTAAAAGACTTGGGAATAAATGTGACAAAGAGTGCTCCTACCTGAGTCATAAAAAGAGGATCAGAATTCTTAAACTCAGAGTAAATTACCACAATATGTGTATGTGGTAGGGGAATTCTAGGAAAAGTTTCACTTTGTTTAATGGTTTTGTACCATAATTGCATACAGAATTCAGCTGTAATGGAAACATTCTCTGTATGTTTTCATTACTGGTACAGATAAGAGAACATTCCACTTATCCAACTGCATGAAAAACAAAACTTTCACTTTTCAAAATGTGCCCAACCAGTGTAACTACACCAATAGCTTGAAGGCTGGGCACCCAAGTCCTTTTCAATCTAAATAGGATGAAACATGTATTGCTGTTGTCTGATTCATGCTGCTGTAAAATCAGATGCTGGCTTAGATTCTCTTTGAGATATTGACCTGTTATTGACTTGGTCAAGCAACACTCTTCCTGAAGGAACTTACTTACTGAACTTTGTGCAGAGGACTTAGCTGGTAAGTCCTTGATGTATGTTATAATACCTTAGGCCATATTTTATGCAATATTTGCATTTCATTGAACCTCAGCTGATGAGAAACACACGTTTTGAATTTACAACAATCAGCAGTGCTTACTGCAAACTGTGCAGAAAAGTGCATATAATATGCTTTAAATCTCTATCTTCAATCTTCAATATGTATTTGTTGTATTAAGACATATGAATTTCCCTTCAGATGGTCTAGAGAGGTATGAAGAGCAGTGAAGCAGGCCACATTCAATAGGAAATTGATATACATTAAGCCATAATCACAAATAGTCATGCTTATATCAAAACTTTCCCTGACAGTGAGATTTTAAAGATAGAGTGAAAAGAGTCTCATGGTTTAAGACATTTTTCATCCTTTCAGATCCCAGTCCCAGGCACATCAAGGAGTTAAAAAGAGCCTTTTATAATTAAATGCTTAGAAATATCTAAAAGCAGGCTGGCATTAGACTACCATATCATTGCAGATATTAATGCATAATTTCCCTGCCTAAAATGGTTCTATCTAGCTTTCCTTTTCTGTATTGAAGTGACATCTTTAGCTTCACTATAAACCTCCAACATAAACAACCAACCTGTACAACCAAAGCTGATGTACATGCATCTGGAGACAGATTTTGAGGAATATTTTTAGAACTTGTACAAGGGCTAACCAGGCAGACTCAGAGTTGCCAGGGGGCAGAAAAAGGGAAGGAAAAAAAAAAAAAGGAAATAGCAGAATATATTTTTGGTAAAACATAATTTGATTGGAGTAAAGATGCTAAATCCATCCTAGCTCAGTATCATCAGCCTAAGGAGCTCTAAATGACCTTGGGAAGCTAACTCAGAAAAGCCTTTTTTCTACTAATTATAAAATTATGAGAATGCAACTTGGTGCTCCGAAGGAATAAAAGGGAACTGGATGAGATTAATCAGTAGCTAGAATTTCAGCAGAAGGTGTGTGCCTGAAAGAATTGCTTAGCTATGAAAGTGTTATTCTGCTTCAGAAAAAAGCAGCTTTTGATTTGGAGCAAAAAAGTCCAGAGGTCTGCACCAGGGTCTCTCTTGCCACCTCTCATCAAAGCAGTCAAATAAACACTGAAGACACAGCATAGACACACCTACTTCTGCCAGAGAATCAGCAAAAATAATCTTGATCCTACAAGGACATTAAAATTGATTAAGATTTCCTACTGTCTTAGTTTCTCTCCCCAGCTTCTTGTCAGACAAATGGCCTCTGTTACCCATAGGAGTTATGAAGAGAATAAAGAATTATTTTATATTTTAGAATCTGTCTCCTTCCCTGATTTCCATCAATGGATAGACAGATCTCTTGTGTGAATTGGTTGCAGGCTGGCAAGTTTAATACTGATGCATATATACCTAGGATCTTAAAATGTTTACACTGTGCCATGGAGAATTCTGCAGAACCCAGATGCAGAGCGAGTCACAGTGAAGCTGAATTACTGAGGCACCCTGACCTGAGCTCCTTGGCCAGGCTGGGAGGCTGGGGCTGACAAACACGAACACAGAAGCACACACACACACGAATGCACTGCTCCTGCACGCTGCAGGTCATGCACAGGAATGCACTGTGTGGCACAGGCACACCTACACTGCTGCAAACCCATGCCTAGCTCTGCTCTCGCCAGATTTCAAAGCCAGCTGTCAAACAAAGCTGAAAGACTGTGCAGGGATTGCATTCCCATCTGTCAAAAAAAAGATGTTTCCCTTATGCTAAATGGTTTGCTCAAGAGGGAATGACCTTTCTTCCCCTCTTAGGATACATGTTAGCTTTTTCAGAGTCTATGCTATGTACTTGAGTCACAGCAGTCTCTTGGCAAGTCATGGAGCCAGAATGAGCATCCAACAAAACAGCTTCAAGGATATATAAATATTAATTTGTCATAATTTGTCTTTCAAGAAAATGTTGCAACGGTCTTAACTCTGTGGTAATTCTATGGCTGCAATGATGAGATTGTGTAGGCACAAAGGAGCCCGTTGCATCTCTGTTGCAAGACTGGAAAATTTGGAAAAAAAAACTCTGAGAAAAAGGGCTTAAGGGTTTAATGATGTACTGACACATCGTACCTTTAATGGCAGACAAAAAAAAAAAAAAAAACACAAAAACAAAACAAAACAAAAAAACAAAACCAAACACCAAAGCAAACCCAAAACAACAACAAAAAATACCACTAATGTAGTGGGATTTGCTCAATATATTTTTAAGTTCTTCACTTTCATTGTAACAAATTTTGTGTGTTCAATTTATTCTTTTCTGTCATACACTTGTGACTCCTCAATGTCCTATAGTATTATATTCAATATTTGATTTGAAAATCCCACAAACAGAAAAAATATTGATGAATATTTGAAAGTAAACGCTCATGCTTTATGAACAAAAGGTAGTATGTTCATGTACCTTGGGGTTCAGCTTCTCAAATGCTAAATTAATGTTTCTTTCCAGGACTATATTTAAAGATCTGCTTAAGAAACTGCTTCCACTGAGAGTAATCGGACTAAGATTTACGTTTTAAGTTAAACCTGGACAATTGTTTCAAACAGGGCTTCTTTTGTAACTGTTCTTTTGGCAGACTAACACTCAGACAAGTCCAATGATTAGTACCTATTTTTGTAGTGGTGTCAGTGTGAGAATCAGGGCCTTAACCTGCATTGCCCTGAACACTGCAAAAATAGTAAGTGGATGTGCAGGCACAGAAGTGATCAATCAGAATAAATTAACTTATAAGTACAGACCTGCTGAAGGATAAAAAAGGAAAGGGTCAAACAAAGGGATATTTGCTGCTTTCTGCCCACTTTTCCATTAGCACCCAATAGTGAAAAATGCCCATTTCCATCAGTCAGTGCAATCACAGCTGCCTTGCCTGCACACTCCTACAAGACAGACTGCACCATCCTTCCCCCTCACGACACCTACATTTATAGTCAGCAATACCTGCAAGCCTTTAAGATGACTCCTTTTAATGGTTTCCTCAAATACACTGCTCTTAACCCCCAGAAAGGGTTCATGTTTGAACACTGCAGGTTTGTTTGGAAGTATTTACTTTTGATTTCAAGTAAATGTACATTCTGGGGACTTCCACGATATGTTTCAAGGAATGGAAGCATTACAGATGCCCCCCAGCTTACTGGCAAAGAAAGGACATTCTGTCAAAACAACACATTTTCTTGGGAACTAAGAATTTAATTTAAAATCTCCTTCTTTGATGGCACTCACATCTTTGGCATTTACATTTCCAATGTTTATACTGATGTCTTAAGAACACTTAAGTAGAACATTTGTTTGCAAATAAAATCTCATAACTTGGCAGTCTTGGGTTCTCTTTATAAATTTAAGAACTATAAATCCTTTTCCATATAAATATATGTATTATTTCCTACCGAAAGTGTGTGACACCAAAAAGTTGAATTATTCTCAATTTATAAACCTGCATGAGACATCTCATCCAACATAATGAGTTTGCACAGGCATAATTAAAATATCCAGTAAAGGTAAATAAATAAATAAAAAGTATGAAATAGCAGTGACTTGCCGGGAAAATTACACTGTATGTCAGAATAACACATATGTTCATTGGAATGCAGTTGTGGTGGAAAATTACAGGAGGCCTTCTTTCCGTCATTCTGCTGGTTGAAAATTAGCAAAAAGTGAAGAAGACAAAGACATCCCAAGTTGTCCTTTTTGCTGGGATGCACACAGTCCAGCAGTGAGGGGGCTGCCAGGGAGATCTGTTCAGTTTCTCCTGACTGCAAGTGTCTGTAGAGCCGGTCCAAAGTTTTGCAACACTAATGTGGGCATCTTTCCTTCTGTTCTGAGACACACAATGAAAACAGAACAAAAATTCAAACAAACAAACAAACATCAACAACAAAACCAGTGTATTTTTCAAAAGGACAACCTAAAGTGCCACATCAACTGCCCCACTGATTGCACTGGGGGTCACTGCAGAAGTGACACTACTTGCCGAGAAAAAGCTCAGCACTGGTTTAGCTGGATTACTTAACTTTTTGGATAGCTCATCAGGAAGAGATTAGGATCAGGCCTCAGCATGGGTTTAAGTGTGCTGGACCCTGTGGCCTCCGTGCTGCCCTGGAGGGCACCACACCTGGCTCATCCGGCCAAGGAGGAGCTGGGAGCACTCCAAGGCACACAAGGTCCTCACACCACTTCTCTGGAGTTCCACTGGAGCCTGGCTGTGCTAGTGAATTCTAGTTTGACAACAGGTATGCATTTTCTTAGAAATCCTCCAATGGAATGGTGAACATGGACCCAAACTGAGGGCAAGCACAATTTAGGACTGTGTAATGTTAAATTGTACTGGTGGGTCCAGCATTAAAAGACATTAGGTCCTGATATTTACCAGCTTTGGGCAGCTGCAAACAAGGTCTTGCAAGCCTGATATCTTACGTGCCTTGCTCTCAGAGTGGAATCCAAAGTTTATTTAGGTATTTGGCTAGTTGGGGAGAAAGGAGTGACCTTTGGCTCTCCAGAAGAAACATTTCTCCTAATCCAGAGCTCAGAATTTCTACCATAAATCAGTAACCTGTTAAAGAACTGGGCACTTAAAAACTCAGGCTGCCCCAAGAGGACTTCAGGGTCCTACCACCTGAACACACCTGGACAGCAAGAGCCTATTTTGCTCATCCTGAAAGCATCCAAGCTCCCATTCTGATTTCTCAGCAGCATCCACCATCTCACTTAAGGTTACACTGGGAGGCCCTCTTCTGTCAGAAGCAAGCAAGAATGATTTACTGCACAGAGGAGCATGAAAAGAAGCACTGCTCTGGGAACTACTGACTGGGACAGCTGCAGGCCTTGAATTTTGCTGTTGGTTTGTTGCTGTTTCTCTCAGGTTTGGGTGTTGGGGCTTCCTTCTTCCATCACCACCTAAGCAGAGAAATTTCTCATGCTCTTAAGTCATCTGGGTAAGGGAAAAGAGAATCTCTGACATGAGAGCAGGATTTTGTCCACACCTCATTTATTTTTTTTTCTACTTTCACCACTGTACGGAACATTAATTTTTTTTTTCACAGAAGAGTCCCTGACACTCGTGTTTTGTTTTGCTTTGATTGTTGGGTGATTGGTTGTTTTGGGGTTTTGTTTTGTTATTGGTTGGGGGTAGGAGGTTTTCTGGGGGAGGGGGGGAGGTGGTGGTGGTTTTTGGTTGATTGGTTGGTTTCAGTTTTTTACTATTACCATGACTTCCAAAATCTTGGGATTTTTACATGGAGGGGGGTGGATGTGATGGTAAGCAGTTGAATCAGGTAAATGAGAATGTGATGTACTAAACTAAACCATGAACTCAGTGGGAAGTTGAACGAGAACAGAATTTTTTCTCTTTAAATTAGACAGCTTGACAATTGCCTAGAAATTATGCTACCTTGTCTTTATCCTTGACATTCAGTGACCATTCAGGCATCAAGTGATACCTAGCACTGATTCATGCAGAGGTGAGTGACACTCCAACAGTTTTCAAGATAAGGCACAGCACACTGGGGATTACCTAATCTACTGCAGATACATTTGTTTGAGCACCTAGAGCTTCTGTGCTCAAATGCAAAAGTTGACAGTCAAGCTCTTCAGTATCCACTCAAAATGACTACTACCCTTTATTTTCTTGAAGGTAGATACTGCTACTATTGCTAGTCAGAGGCTCAGCTCCTCTAAGAAAATCAATTATATTACGGACTTTTTGAAGCAGTATATACTACCTGAGAATGGCAGCAGAAAAATAATAAATCTAGAATTGTTTTACACTTCATTTTTTTTTTATGCTCATCTTTAAGCAGAGATTTAGGAAGAATTTCTTCATCATTTAAGCATATTTTCATGTTCAAAACACTGATTAAAATAATTAAAAGCTAATCCTTGAGTTATCAAAAGGCATTTCTGAAAAAGGAATCTCAGTGGTTCTTGAAAACAAACAGGATAAACAGGAAAATGCTATAATGATTACTCAGCCTCTTTGGCTTGCAATATGAAAACAGAATTCCCATCAGATTTGAGATTTTTTTTTCATTCTTGTAGGATGGAAATACAACAGGAACAATTGTTTTGATATTATCCAGGCAAGTCCATATGTGATCCAAAACAAAACCATACACTTAGAAGACTAAAACTAATCATATTTTTTAACTTTGAAAATAATTGTCTCTCATTTCCATTACATTTGGTGCAAAGGCTTCAACTTTGCTAGTCTATCAATACAAAAGCATGTTTAACTGCAGAAGAAAATACAGACAAAACCCCCTGAGATTAATGTTACCCTGAACACATTTGATAATAATCTACCTGCTAAAGTCTGTAGATAAAATGAAAAAAAAAAATCCACATAACTGAATTCTTTATCCTTGTTTTTAAACTTCTCAAGTGTCAATCCTCTTGAAATTCACTTGCAAAAATCAGACCGCAGTACAGGGGCTTGAAAGTAGCCCAGGAGATATACTCAGCTATCTTTATTTCAAACAGATGGTTACTTTGGACCTCTCTTGAATGGCAAACTCCTCAGATCTGGGACCTGTTTTCCAGGCCAGAAGAATTAACAGTTTTCCATCAAATATATATATATATATAGTAATAGCACTGTGCAAGACAGGGTTAAAGTATAAATGCCTCAATGTTCTTCATTTCATTTATGAATATCTTTACAATTGTTTTTCTAAAAGGCCTCAGGATATGAGAAGCACTGAAAAGACAAAACAGGCTACTACTAGTAGAACCAGAAGTTTTTTTTTTTTTTTTGGTTTTTTTTTTTTTGGTTTTTTTTTGTTTTGTTTTGTTTTGTTTTTTTGTTTTTGTTTTTGTTTTTGTTTTTTGTTTGTTTGGGTTTTTTTTGGTTTTTTTTTTTGTTGTTGTTGTTGTTGTTGTTGTTGTTGTTGTTGTTGTTGTTGTTTTTTTTTTGCCTTTTGCAGTACCTGGAATAAGTATAGGAGTCATAAAACAGGATGACAAAAATACATTTTCTACTCCTAAAATGAATAGCAGCTGACTTTTCTGGAGGCAATCCCCTGTGGTTCCTTAATTCCCATCTTTTCTGGCAATTTTAAAAACACCAGAGTAAAAGGTTGCTAGAAGTTTCTTAGAGTATAAACCGCAAAATAGCACAGACAGATTGTCAAGAGACACCCCATTTGTCCCATTTACAACCTGTGCATCCATCTCATCTGTTAGCACCATTCATCAGAAGCATTCACAGTGCTGTAGAAAAGCCTTACTGTTCTCATAGTAGCACAGGCTGCTTTCCTCCCCTGTTTCTGTGGCAACATCACCTTTTGTTTCTATGAGAAAAGTCACGTTATCATATTATTTAATCCACTATCTGAACACACTTCACTTGCTGGCTGAAACACACAGGAGAGTTTCAGCATTAGACCAACAGCCAGACCTCCACAGGTCATGATGTCTCTGCTACTGAAACTAATGCCTTCAAGCACCAGTAGAGCTGGAGAGGGACACCACAGTCAGCACCAGGCATCCTACATCAGGCTCCTTATTTCTACAGATATAAGGCCAGTGAGCTATTTGAACACAGGTCTTTCAGCAATGTAAGTATAGAAAAGATATTTTATCTCTTCACAAGAGTGATCGCCAGCCAGATCAGCCATTTCCCAGCAGGCAATAACCGACTCAGAGAATCAAGGGCCAAAGGCAAATCCAGTCAATCCCCAACTGTTTGAAGATGTCCGTCTCAAGAATAAAATCACAGAATTGTTTGGATGGAAGAGGCCTGAAATGCTGTCTAGTTCCAACTCCTCCTGCTTGTATCCAATCTGGCCTTGAACACTTCCAGGAAAGAGACATTCACAACTTTTGTGAGCACCATGTTTCAGTGCCTCATCACCCTAACAAGGAAGAACTTCTTCCTCTAGCTAATCTAAGCTCACCCCTTTTTAGTTTAAAGCCATTCCTCCTTTGCCCCACTGCTCCATGCCCTTGTAAAAAGTTCCTCTTCAGCTCTCTTGTAGGTCCCCTTCAGGTACTGGAAGGTCTCCCTGGAGTCTTCTCTTCTACAGCCTGAACAACCCCAACTCTCTTCGTCTGTCTTCATATAGAGGTGCTCCAGCCCTCTGATCAACCTCATGACCCTCCTCTGGACCCACTCCAACTGCTCCCTGTCCTTACATCATAAATATCACTACAAATCAAGACAAATTATTAGCTGAAACAAATTAACATAATTGCTGTCTTATCGCATTTCTTTCCCTTAATGTTTTTCTAAGTCATTTCCTAGCTATTAGGGACTGACCTACTAATTGCTGACAAAACAAAGCAGAGTCTGCACAGTGTAACACCGATTAAATTTTCAGTCAGGCATGCAGTTCCTCTCGTCCTCTTGGACGACGGCACTTTTCTGTACCAAGGCTTTTGTGTGCCATCTGGTGGACTTTCAGCATTTGGTACATTTTATTTAAGTACAAATAGAGTCCTGACACACTGTCAGGACTATCTACCTTCTTTGGCCGTTGACAGTTTCATCTTATCATCCAGTATTTGCTCAAATGAATGTTTGCCTGACAGTAATAACTTAATTCCTCTCACACTTGCAGTCAAATAAGCCTTTACTACTATAATTGTTTTTAACTTTAGCTAACCCTTTGCACTGATAGATTTTATATGTAATTGAATGTCACCCTCTCAAAAATAACTTCCACAAAACTAGCCTAACAGAATTCCACATATAGGACCACAAGCTGACAATCCTCAGTGGCATTTTTAGATGCTTAGTCCCCAATGACCAAACATGGCAGGATTAGTCTCTATTTGACATGAGGGTCAAAGATACTGAAGCAAACCTATTACCAGACAACTTCAAAAACAAAACTGAGAGTTTGAGCACTGATCCTTCCTTGTAAGTATGACAGCAAGAACTTTCATTAGAAATACTGTAGGGTTAAAAATGAAAAAGGAGAAGCCAGCTAAAATATTTGAAAAAAATCCAGAGCACAAGTTTGGTACCGTATCCAACCTATGTAACTGAGGCATTCCTTCATTTATCCTTTTTATAGAGTGCAAACTGTGGGATAAGGAACCTGAAATGGAATATATTTCAAAATGCATGAATTCCTTTGGCCATATAGTCCTAAGGGGAAGTGTATTTACTACTCCAGCACACTGCCACCAGCATTCTTCCACTCTGCATGAGATGCACTGTATTTTGTCACAGCTAAGACGTCCAGGATTTTAAGGCTGATACACGGTCAATTCAGAAACCTAGATACAAAATGGCAGTGACTGTATGGGTAGAAAAGACAAGCTGAGAGGTGCTGAAGTTGTGGTTGTCAAGGAATCTCCTTTTTGGAATTTGGCCTTCCTTTCACAGAGAAAACAAGACAAACCCAGATAAAACAGGGAGGAAAAGAACAGCAGTGACTGCAAATGCAACTTTTGGGTTTGGTCCCCATTGGTACCTGCAACCTGACCCCTAGAGAAAAACAGGCTCAGCACAGTCTTACCAGCCACTGTGGGACTTGGCAAACATACCAACAGCTGTGCTGTTTTAGACATTGATTTTAGCTGCCTTTTTGGACACAGGCCCACTGCAGTTCTGCTGAAAGGTCAGCTGAGACAGACTCTTTCAGCTGAAAGCTAACATCAAAACGTAAAAAGATATACAACTAGGGAAGAAAAAGAACCTAAGAAATGAATATGAGGATATCAGGATTTAAGTCTTATGGTCCAGATGGTTTTAAAAACTGATCTGCGGCTGGAGGAGGTGGCATTTGGATTGAGATTCCTTCTTTCATCAGACTATTTTTTACAAAGAGGTAGTGAGTTCCAAGTCATACCATGGGACTGAAGCCTCTACAAGACTCAAGACAACACTGCTTTTAGTACAGATAGACCATGCTGCATCAGCAAGCACTGTGACCTGACAAGTGTGGACTTGCAGAGAAAAACAGCTCAGTGCTGAGGACAGGTATTTACAGTTAAAGGATTTCAAACAGGCTACTTTGAATTCTCTTTGGCCTACCACACACACTTAATGACCATTAGGATTTAAAGTTTATTCTCCTGATTACTTTAGCCTGAAAGGAAATCTGGAAGTCCCAAGAGCACTGTGCAGTGAAAACCAGGCACAGTAGCAGGGATAAATGGAGATTCAATTAAAAAGCACAGACTTGACCTCTGTAGGGAATTTCCTGGTGACAGAAGTCCATAGGCATAACCTTGGATAGCTGCAAAACCCTTCTGAGACCATCTTGGCCAACCTGACTACAGAGTGAAAGACAGAGGTCCACATTTTTATTCATGCTGCCTTTCCATATTCCATCCATTCTTAGTTTTTATTTTAAGAGCAAAGGTAGGTTTTTATTATCCTGGATAAAACTGAGTAAAGCCCTTAATGTATTATATGTTCTCACTGCAAACTAAATCCACTCATAAATAAGAGTTATAAAACATATATTTCTTTTAGGAATAGAAGTGCATGCAGTTATTGTTTAAGGTCTTTAACCAAGATTGAAAGCACATTGCAAGGTTTAAATACGATCCAAATAGCTGAAATAAAAAATACAATATTTTTTCCAGAAAGCTGAGACCATATAACATAAAATTAATTTCAACAGACATTAAATACCTTGGAGGACTAAAGCCACATAGGGATACAGATTACAGTAGTTCAAGACATTTTCTCTCTCAATTCTGGAGTTTGGTATGACATCTGAAAGCCATTTTTATGTCAGTTCTTTCACACTAATCCAACTTCACTTGCAGTAAAGTACTGCAAATTATACCATTTGTTTTACTTGTGAAAGCTAACAATGTCCTGTCTTCACAGTATGTTCAGTCAAAGAAAACTTTCTGGTGATGTAGTGTTTGAGTAGCTTCAAAGGCTTTTGCATCACTAGATGTTTTGTAGGGAGTTCAAGGATTTCTGGTATCTGACGTAAGACTTGTTTTCACAAAACAACCGGGCATCTGAGCCCTCCACAGTATAAAAGGACTTTTAACACCTTTAATGAAGCCAATACTTTTTTTTTTTTTTTTTTTGTAACTCCTCAGGTGGATTCAATCAGTTTGAAAGTGTACATTTACTATAACGAGTTGATATAAATTAGATTTTAATCAATGAGAGAACACATTTTCAACGTTTTGCATGAGTTCAGTGGAATCAGTTTAAAGTAAAATCATACCGTGCCACTTTGTGTGAATAAAAAGTCTGGATTACTTTTCCGGACAAAGCCTTCAGTGACCAGCCACAAATACCAGCCACAAATTCCATCACTTACGACTGGACAAGGCTTCTATTTGTAGTACTGCAGCTCACTTTGTAAGTAACTGCAGTGTAGAGTGCAACAGCAACCCTTTTGAGGATTTGTATTTATTTTTCTTCTCCTCAGTCTGTGGTTATTAAATGCATATAAACATTTCTCATATGCACAAACTGGATCTGGGGTCTAGTAACAGAAGATAAATTCTGTATTTTTAAAATTGCTGTATATGAAGAACGCCACTAAGGTACTTTGTCATTGTGATTTTTGTCTCAATCACCGAATGTCCGATTTAAATTTACAAGGCCACCGCAACACATCTCCTGTCCAGAGCAAGCCGTGCTCGGTTTGGGTTCCCGGGGCGAAGGGCTGCCCTTCACTCAGGAGCCTGACTCGATCATCCTTCCGGGTCCCTCCCAACTCAGACGGTTCTGTGATTCCGAGATGTAAAACCGCTCGGAAAGAGTTAAAAAAATGACGCCATTCTCCGGAGCGCGAAACTCCCGAGGCAAGGCGAACACGTCCCGCCTCCCTCCACCCGCACGGAACTCCGTCACGGCCGCGGCCGGGCCCGCCCCGGCGGAGGAAGGCGCCTGACGCCATCGCCCCGCGCCGGCAGGGACAGGCCGCAGCCCGCATGGCCGTGCCGCGGGAGCCGCCGCCCGCCCCGGCGCTGCCGCCCCCCGCCGCCGCCGCCGCCGCCCCCGTCCTTCTCGGCGGCCCGGGCGCTGGTGGCGCGGCGCTACTCGTGCCTGGTGGCGGCGCCGCACCGGCGGCACGTGGCGCTGCCCCCGCGCTTCCTGGGCCGCAAGCGCTCCGGCATCCGCGCGCAGCTGGACGCGGAGCTCCTGCGCTACTCGGAGAGGTGCGGGGCCGGGGCGGGGCGGGGAGCGGGCGGCTCGGGCTGGCAGCTAACGGTGCCCCCCTCCTCCTCCTTGTCCTTCCAGCCTGCAGGGTGTGCCGGTGGCTTACGACAACATCAAGGTGGTGGGGGAGCTCGGAGACATCTACGACGACCAAGGGTTCATCCACCTGAACATCGAGGCGGACTTCATCATCTTTAGCCCCAAGAAAGGGAAGAAGCTGGTGGTATGCGAACCTGGGCTTTTTTTGTTAAATGGTCAAAGCTTGGCTTATCTCTATCACCAAGCGGTCTGGGCCTTAGGTGGAGACATAATTTAGTTTATGCTAGCTTATTCACTTATGGGTAGTTCATAGCAGTTTATTTGTAGTTTGTACTAGTACTTTTTACTGTAATTTGTTTGTCCCTAGGTTTGTTGCGTTTACTATAATTCTATATTACTAAACCATTGTATCGTAAGGATTGCATATTTAATAGTGTATCATAACTGTGTATATCATACTGGTGCTCCTTTCTGAAGAGCAGATGATTTTTAAACAGGCGCATTTGTTACAGTGACAGGAATGTTTAGGATGCTCTCAATTCCTTTGGTTCCTTCAAGCACAAGAGCAGTGCATGGAGTTGGAGCCTGCCTTTCAGTAAAGGAGGCCTATGGCTCAAAGAACAGCTTTGTCAAAACCCTTGCTCAGCACTTGTGGGTAAAGCATGAGCTGGCTCGCATTCATTGTGCCATACCTTTTGCAGCACAGCTGGTGTCTTTATAATTGTGTTTGAGGATGAATGTGCCATCTTCCTAGAAGAGAATGGAAAAATTTTCAGTGTCTGTCATTGATTCTGTGGGTAAAACAAAGGTGGATATGGTTTCATATGCAGATGTGTCAGAAACCCACTGAATGGAGTATTTAGAAGCTTTTTATGTGTCTTCCCTGTCTTCAGCTAAGTACTGCTGTGCCAGCTTGAAGAGCATTTTAGGCAACTAAATCAGACTTAAAGTGGCTTCAAAGCAAAGTTAATCACTGTAGTGTAAGGAAAGAGTTACCTACTCTATTCAGGTATTCACTGTAGCTAAATCCTGTGTTTTGATGACTTCTCTTGAAGTTCAGTTCTCTGTTTTCAGAGGAATTGTGTGAAGAGTTTAGAGGAATAGCTTTGATTTTAGTGAAGTAGTGTTAACTTATTGCTAGTAAACCAACTTCATAACTTGTACATAAACTCTTACTGAAAACTTTCCATATAGGAATTACACATTTAAAGGGTGTGCATTGAAAGGGCTGATTTTTGCTCTAGACTTGCCTGACATTCTTTTTCTCTTTTAGGGTGTAATTAATAAAGTGGCCCCTACTCATATTGGCTGCCTGATACATGGATGCTTCAATGCATCTATCCCTAAGCCTGAACAAATGTCCATTGTACAGTGGCAAGAGCTGGGGTTAAAAATAGGCGATGAACTGAAATTTCAAGTGTTGCACTTGGATTTTGATACAGCTGGGGTGTTCTTCATTCGAGGAGGACTCACAAAAAGCAGGTACAGTGCCTTAACAGAGAATATTTTTAACTGATTTAATATGTTTTTACAAGCTAAGTGAATTTAATTGCATCTTAATCTTTCAGCTTTCTTATGTTTACACAAATTCCTATGTAACTAGATATAAAACTATATATACAGCTATATATAAAACTATATATATATATGTTGTCTTAAACTAAACTTTCCACTATTTAGGACTCCCATGGAAGTTTTCTCTTGAAGAAGTAAAACTAGGTGTTTCTTGACACTTTAAAAATCTGTGTTGACCTATGAATTGTTGATTGCATGTATAATAGATGCTCAAAATAGCACATCCGGGTGCCTACAAGTAACTTTTTGCCTAGACTTTTCAAGTGCAAACAGTCCAGGCGTCCTGAACACAGTGGTCACATTGGCAGTTTACACAAAAACACAGCACATGTATAATGAAAAATACATGACTTAAATACCTGCTGAAACATGAGAATTTCAAAGACGAGAAAATGTGTAACTTCCTCTTTAGGCCTCTGTAAATTTAAAGGGTGTCTTGCAAGAAATCTTGTTTTCAGAAGAGTTCATTCACGTTTTCCTTTTAAAACAGTCATTTACTGAGCAGTGTTTTTTCTTTCAACATGGTTTTGGTTTTGACTAATTGTATAATATGACTCCCTATTGGCAAATTCATAGTATTTTTTGTTTGTTTCTTCTTTTTTTAATCTGGAAAGATGCTCTGGATCATTTCAGTGAATTTACAGTGAAAGTTAGCAATTTTGTCTTCAGTGCCTCTGGAGACATAAAAACCTCCATGGTTTTTAACTGCATTCTTTCGATATTTGTCTTATTAGACGTTTTCTCCAGTGCTCTTGGTTGCAAGGTATAAGCTGGGAGTGGGGGGATTTGGTGTTTTTTTGTGGAGGTTTTGTTCTTCTTTTTTTTAGACTTTTCTGACATCACCTTTGTCTTAATTATAGTAGGGTAATTGCTTGGTAAAGTCAGCAGTGTGCCTCATACATGACTGAATAAGCTGCTAGCTGTGTGTTTTTGGGAATGACTTAAAAAAAAACAACAAAAATGCTTTACTACGCAATCTGTAGTTATGAATTAGGGGATGAAGAAGTATGAGAAAAGAGGAAATACAAAGTGGTCTGTATGGTGGTGTCTGGGTTTTTGCTGTTCTCCTCTGTCTCTTTAAGAAGTTTTTCTAAAGTTCTATTTCAGCCTTCTGTGTTTACATTTTGCAATGGAGTCTCACAATTTTACATAAACAATTTTCTTACTATTGTAACTGTCTACCTATGTTTACATTCTTCTCATAAGGAGGAGACTGTTGATGAACTGTTGGGTTGACCAGTGTGTGGTTGAAGAGGAAAATTTTCTTCCTCCAATCTATGGTCACTGCTGGAATTTTATAAATGTTGAAGTCTGTAAATAAACATGCCCTTTTTTTGCCTTGGACATCTCAGTGTGTGAGTGTCATTTCTTTGTGTCATGTGCGACAGTATGGCACTTCAGAGAAGAAATTTAGGCTAAGATTCGAAAGAGAATATTTATTATGTGGTAAGAAGGAAGCTAGTAAGGTAGTAGAAGTTACCCTGAGAGTATTAAACTTTATGATTCTCAGTAATAGAGAATGTTCTCCATTTGTTGTTGTTTTTAGCAAGTGTTTATCTTTTATCCGCTTGGTGTAAATACACGTGTTAGCAATTTTTGACATTGCACTGTGTGAGGTGCCCTATTAACATGTCTTTAATCCAGTTTATTTTGTGTCTTTCTTTACAGCATGCGGCCCAAAAAATCTGACGCAGTCACTGAAAGTACAAATGGGGGTGAAATTCAAGAGCTGGACCACCAGGAAAATGGCTTGAATAACTGTGGGGAGGATAATGTCACAGAAGAACCTGTAAATGAGATGGGTAACCTTGGGAGGGAAAATGAAGAAGAGCTAAGTGTTGATGCTGTGAATGGATTATGTGATGATAAAAAGAAGAAGAAGAAAAAGAAAAAGGACAAGCAAGGAGAACAGGAACTTGTATTGCCTACCAGTGACTCCAGTGGTTACCAAAGTGACCATAAAAAGTCAAAGAAAAAGAAAAGAAAGCATTGTGATGAAGTTGAAGAAAGTGAATTATCTCAGCTGTCAGAAAAACCCAAAGCTAAAAAGAAAAGGGACTGAAGTCTGAAGTGCCTTTCCTGCATTAGATTTCAGACATTTTTGATAGTTTCAATAAAACCCTGTTTTCAAAATTTGTACCTCTTCTTCTTTACTACACAGTCTGCTCTGCTAGGTCAGGTGGTGTTTGTGTGCATATGTGCACCAGCAGTTTGAAAGGCAGGATCTTTTAAAGTAGAAATAGAAATGAGATAGAAGCAGTATCTGCCTGGCTTTTTTACTGGAAAACAAGGCACCAAAGGACCGTGGAATGTAATTACAGGAACACATGCGTCACTTCTGTGTCTGCTTTCCAGTTCCACACTAGTCAGTTGGTAGTTATGATGTTTGCTACTCTAACTCCATCTTTGCCAATTGGTGTCTTGATTTTACAAGAGTAGATTAGGATTATCTTTATGTTTCTGGGAAATTCATGTGAATTCCCAGGAGGCTTAAAAGAGATAATCTCCTGAGTATCAGTTCTTTTGCTTGCAGCTCCTTTCTACTGTGAGGTGCTCTGGGGAGAACTGTAGTGTGACATGGTCTAGTCTTTCACCAAGGTAGGAGGCCTTGGTATTGATACACCTGTTACAAGAAGAACGTAACCAGCTCTTTGAAGGCCTCATAAGTAAACAGCATAAATGTGGAAACCTGCTGTTCATCTCTGTTCCTAGGTAATAAAACTTTTTGCTCTAGTGATTAGTGCTGATGCTATTAGCTCACTTCAATAGATGTGTTTACAGCTTCTAATAACATCCATTCACATTGAACATGTTCTGAATTTGAAGTGTGACACTTGTTTTAGGGCTCACTTTGTGCTATATTAATGTATTTCATGCTTTGAAACTCCAAATGTACCAATTCAAAGTTACCAGCCTATAGGCTTGATGCCATGGCCATACATAGTAGGCATTTTGAAGTTATGACACTACAAAGAGCCAAGTTAAGACTTTTTGAAGATTTACAAGAAGGTGGATTTCAGTAGCTAATGCCAGTAGTAGCAGCAGAAACTGCAGGATACCCTCTTGTGTTTGCTCTTCAGTGTACTTCATGTTGAAGCCAGTTTCTGAACAGGCCTGAGATGAATGTGAATTGTCCCTGTTGTGTTTCTGTGTGTGATGATGCTGACACTTGATTTATGTGCAGTTTTGTAGACACTGGCTCTTCTCTCCATTTCTCCTGTACTGTGACAAAACCTGAGAAGTCAGATGATGTTTGTCATGTATTACACCACGCTGCAAGGTCAGCTGAGGGCAGTATTCTGGTGTGTTGCAGAGAATGACAGAAGTCCCACCCTGCAGTACCTGAAGTACACAGGCAGGTCGAAGGTTGGGACATAACTTACAGTCAGAAATTATGTGCTAGTTCCCCCTTTATATACATATATAAAATACATGTATATTTATGTAGTGACTTGAGGGACAAGTTGGATGGATGGGTAAGAAGCACATATCAGAGAGAAGGATGGCAAGCACAGATACTTTTTGATGATGCCAACATGAAGAGAATGATGGAGGCTTTTACTGTTGCAGATGAACCAAAGACTGAGTCACATGATTTCATCTCTTACTCCTTAATACTCATTGTACCTCACTTTGCCTTTTAGGGAAGGAAAACATATTTCCAGAGTCAGCCTCACCAGCTGATAGAACTAGTTTGTAGCACCAAAAGTTTTTCTTGCTCTCCTCTGCCTTTTCATCAGCAAGCAAAGAAAGAAGACATTTGGGGTGAAGAACTGAAGTTACTACTAATAAATCAAGTAATAGACAATACAAATGCTTTCAGCACTTTGCTCTTTTTCCACTTCTGCTGCTTTGCCATTCTCTTACTGGGAATTGCTTACTGTAGTTTAGCAAACTGTTCTGTTGATTAGTCTTTTTTGAAAGCCTACAATAATCTCAGTTTTGGGCCTTACTTAGAGGCAGGTTTATTTTTTGGCACATGAATTTGGCTGGAACCCACTTGTATAATTTTTTTGTTTTCTTTCTTGCGTTACAACAAAAGAGATCAATTAAAAGTAAATGCAAGAGCTGGCAATTAATGATTGCTGAACAAGTTGTTTCTGCAGTGATACAAAAACCGTAACATGTTAAATTCTTGCTGTTTTGTGTCTTTGGAATGGGAAAAGTGAAGAAAAGACTTAAAAAAAGAAGAGAAAAATATGTTTTACACAGTTGGAGGCAATATTGGCAGCCTCACAGCTGCACTGTTGATGTTGCTGTAAATACCGTTTTGGCATTTGCTAAATATGGCAAGAAAACTTGGATTTCCAAAAGTGAATTTTCACTCTGATCATGATTTAAATCACTTGTCTTTGTTTTTCCCCATAAAAAGGCAAGATTTTCTGATGCTTGTAATTAACAAAGGAGCTGAACTTGATACTTTCCATTAAAGTTTCTCTGAAGTTTGAGCTCTATAAACTTTAACTTTTGGTGTTCCCCTGGACTACAAATGAAGAGTTATATTGAATTTTAAGTCGAGGCAAGATTTTTGAGTATATAGAAAAATCATTTATAGAGCTTCCTATGAGGCCAGGTGGCTTCATTTTTTTTTTTTTTTTTTTTTGTACTGCCCTACTGTTATTTTTTTCAGAGGGCATTCTAGTACAACTCATGTCACATAGCAAAGAGAGTAAAATTGTATTTCATGTTATAACTGTGTTGATAGTTGCACTAAGGTAACTGTGATCTAGAGAAAAAAAAGTTGCTGGATTTTATTTTTTATTTTATGTTTTATTTAACATTAAGCTTACAACAAAGCCAATATTTACTTATGGCTGTGGTTGATATTCTTTTGTCTGTATTATGAAAAATGTAATTCCAACTTAATCAGCTCTAAGTTTCTAAAGTAGGAACTGCTACTTTGTAGTATAAATATTTTGATTCTGCAAATGTTTCTTGGTGTATTGCATTCCTTTGGCAGAAGAGCAAGCAGTCTTACAAGAAGCTATTTTTAGCTGTCTCTAAAACAATTGTTTTGTATTCTCTGAAGCTTGCAATAATCTGCAGCGTTAACATTTGCTCTTTGTCTTTTCCTTGCTTTTCTTAGAAACAAATTCTTTGCTTTTGACCTAGCACTTTGCTACTGCTTTAAATACTCAGCCCAAACAGCCCAGTGGATGAGCTCTAGGGAAAGAATTTTTTTAAAATGGCTTAAGCAAGCTAGCTGCCTTTTGGAAAAACATGAGCCATGATCAGATCTGCCTCTGAGTAAACAGTTTGCCTTTGGAAGCATCCCAACCTTAGATGATCCTCAGACAGTACAGACCTTTGCTGTGAAGAGGTTATGTGATGTGATGCTCTCAGGATTATTACTGTTGGCTATGGAAGGACTGAAATATTTTCATTCTAATAAGGCCTATATTTTTCTTACCAAAATGTTGATTCTATTCTGCTATTTAGCTTTTAGAAATTCTGTATATTTAATAAAGTCTGAGGGACTTCCTTATCCAGTAGGCTTTGTTTATAAGGAGAAGGTATCTTCTGGATTCATGTGAACAAAAATAAGACTGAAAATCAAGCTTTGCACTTCTCCAATACTGTCAGTAAAAAAAGTTTTTTACGGAAACAGCTCAAGATTTTTTTGCTCTTCATGACTTTACACATAATTAAGTTAAAGTTGGGTTAAATTCAGTTGTTAATATTTTCCCAAGCCACTCAGCTGACCTGATGTTAAGAAAGTAAAAGCAATTGCAGCTTGGCCATGACTTCAAGTTCACCTGAAGCCAGTTGTCCTAGACAAAGAAGGAATGAGATTTAATTTTCCCATTTTAAGTACCCCTGCTCCATAATATTGAATACAAGATGATCTCCTCCCATCTCCCAAACTGATAGGTCTGTAGAGTGTCATTGCTGCTAGAATGTTTCTGTTACAACCGCAGAAATCTGTCTATAAAAACAGATGAACTTTCTGTACAGGTGAGTGAAACTGCAGCAGTTTTTAGTACTTATAAAGAAACCTTAAAAGGAAAGAATTTTGCTACAAGATTCATTATCAATACCTTCCTCTTTTATGGATTATTTTAGTGTGTTTCATATGATTAGAAGGTTAAGCTGTTACTTTTGGTCTCTAAATCTGTATGATACTCAGTAAGAATACAGTTAAAAAGAATAACTATTGCCCTTCAAAGCTCTCTTGCTCATTACAACCCATGTTCCTCTTTCCTTTATATGTTCTTTCACTGGTGCCTTTGGTGTATGGAAGCTTCTCTAAGAATATTCTTAATACACTAGAGATATGGTGTCCCATTCAAGAGCAGGATTTCGTTGTGCTGCACAAATGGAGTGAGGAGAAATGTGTGTATTAGAAGCTCTGGTAAGAGCCAACCTGTCAGTACTATGTTGCTTAGAAGCTTCCATTAGGTATGCAAAGTTTGGACAGTGAAGAAGCAGATCTTTACCAAATGCTTTGACTGGAGTTGCAGATAAGGCCACATTCAGAAATAATATTTCAGTTCTTCCTGCCAAGCCATAATCACTGGGCATGACCTCATTGATACATCCATGCCCAGCACACGCAGCTTCTGATGGAGACTTGGGTTGCAGCAGTCAGTGGAATTGCAGGCTGTGCAAGTATGGTCCCAGATTTCATGCAAAGCATTTTGTCAAAATTAGTATGGAATAGCTTTCAGTCGTTCAGGGAGCTGGCTGAAGCCAGAGGCATCTTGTTTCCAAGGAGCAGGCTACAGCTCCCGGTGATAAGTCACAGCCTGTGCTTTTATTTCCATATAATAATGTGTTAACACATGGATAACTTAAAATTCTGTATGGATCAGTCAAGTCAAAATTTAAAAACTGGACTAAAAGAGAAGGCAAATTTATTCTGCATCAGTAAACATGAATATTAATATCAGAAAAAATGAGACTGTTTTGGAGCAATATAAAATTTTTGGATCAGCTCCTTTTTTGTTATAGATAAGAAACCAGTGACATCTGACCCTCTTTCAGGATAATGCCATTTTATTAGATATATAAAATATATCTAATAATATATCTTTTGAAGGTTCATCTTTTCTCCAGAAACTTGGTCATCTCTATATGGGCTCAAAGATGACCAGTTTTTCTGAAGCACTTTCCTAGAAGGACAGCCATTTTTCTCTTGGCTGAAAAAAAGCCACAAACCACCCCGCAAAAAACCCAAAACAAACAGTGCACAGATGGTACAGGTATTCCTAGTTTCTTTATGGAGCCTCTCAGTATCAGTTTGTGGATTTGTGAAGATGGGCTTGCCTTCACCTCTGATGTATCTACATTCTCCCCAGAGAAGCAGTTCAGGACCTCTACCTTTCAGATAAATTTCATATATTCTGACTAAAAAATAGGTGTGTACTGATGATGTATGGGATGTGCTGATAACTACTTTTGATATGATTTTCTTGACATTAAACTGAATTGAGCAAATGACCTGCTTTATGTCTAAATTAGTTATTACTAAATCCCATATTTTTCTAGTTTTCTCTGATAGGATAATTCCTGTTTTGTAGATATAATTTGAAAATTCATCTTTTCATTATGACTAGATATTAGTTAAACTTGAACTCTTAGTTTTCTGGGCCAAAGGAATGATATTATGGACAGTTCTAAGGTTTCTGAGGTAGAGAAAAATATGCATGTTCACATCCATTTTTCTACCCATGTAGCATTTCTGAAGTACTTACCAAAATATGCAGATGCTTACAGATTAGTTTTGGAGTCATCTGTGTTGTGGTTATTTCTAGCTCACTTTAATGTCTGGTTTGCAAAACCATTGTCATAAATGATCCCCAAATAGAACCCAGCATCATCCTATTTATTACTGTTTTATGTTTATCCTGTAAATCTGTTGTTATGCCATGTTATGATGAGGAATGTGAGGACAAGCTGTTGCAAATAACTTTATATCTTCCTATTAATTGAGTATAGCAAATGTCTTTTCCCAGGCAAAAATTATTATTGCAATTACTTATGGTTAGACTTGTTTTGTTTTTTCATTGGGACACACTTTGAAAAATGGTTAAAAAATTCAATTAATGTATGGAAAATTGACTAGGAAAAAAAGGATTTCAAACAAAAAAAAGAGAAAAAGCTGAGGATTTTTTCACAAAGAGTGAAAAGGAAAAAAAATCAGTTTAAGGAGGTTTTTGAAATCTCAATTTTTTTTTCCTGAGAATGAAAGGAAATTGGAAGTTTTTTTTCTTTAAAGGCTTTTCTCGTCTCTCCACCAAATATTTTCAGTCCAATAAAAATGCTTCTCTAATTTTTTGGAATGTGACATAAAATATTTTAAATGTGCAAATAATAATTTCAAATAGAGGACTATTTGATTCTAGGTACCTGAATTGCATTGTTAGAGAGTGAACCAGAAGGGTTTTTTCCTCCCAAATACATATTCTGGTAAAATTGACTGAATTTGGTAGGTGTCTTGTTGGTTTGTTTTTTGGGGTTTTGTTTATTTGTTTGTTTGTTTTCAAATGTGTCAAAATATGATTTCACAAAAACTGCTCTGCTCCATTATGATTTTACACTTCATATTACAAATCAGTGTAAGACTTGGAAAAGTCAGACTTGAGGAAGGGTTCTGCCTGTTCTCATGCAATGCCACATGGTGGAGTATTGCTTTTTCATTTGGGCTTTTTTCTCCACATCTGTCATCTAAAGAGCTCAAAACTTCTGTGAACTGGTATTTGATGAGAAGTATTTAAGCTAACTGAAATAAGACTAGAAGAGAAATAGAATTTCTACCCACTCTGTATATCAGCATCAAAACTTTGGTATTTACCCTAGCTGCTGTGGCCATGTTGCTTTAGTTTACATTCTAATTTTCATATATTTCAAAGTGCCATTAATACTGGCATTCATCTCGTTTTTCACTGTTCATATTTCATATCCTTTCTGTAGTTTGTTTGTACAGGAAAAAAGATTTCTGTGGCCACGCTGTGAATAAAAGCAAATGCTGGGATGTGTAGGTGCATTTCTTTATTCTTCTTTAGTAAATTTTTTGTTAATGGCCAATTTGCAGATTCCTGTCTACTTAAATGAAATACTGAATTTCTATAAGTTTCATGGACACTAGATGTTGTGCAGAGGAGAGAAATTTCATTATTTCCCCTGTTTGAAGAAAAGTGACCCAAATTCAGCTGTGGTGAATACAAACCACTCTGTGGACTCCATGGCATTGGGAAAAGCTCCAGGCAGAACTTTGCACCTTATTATACATGAGGGGAAGGGGAGGAAGGCATCCTTAGCTCTGGTGCTGAGGAAAAAACTTGGGTTTGTCTTTACTTCACTTGAGAACTTGGGTTTTTTTAATAATGTGGAATTATTTTGTGTTTATTCACATGCATTTTTTTTCTGGGTTTGCTGTAGACTAGTTTGTTCCTCTTGGGACCAGGGGAAAAAGAAGCTGAAAATTCCATGTTAATGCTGAGCTCATCACAGCATTTTAGTTTTCACATAAGCCCACTTCTAACCATCAAAGCCTCTGTATCAGTCATGTTAAATATCAATGTAAATGATGTAAAACCTGGCTGATGTAAAACCTGGAATTAAGATTTTTAAAGAGCAAAATTGGAGGTGGAGGAATTTTTCTGCATACCACCAACCTGAGTAGACTGCTGTGCTGTGACAATACCACTAGGAGACACATTTGAAATATATTCATGTAAAAAGGATGACATCAGATTACACTTTAGCCCTCAGCACTCTGTCAGTCACAAAGTGCAGAAACTGTCTTGGTGGCTGAGACCATAACCCACCTGACTGCACTGAGATACAGTAATGTGCTCAATTACACTTAGCCTTGTTCTTAATAAGGTATTCTTAAGTGCTTGTCTGTAGAGCTTCACTGGGAAGGTTAAAAGGTGTCTTAATCCTCCTTAGTGCGGTGAGTGATGTTCCAACCCGAACATAAATCCGTGTGTTTTACATGTAAGTAATGTAACCATTAGAATCTTGTAGAAAAGGTGGATGACAAATTCTTTACTCCTCGTAATGAATGACATTTTTAAAGAAAACTGAGCACTGCTCGTGAAATGGTTGTGGGGATTTGTCTTTGAGGGGGTGTCAGGCTTGCGTGCGTGGGGATTCAAGAACATCAGTAAGACTTTGCCAAGTGTGTGTGTGTGAAAATTGGTGATAGGATATGATAAAATAGGCAACTGTGTTTGCATTATATCTGAGCTCTGGAGTGGATGTGGATGTCACTCAGGTCACTTCAGATTTAGTCATGAAATTATCCACTGACTTATTTTAGGAATTGCGTGATTTTTTTAAAAAAGTTAACTAGAGAGTAAAATTAAGGAGCTTCTCTGGAAAAGAAAAACACTAATTCATTACTTTAGAGGCAGCACTGAAGTTTAGGGCACATTTCCATGATATTCCATTAGCTAAGTTCACTATAAATTTAGCCAATGGGATATCATGGAAATGTGCCCTAAACTATGGAATATGTTCATTCACACTGCTTTCTACAGGGATACAATATAAAAATTAGTGTAGGTGCCTATCAAGAAAAACAGCCTACACGGGACTGGTGTTTGTGCAGCTCTGCTTGTTAAAGCTCTAGAAAACAGAAGTTTCTCTTCAATAAATGCCACCCATGACTAAAGACTTCCACTCTGTTAGTCTTACTAAGAAGTGCCTTTCACCACTGGGATATTTAATTTACTCTTAGTCTTGAAACACCAACATATTTTGAAAAACAGTTTTCAAAATGTCTTCTCATAAAAAGTCCTAGTGCTGATTGACAGTGTTTCTGTTTTCAGGTACAAATTTTAACCTAAGACTATTTTCCCCTTGAGTTGGCAGATTTTCTAATTAGAAAAAATTCTCACACAAATTATAAGGAGAATAGTATTCTCACCAGTTCAATATAAAATTAACAGACTCCTTGTGAGATCAGTGCTAAAATATTATGTAAGTGACAAATCAAGTAAATTCTTAGTTTTGTGTGTCTGTGCAGTTTTTGTGGGATGATTCACAGCACTGTGCAGCAAAGCCAAGATGGGGAATAGCAGGACTTCTGCTGCAGGCCTAAAGCTAGGACAGATAGGAAGGTATGGTTAGGGATTACAGAGAGTAAAACTATGATCTCAGTCTGCTCTTTGTATCAGAAGAAAAAGAAATGGTGTTATCTTAGTATTTTATGTTAATTTAGGCTGAATGTGCTGCAATATTATTTTGGCTCTGTGCTGGTGATGTGTCTGCTGTCTCCAGGGGCCCTCCTCAAAAGCAGAGGAAAGTCTCCTGCTGTGCCAATACTGTAAAATAAATAACATTCTCAGAAGATTAATACAGAGCTGGAGCACAGTGTTACTAGTGTCATAAAACAGACAGTAAAAGGGTTGCTTTCTAAAAGGCAAGACTAAGGAAATGACTGATCCCAGGGAAGGATAAGTTTGTTGATCTGGAAACATCATTTGAGAAAGAAATGATGAGCAAGTGTCCAAAAGTTGGGAAGTTATGAAGGGACATGTGTCCAAAGTGCAGATCTGTAGCTGAACTTCCTCCAAGTACATTTAACCTCATTTGGTCTGGAAATCTCATGAATCTGAACTGTGTTTTGAATTTACACTTATCAGTATTGGTGTTGCTTAGTCTGGATGTGATATTTTATAAATGCTATCTGGAGAGATATTTCTCTATATTGATACTCTAATTTTTAGCTGAAACTTGTAAGATAAATAGTGCATTAATTACTTAAGGGAAAAAAAAAAAAAAAGAAAGAAAAAAAAAAAAGAGTAAAAGGCAAGCCCCAAAAGAGGGAAAAGTGTGTATTTGGGGGTGACAACTAAATTCCTGTCTAGTTTCCCTGTCAGTTACATTTTACTTCCGATTTCCAAACTCCAGTGAAACGAGACTTCTGTCTCTCTTCATCCTTTTCCACCACCCCTCGTAAATCAGAGAGCAATCAGCAGTTCCAAACTGCTTACTGTGTGCCTACAGATATTGTAAGTGTTGCTTAACAAGAAGTCAAACAGCTAATCATAGTCATACACACTGGAAGTAATTTATGGCTGTGCCAGGGGCTCTGCCACATGCTCCACCAGCTGGATCCTGCTGTGGAGGATCAGGGGGCTGTCAGGGTGAGTGGCTGCCCCCACCCAGCCTAAGCCACCCACTTCCCTTTGCAAAGGCTGGAGGTGTACACATATGCACTGTCTCCATTCAGACTAGGATTAGAGCTGTTAGAAGCTGCTCCCCAGCAACTGAGTAATCCTAGAATAATTTTAAAGCAAAGAAATAACTGTCATGAACAGAGAGAAGAACTGGCCCTTGTATGTCCTTCTTCATATCAACCAAAACATCTACATGTCAGGAACATAAATGAAATTTCATCATCTTCCAATCATTAGTAGGTACTCCTGAGACAGGAATGGACTGTTGCTTTAGGCAAAAATGATTGTTTGGAATTTCGAGATTATTTAAGGACAGTTCTTACCTAAACCAAGCCAAAGGCAGGTTTTCAGGGCAAGCCAGAAGGAGGAATATGCACAGGCATCCTGGGAACAAGGAGACAACACTTTGGCCCCTGCATCATCTTTGTGAGTTTCATGCAGGTTTGGGTCAGTGACCTTCCTTAAGAAGGATTTGACAATGTTTTAAGGGTTTTTTGGGGTTTTTTTTTGGTTGGTTGGCTGTTTTTTATTTTCCTAATATCCAGTTTTAAATTTGCTGCTTAGAGCACAGTATATTTTAATTGATCATTGTATTAGGATAATGACTTTCTCCTAGAACTGTTTCTCAGCTTCCTGCTTATTGGATTGTCTGTGCTTCAGGAGTAAACAGAATCCCCAAATCTCATTTTGGGTCCCATGCACTATGTGTTTTTTTGCCACCATTTTTCTCAACATGACCCCAACAAATAAACCCTATTCCTTCTATTCTTCGAAGAGTAACAAGTTCCCTTTACTTTTTGAATCACAAACTCCTGGTTTCTGCAGGTGAAGCAGAAGTTAAATGGGAATCCCCATCTATATTTAATGTGCACTTGGAACAATGTCTGTTATTTCTTTAAAATAATTTCTCCCTTTTAAAAGCCAAGGTTGAAAATCTAGCCTTGATCAAATCAATAGGGTTTTTGCCACAGAGTAGTGGGGCTACTGAAATCAACCTCATGATTCCAGAAGGTACATTTTTATTGTTTATTTTTATCTATGAGCATCAGATTGCCTCTTATCTTTGATCTCTTCATTACTGTCTCCTTAACAGTCCTTTTAATAATAGAAAATAGGAATGAGGTGTTCAGTCAGTTACTACAGCTGGAAATAAAGCTTATGGAATCCATCTTATTTTAATTTATTCTTTTTAGGCTTAAAGAGTTTTTTATCAGTGTGCATAACTGAGTAAATGTTTCTTAAATATTCCAGGTTTTTTTCCCTAGTTCTAAGTGCCAACTTTTTCATGAGAAGCCATTTTAATTTTCTGTTTGTAGTTTAAATCTACCAATCTTTTGCTTTTCCTTTTCCTGTTTCTTTTCATAACTAATAACATTATTTACAGAATAAAAAGTTTTGGTTTTCATTCTTCATTTAACTGGTCATCTGTGAATAACAATGGTGCTGTCTAAGATCACAAGAGCATAAGTAGAAAGTCTTGAGATCAAAACCAAGATTTGGTACCTGAGGATCCAGCAAATAGGGAGAAATGGCCATGATCTTCATTATAAAGTACCAACACAGTCAACTGCTCTCTTACAGGGAAGATATGTTTTACTGTGGGCAGATGGAAACATTAGAAGGTCACTCTGCTATGGTTCCTTATTTGAAGAGGTTGGTTGGGTAGCAGAATGAAATCAAGTCTTTTCTTTCTCCTAAGTACTAGAAAATATCTCTATTCCTCTTTATGAATTCAGCAGTATCAAGCTGTTAATAAGCTCAGCGCAGAAAAAAAGCAATTTTTTTCTACCTGTGTCACCAAGTGCTACTCTTAGACAGATATTTCTCATGCTCAGCTTTCTCCCAGGATAACTTTCTGAATGCATGCATGTACTGAATGCAAAGGAAGTTATGCTTTGATTTTCGCCTGATTTCTCAACATTGCATCTCATGATGTGTGATGCTTTCCCATCGACAGGGATCTGTCCTGAACCAGATCATTCCCCCTTCCCCTGCCCTGCTGTGTTCTGGTCTTAGTTTTTCATTCATATTTCATTTTGTGTTATTCTGACTCTCCAGGATCAAGCCACTTATTTGTGCCTCATGCAAAAGACCCACTGAGCCCTGCATCTTCATTTAACACTGACTACTATGAGGGAAGGCTTAAACAATGGAAATAATCCATATTTGATGTCAGCACAGTTCAAACAGAGTGGGTGTCAGTGGTGGTGACTGAACCCAGGGCCCATAGCAAGCTCCTTTGCAGCTCATGTCCTGTCTCCAAGGCACTCTAAGGCAGTCTGAGCATCAGGACAAGCTTACTGGGATGCCTGCCACTCCTGCAGTGAGGATAGCCAGCGCAGCAAAGCAAAGGCATTGATTCTGGGGTTTTTAAAGTGAGACAAACATTCAGGAGCTCAATTGCATGAATTACCTCAGAGGAGCATGGGACAAGTAAAGAAAGCACAAAGAGATGAATGTAGAAAACAGATCACAGTAAACTCTTTCACCTTTAATATTTTTGCCTTACAACTTGATTGCTTACATCCTTCTTCTATCAGCTTTCTCTTTTAATTGTACTTCCTCCCTAAATTGCACTTCCAATCACACTTTTTATTTATTTATTTTTGTAATTCTCATTTTCTATCTTTCATTAGATCTAAAAAACCTAAGTTATGATTACTTACATAGCTGCTAGGTGTGACAGGGACTTAAATTAGTAACAAGTTAATAAAGGAAGCTTAACAACATTTGTGGGATGCAAACTGTTGTAGCAAAGAGGGGATCATATGTGATCTGTCTCTTATATCAGCCTCTGTTTTGCCCATGTATATCATTTAGGATGCCACCCCAATATCAGGTGTTCTATTTAATGTGATTTTTTTTGTCTCTTCCAAAAGGGCTGCTGGGAGCAAAATGTAGGGGAGGAAGAATTAGGAGAAAAAGGATTTCATTGCGGACATACTCACATGTAACATTTCCATTCTACATTCCTAAAGAACATATAAATAACAATATTTGCAAGGTTTCTTTGTGAAAAAATCATCCTAAACTTAATGTAGCAACATTGTGAGCTTTGATCAACTCTTGAACTTACTCCACAGCAGATATTTGGTACCCACATGCAAGTAACATGCTAGTGTATAATTGTTCTCCAGACTTCCTCTCATCCCTGCACAGCCTTTGTAATTGAATTTGACCCAGAAAGCCAGCATTGTCCTGTTACCAAGTCCTCCAAAATGTAAAGGAGAGTAACTCTCAGGCAATTGTAATTGAAATAATTTATGCTAAATGTCAGCATGGTCTCACATAAATCCAGCAGTTTGATGTGGTTTTCCATACTTGCAGGCCTCAGCCATTTGGTGTGGTAATAAACATCCCCAAATCTTGTGTCTTTGATTGGCTTCAGCAATGATGAAAAATGGAAAACAAAATAAAGGAACATAAACCTTGTCTGAAATTTGTTTGGAGTCCATGTGTGAAGCATACCTGGCTTTTCATACTTATCATAGCACCTGACAGACATGACACATTCCTCTTTAGCCTTGTCTAGTTTATCTTGTCAGTGTCTGGAACAGACAAGGGAAGCCTTTCAATATTGTACTTCATAAAATTGCAATCAGACTGATAAATCTGTTTATTTTTCCTTTAAATGTGCCCTGGTTTTCATAACAGAGACAGCTTGCATGGATGCTGATGAATGGTTAGTCTCCCATCACAGACCTTTATGGACACTTTGCCAAGAAACTTCTTTTGTGAATTCCTCAGCTTCTTCTTTTCTTTTTTTCCCAACACCTGAAAACTTGCAACTGGCCTGGCTTGAAAGCTGCCTTGGAAATTTTACAAAGGCTCTTACTTTGGTAGCTAAAAATGGCCTTGAAGAAAGATTAATACTGTGTAGGGGTTGATGACATAAATCTGTTAAAATGTGCCTGATGTACAGTTTCACATGCAGGAATGTTATAGCCATATTCCTGTACTAACACAGTGACATTGAACAGAGCATAGCAGATATTAAATCTAAAAAAATAATAATAAAAAAAGAACCCCCAAAAGGATTTGAATTATTTTTACCAAGAAAATGCTTCTGGCAAGAGAATATAAATTTAATGAAAAATAAAAACAACTGTCTTAAGGTATATTGGCAAGTATTTTCTGATTCACATAATTCTAGGGGTTGTTACTGAGAATGTAGGTACTTGTCCCAGGAATAGAACAGTCCCCTCTTTCTGTACTGTACTGTTTGTTGTGAAAAAGAATAACAAGATACACTTAAAATTAATAAAAGCCCAGCTGTAGATTTAGGTCCATCCTTTGTCTTAAACATATCTGTGGAGATCTGTCCATTGCTAGTCATTTTGGATGTAGATATTTAGAACACATGGACTAATGCCTTCCTAACCTAAAGAAGGAAAAATAAATCACGAGGAGATAGGTGAAGTAAGGTTTATATTCTTTACTAACTGGTAAGAAATGAACAAAAGTTGCTATCCTTACCCAGAGAAAATACATATCCTACTACTTTGCCTTTGTGAAAATAACTGAATAATTAGATTTGCAGAGAAGCAACTGGGAACAGTTTCTAGCTATGAGGTCTCAACAGCAGCTCACTCTGTGTTTAATCATGGGGAATTAAGTTGCTCTTTCTGCTGTATATTGGCAATGAGTCTCTATCAAACATTCTTTTACACCAGTGTGTTTTCCTTTGCTTTCAGCAAACTTTTGGATAGTCTGATGCGGGGTAGAGTAGTATCCTGGATGTACTTAAAATACAGTGCTGTGTGCCAGGTTGTCTTTTATGCTGCACAGATGAGCCAGCATGCTTCCATTACCAGCTTCATCCCTGTCACCAGCTCCCACGTCTGCTAAAGTTACAGGCCTTTGTGGTGTACAAAAATGGAGAAGCCTCCAGCTGCAATTTTAACAATAAAATAAAATAAAATAAAATAAATATTAAAATAAAATAAAATAAAATATTAAAATAAAATAAAATATAAAAATAAAATAAAATGCTCTCAGCACAAACACACTATTTTAGTTTCTACATCTGACAATTTGGCACTTTTCACATCACTAAATTCGTTTAAAACATTCATCACTAGACATGCTCTGAGAGAAGCAAAGCAAGTTCTAAGTAGGATTTGTGGCTTGGTAAACTTTCTATTTAAGGTGAAATGATTTAAACTGACAAGAAAATACTGTGAAAACAACTCAGAAAAATAACTTATTTCTATTTAAGTCTTGGCAAATGTTAAGAGAACAAGAAATGGTACTAAAACAGGTGTCGTGCTCTTCTGTAAAAATAATTAAAAAATTACAAGACTGATTTATGTGAAACTTCTTAAACAATTCTGCATTCCAGCCTTTCCCCAATTAGAACTTTGTGCGCCAAGTTTCAGCTTGAACCGTTTTAAAGGAAATCGTTCCTTAAAGTATGAGAATTGTATAATGAAGTGCTCATACCTTATTTAAGATTCTAAGTACAGTTTCATATGTGTCATTTTTTAATAGAACAAAGTATAATACAAGAAAACATTTGAGTGCAGAAAGAATGTATACATTCTATTTAAATTGCAGCGTGTGCAGAAACTTAAAGACCCTTACTATGGCGAAACTTTAAATCATGCTACTGTATCAGTATCCCAGGAGATAGACTCCTACAATACAAAACTAACATTAACATTTTTGCTAATGGTTACTAGCCTGGCAAAAAGCTTTGTATGGTTTTATGGGAGGAGAAAGTAAAAAGCCATTTGTCGTGTGGTTTTGTGAGAAGTAATAGTTCATAAATTAAAAGGAAACTTTGCAATACCTCTTAAAAGATGTATTTGCATTGCTCATGACAATTCACACACATTTTGGCCCTGTTTAAGATTTTCCAAGTGATTCAGGCTAGGTGGAGATGCTCCAATAATTTTGGGTTTAATTCATTTTTTTCAGACCTTGTTGGCTTTCCAAGATCTGAATGTCTCCTCTCAGTTACACCTTGCTGAAACTTCATGTTTTTCCTCTTCAGGACAGATAAATAACGTGACTCGTCTGCCTATAAAGAAAGAAAAAAAAAAATAGATCCCCACACACAAAACCACAATATATTTGGATTCTAACACAGCAGTTTCACAGTTTTCAAAGTGGAAACTCTTAATGAGCCTGTGTATTTATCATAGAAGTTATCGTTACTGAAGATGGAAAACAATTTTTCATATTCATATTAACACAGAGGCTTGTTCCTAGTATTTTTTACTTTTTGCTATCTATTTGATCTCTATGCTTATATTAGAAGATAACATGAATATGATTAGCAATACTTCTATTTAGCCTAGAATTCTTAAGGGGTTTCTTACAGGGAGCAGTGGATTGGGATATTTTTCTAAACTCTGGAACGTTGCAAGCACACTTGGAGCAAAGGGCTAAAAGTCTGCTGTAAAAATGTCTGGTTTGATTTTCAAAGCTTAAATATGAAAAAAGCAGGCAAACAGGATGAACAGTGAAAAATGTGGCTAACTAAATTGTTTCTTTGGTATTACTCCTAAAGAGTTATGAATGGTTCAGACAAACTAAGCTTCTCTTCAACAATATAAGTGTCTTTTATACTGTCAATTGCACGGTATGTGGAATAGCCCTGGGTTTTTTGACATGACCTCTGCTTTTGACATCTCTTAATCTTTACTTGCCTTTCCTATTTCTCATGTTTTAACCAACATGAAATAGGCAATTATGTGATGATATAGTTCATTCATACCAGAATTCAAACTCCAGATAGAAAACTCTCTTCATTTTTTCCTGAAGTGTGTCTAAAGACAGTGCACTGCTCTGATATCTTCACTCATTTAAAGCACCAGATTACATAGTAGCTTTAATTCCACCTTGGAATAACTTTGAACAGAGGATTTAAGTGGGGTTATAGACAGTTTTATCTGATGCTTCTGTCTAACCTTGGTATAATCTCCTTCTTCACTAATCATTGCAAAAAGAGATAATTTATTGTAATCATAGGGAGGGGAGAGAGAAGTAAAAATAAACAGAAACATCTGTTCCTAACTTCATTGACTCAAAATTTCTTTATTACTCCACTTCACTATGTGTTTCTCTTTCATCCTAAAGGAAATACGAGAACTCTATTCACATCTTTCTATATAATCTTAATTTTTGGAACCAAGAAAGAGAAATATATGTTGGCACAGTTTTTTTCAAGGGAAAAGAAAAGAAACAAGAAGGCTGTAGGGTGCTATGTCAGATGGACTGAAATACCACTTGTCACTTTTTGACTACATCATTGAAACCATCACAAGGGTAATATTGCTACTTCTCTTGTTTATCAAACATTTACCTAGAACACTGTCAAATCTCAATTTTGTGTTACTTCTTTCAATATCATGTCTCTTTAAGCTTTCTAGGAAATAAATATTCAATTTATCTTGCCAAATTCTGTGCTGTCAGATACTTTGTGAGGTTGTTAGGATTATTCCGATCCAAATAGAGTACTTGAGTCAAAAAGTAATATAGTGTACTTTTGAAACAGCACTTGTTTCAAGTCAGGAGGTTTCTTTTTATCCTCTCAGGTTTTCTGTGTGTCCCACATTTAGTGATGCAATCTACAAACTGAATATCCTCTGCCTCCATGTTCTTTGGCATTAGCGTTTGGGACAACTCCTTTGTATGCAAAACCTGTATTTTGTAGACATATTGGGTCTCCCACCAGTCAGGACACTGTGTCATACTCTTGATCTAGACTGTGACCCCATCAAAAAATGCCTTTTTGTCCACTATAGATCAATAAGAGAAAATAGTGGTGGGAGTCAGACAAACCCGTCCTTCAGCCGTGTGGTCTCTGCCCTCAGTAGAGGGCAGCACCAGCACCAGCACGGTAGAGATTAATCATAAAGGACCTCTGAATAGATCTGCCAAATGTGCTAACCTGCCCTTGGGAAATCAGACACAATGCCCAGTCCTGCCTAGATAAGGACTTCTGGATGCATTCACACGGGGCACACTGTCTGGCAGTGACGGAATAAGAGCACAGGCTCCACCTGAGAACTACTTTTAAATTCTGGGCTTGTAGGCAGCCAGGGTGTTGGAGTTAATAGCAAAACTTTAAAATTATATTTATGTTAAATAATGTCCCAGTCAAGGTGTTTGTAGTGCTGTGGTTGAACAATACTGCACAATGTCCAGTCAGCATTATCACACTGGGACAATAATTTCTACCAACACTCTCAGGAAGGGTAGGAGCCTTTCAGCATTCTTATGGCTTTACATTGGTAGATTTCTTGTCAAAGTTTAGTTTGCTTCAGAGTGTCTTTTTTTTTTTTTTTTTTTTTTTTTTTTTTTTTTTTTTTTTAATACTGATTAAACTCCACTGCAACCCTATATGTTTCAACACCACAGCTGTGAAATTAGAGAAGGATTTCCAGATGCAGGTTTAAATGGCTAGGAAACAAAAATGGGCTAAGTCAATTATACTTTCCCATCAGGGCATCTTGGAGGCTTGCTACCGTTATCCACACCAGTAACATTCAGCAAACTCCCCACTTAACTGGCTATAATTTTAAAACCTCCTTCCCTGTGAGACTAGCTGTAAAGTCAACATGTGCCAAGGCACTGGGATTGAGTTCCAAAAGTAAATGAGAACTTCAGTGGAAGTATGCCAGTTCAGTGGAAATACTACCTCCATGCTTGATTTTGAATATGAAGATCAAATATCTCTGCTTCATTGTTATCACAATGCCTTGGTGACAACTGGTTCTGCTGTGTGTGCACGGTCTGGAAGCTCAGCCTATCCAGGTGCCACAGCCAGCAACTGGAGAGCAGGACTCCACAGCTTGTACCTGGTGGCTCTGGGTGCCCCTCCATGCCAGGCACTCGTAGCTATGGGAAATAGCTTTCTCATTGCTCTCCTTTCCCCCTTCATAGATTTTGAGGAACAAACACTGCTTTAAGAAAGCGAAGTTGCCATTTTTCTGGACAATACTGGGTTCCTAATTGTTTAAACACACGCAGTCCTGCAGGTCTATCACCAATATAACTGACAGGCAAACTTACACATATATATAACATACTCACCAGGTTTTAGGTTAAAGTAAAGTGAGAAAAACTAATTGGCTGAAGGGTAAGCATAATAAATTCTGAGGAAAAAGTGTAGTTGATCCCATCATAAAACAACCAGAATGAGAATGTACTACATAATAAACTAAGTGTTACTGTTTTCTACAATCACCCAGGCCCTGCATTTTGATTGATTGCAGATTCTGAATTACTGAGAAAATGGCAGTTAATTACCCCTAACACCTTTGCAGGAACAGCTTGGAGGGGACTATGAAATTAGCACTCTGAAGTCTGAGCTAAATATATCATTTTAGCTTAATGGAATTTAATAATATTGTAATTCAAATGTATGTTGCTCAAAATTAATGGCTTTTAATACTGAAATACCTTTATTTGATCTGCCCCATATTTTATGCACACTGACATTTACTGATTTCTTCTGAAATAACCATCACTTCTAGAAACTGGAGGAGAAACTTGGGAGTATGTATTTCAGGTGAGGTATTATTCCAGAACCAGTAGTCAGGACAGAGTTTCATGTGCTTGTCCTGATGGTTTGGCTGCCTTTTTCCATCCTGTTTTTAGCTCTTTCAAAGAGGTTTTATCTTTTTATGAGCCCAAAAGACTGAGCTGTAGTTTTCCATCAGAGCCCCTGGAGGAGGGCAGGTGGTGGGAGTGCAGCAGGAACCTCAAGCCTGCAGGTCACTGTGCCAGAGCTCTGCCACAGCCCCACCAGCTCCCAGAGCCTTTAGTGGAAGAGCAGCCAGTGCAACCCTGTCTTCTCACAGTTCTACCACTAACTGAGAGTTGCTTTGTAATGAAACAGGGTGAGGTAGTTAGACTGTGAGAGAAAACCCCTGGAGATTAAGAGAAGGAGGCAGTGGTAAATCCCATTCATTCCACACCTGTATCTATGATGGGCTTGCAGTTGGCCATGGAAAGTTTTATGGAGATTTTTGGAAATGGAGGATACACTCAAATGTCATCTTTTTGACAATCCCCCTGGGTGGCACTGGGCCATGCCTACTGCAGCTGTAACAACCCATTCTTATCTCTTCTTGGTCCAATTAAAACCCACATGTTATCCATTGGATTATAATTTGTTTGGACATATAGGATTTAAAAAATTACATCTAATGTCTATTTACAATTTGATAGACCATGAAAATTAAAAATTAATAACTAGATATATAGAACACATATGCCCAAGAATTATAAAATACGTATGTTTAAATAACAAAAAATCTCAAGGCAGTCAAGTTGAACTTGACTAGTTCAATCATTGAACTAGATTTTGCACTTAGGAAAATCCATTTACACACCGAGGACAAAAAAAAAAAAGTGTTACAGTGCATCTTCCAATCCAAATCAGAAATACCCTTGCATGGTGTTAGATGCTTTTGAAATTCAGAACATAATTCTTGGACTCAACAATCTTTGAGGCTTTTTCAACCTTCATGATTCTATGATTCTATGACTCCTGCTTACATTATAGCAGCAGAACCTTCTCAGAGTCATCTCAAGCCCAGATTCACATTATGAGTCCTATGGTGTCCTTAGGTGTCCTTAGAATGATTTGGGAATCTTTAAAATAAAATCTATTCCATGTCTGAAATATCTGACCATATAAAATATTGGCTGCAGCCTCAGTTTAGGTCACAAATACTATGTGATCCATTCAAGGAAATGATTATTAATTAATAGAGAAATAGATAATGTGTTCACCCTGCAAAATCTGTATACAACTCCCAGTACAGACTATGGGACAGTATGTGCAAGCATGCAAGCACAAGCATGGGGGTTATTGCCAGATACATACCACAAAACTAGAAGTACTAAAAAAATATTAATGAGGACTATGGGAGCATTTAGGGAAATTTTATAAACGCAAACAAACACACAGAAAAGTGGCAAAGATTAAGATTACTTGCCTGAAGTGAAACTGTCTCAGAAAGATATTTTAAAAGTTATTTGCACAAAGGATATCAGATATAAAGGCTGTATTTTACAGGTGTTGACATTTGCAAAATATTGTGAAAAAAAAATGGGGATGACCAAGTATTAAATATTCCATTTCATTTCCAGACTTACTTCTTCTTATGCAGCATTTTGTTAGTAGAAGAAAATTTAGCATCTGTGTGTCTAAACTCACTGGATCACATCAAATCCCTTGATTTCGGAATCTGCTGTCAGCTCTAACAGTCTTGTCTAAAAATAAGTGAAAACTATCCAAGAAAAAAACACACCTTGAATAGAAGACTTAGGCAAATCTTATCAATACTTTCACCTTGCGTTGACCCCTAATAATACTATTGGGGTTTCTTCATATTTAACAGAATTGTGTACACAGTATTATATGAAACAACTGTACAAATGTAAGTCAGCAAAAACTAAATAGTGGTATAAAATATTAAGGGTCTGCTAGCTAGGAAATTGAAATATCTACTGGGGATGACAATTGTTTTTCACTGGCATTTTTAATTCTGGTTTAGGAATTGCATTGTGACAAAATTTGCACAGCTGGGAGCTGCTTCTTCCCAGACACTTTCTCAGCACAAGAAAAGGCATTGATTTGAATACAGCCTGCATCACGACCCATACCTGCCTGAAACTCCATGTTAGAGATCTACATACGGCTCTGTCTCGCAGCCCAGAGCAGAGGAATTGTCCCAGCCAGGTTAGTGATGGGTGTTTGTCCTGAGAGCTGATCCTGCCCTGGGCCCATCTGCTCTCTCTTCTCCTGCTTTTCTGTTACCATCTACCAGTTCAAGCCAATAACATTTTGTTCCACTCTTTTTATCCATCACTTTGTTTTGTTGGGCTGCTCTCTCCACGGAAACTGTTGTTGAAGATTTTGTCCAAGTTTTTACTTTCCTCTCAAACAATGTGTCTATATTTCTCCCTGTAAGAATGGGAATTGTGCCCAGATGGAATGGAAGCCTTAAAAGCAAAACACCAAAGAAATACATGGTTTTCTACTGCTTATGTTTAATCTCTGCTGTATGCTTTGTCCTTTGCAAGTACTTTTCATGAATTGTTTGTTATTTTTTAAATTTAAGCATATTATATTCAAGCTAAAGGCTACCTTGCATGTCAGGTGATGATACAAATGAAAATCTTGGAGCAAGAAATAAAGTATTCCTTAGCAAGCTATGAAAACAACATCAATGAGCAGTTGGTAAAGCAATCAGGGTCTCAAACTGAAACACAGAGCAAATGCAGCCACCTTAGACTTTCTCTTTTGATTTACAGCAGTGTTGGAAAGTAACTTAACTAGGTGCCATGGGGCTCCAAGAGCAGTTGAGACAATGTATTGTTTAAATTGTCATGGATGTTAATTAGATTAGCAAATTGATGTTGAGACCTGCAGAGAGAAGTGGGTGTGCTCTTTGAAACTCATTCTTCTGGCCTTAAAGTTCACGAGAGATGAAATCTTACACTTGAGAAATAGATGAGGTCTTCCTGAGTCCCAGAATCCATCAGAACAGTTTTCAAAATAGCAAAGGAGTTCTTATCTGGCTTTGGAGGTAACAGGCACCAGCATTCATGCTCAGTCCATGAACAGGCACAAGCAGCAGGGAATGAATGTCATTCATACTGGTATATTGCAATATCAAGTCTTTTATCAGGTGTTAATAATTTTTTATTAATGATTAGTGTCAAATCAGAAATGTTCATTAGAAAAATGGAGTCTCTATTACACTTTTAACCTACCTACTGCTCATTACCAAAGTATCTGAGCATCTTTCATGTAAATTATGATAATTAGTAACATCTGTAGACAAGGAGTCCTTGCCACTCTGCCATAGTCTAGGATGAAATGCAAGAAAACAAGCACAAAAAATCTTGTAAGAAGTTGAGGGTGGAACTACAGCTAGCTCTCTTTGACTTTTGTAAAATACTGTAACTGTCTGCTTTAATAATATAGTGGCAAGGTATTACGCTTTTTCTTTGAAATCACTTATAATTTTTTTCTCAAATTTATAGCAATTATTCTCCTAAACTCTCAAATATATCTATAATCTTTTTCATTCAGTATCCACAATTAGTTTTGAAGTGCTCATATATACATTTATTTTGCAGAACTAGGGCTACAGAAAGAACAGAGGTTGGCTGAATCTGCACTTCTTATTTCCACATGGGTTTCTCTAGAGGCCTGGCAGGCCTGATCTTGTTTAATCTCTCACAGTCCAAAAAAAGTCTCCTACATGTCACTATTGGAATTATAAAGCAGGCTGTCAAATAAAGTGAAATCTGTAATCCAATCCAGCATCTGGAACTTCAAACTTGCTAATTCTTTGTGGATAAAAAGTAAATGGAATTCTAAATTATGAAGGACCTTACAGAAACCTCCCGGCTAGTGGTGAGTTCACAGCAGACACAAGCAATGCAAACTCCTCGATGTCAGTGCATCCGTGTGTTTTCACTCCAGCCAAGCACTGGCCGAAAATTTATTGATACTTAAACACCCAAAATTTGCAGAAAGGAAGATGATAGGATAAATTGCCTCAGCTCCTGGAGAGACATTCTGGTTCCAGAAAATTTTCTATTGCTTGTCAAGGGTGAGCCTTGATATTAAGCTATTCCAGCACTGTCCCAGGTGGGTTCTCTCACTCATGGCTATTTTGGACAGAAAAGATCTTTTGATTTCATTTTTTGTGTGGGGTGGGAACAAAAAAAAAAAACCCACAACAGTTATAAACTTCTGTTCTTCAGTACAATAGGACAAGAAAGCTTCTGGCTGCAATTTTGTGCTCCCGTGTGCTCATGATGCACTATGGAGCTCCTGTGTTCTCATGGGCATTACAAAAGTTTGTAATTTTATTCCTGTGACTTCCATCAAGCAGATGAAAATGATACAGTGCATCTTATTCCCAATTCTCATCCACAGGCTCTTTTATGCTCGTCTCTGACTCTCATTACTATCCTGAATGTCCTGAGACATCTATATCCATGCAAGGCTCATTGATATTTTTTAACATGTGCCTGGTTTAGGAAACTGCTAAAGAAAAATCAATGCCCCATGCTGTTTTCTGAGAAGACTATCAAGTACAAAATACTGAAATGAGAAAGAATCACATCAATACCATCAGGATTAGTCCCAACAGCAAGAAAATAATGTTACTGCACCTGTGCCAGGTTTAATTGCTATGAACACTGGGGATGACTTAGCTTTTTCTCATCAAACCAGAATAGAGCAGGCTATACCCATGCTGTCTCAGTCTGCTTCTATATCAGGGAAAAAACCAGCATTGCAATGAAAAATGAACTCATTTCAGTGCACTGAAAACACAAAGATCATTTACAGTTAGTGCTGCCGAAAGGTGTGGTGACCAACTATAATTAAACCAGTTTCTGCACAGCCTTCAGTGAAGTGGAAATTATGCCACTAGTGTTCATGCATAGGGGAAGGGCATTTTTGGCTACTTCTTTGATAAGTTTTGGGACAAATTTTGCACTTCCTGCACCAAAATCCCATTGAAGTTCTTGCAGTTTTGAGCTCTATCGGAGAAAAAGATTTGTAGAGATTATTCATGCAATATTTAAAATTTAGAAGGTGCTCCATTTAGAAATATAACCTAGAACATGAAGAATCAATAGGCAGGCAACCAGGAACTCGGGAACTGCAAATGCCACAGTGACTCGTCCAGAGAAGGACAACAAGGTTGGTGTAAGGTCTGGAAAACAAGTCCTCTGAGGAGCAGCTGAGTGATCTGCAGGTGTTCTGCCTGGAGAAGAGGAGCCTCAGGGAAGACCTTATAATTCTGTACAAGTGCCTGAAAGGAGGCTGGAGCCAGGTGGGAGTTGGCATCTTCTCCTAGGCAACCAGCAACAGGGTTAGAGAACATGGTCTTAAACTGCACCAGAGGAGGGTTTGGTTGAACATGAGGAAGAATTTCTTCACACAAAGGATGGCAAAACATTGGAATGGGCTGCCCAGGGAGGTGGTGGAGTCACTGTCCCTGGAGGTATTTAAGGAAAAACTGGATGTGGCATTCAGTGCTGTGGTCTAGTCGACAAGGTGGTATTAAATCATAGGCTGGACTTGATGACCTCAGAGGTCTTTTCCAACCTAGTTGATTCTGTGATTCTGTCACTTACATATTGTTTTAATTTTATTTCCTTTGAAAACTTTGGTGGCTTCTTCCCCCTTCCCAACAGGCTTCTAGCCAATGGGTACATGCCAAAATAACTGCCTCACACACATGCAGATGTACATCATCATCAATATCTCTAAGAGCTGCTACACCTGGTACAGTTAGGAATCACTACTTTTTTTTTTTTTTTTTTTACTGTTGCAATCTTTAAGGTAATTTAAAATCAGTACTCTTCTTGAACTCTGAATAAAGTTGGAAAAAGCCTTATATCATATTGTACCATTAAAGACATCAGAAGAAAAATCATGGTTTATGAATAATGTAAGGCACATTCAGGACCTTAATGTGGAGAGAAGTTACCTCCTGAGGCCTATGGAGCAAAACTCTAGCAGGAAGTTAAGGGCTGCCAACCTACTGCGTGCAGATGAAGCAGAAGTGGATTGAGAGTGTGGTGGATGTTTCCTGCCCCAGGGCCTTGGCTGGGAGACATTAGATGGGTGCAGTGGCACCAGTCAGCTAAGAACTTTTCCTTTTGTTTGCCTGGCTTCAGATTTTTAAATAACCCTTGATTAGGATTTTCTCCTCACTTTCTGTGACTGCCCAGTGGAAGTAAAAATGATTTAGTGAGAGGGAAAAAGCACTCATTTCCTACCACAGGACTAAAACCTCCTGTACATTATGCTGTGCCTATGGGACAGGCACAAGACCGTAATCCTGAAAGAGTGCCAAGTGTTAGGCATGTGGAAGACTGCTTGCCACAAAGAAAGCTGAAGCCTTAGCCAAGTGGGCGAAGTAGGTAAGAACAGTGGGTAGGGAGTTAAACCTCTTTCACAGAGTTGTTTAATGTTTCAGAATGCACTACTGGATTTGCAATCAGTTTGGCAGTGCAGTCTTATAACCAAACAGACATCTCTTTTAAGAAACTTTTTTATGTCTGAACAGAAAGAGGTTTGTCCTCGAGCAGGAAGCCTAAGTCAGAGCTTACAGGGTGATATATTTTCAGTCATGTGACCAAGACAATAAACATGCATCGTTTGATCTGCGTGGCAACAGTACCTGGGTGGTAGCTTATGCCAAGATAGAATGAGATGCAAATCTGCCAGAAGTGAGTCAGTACTCTGGGATGTTTCTGCACATCCTAAATTTTACCAGGGTGAGACTTGGGAACCTGAAGTAAAATATCTCAAGAACCCATAAAACTATTCCAGCAAGCACGATGGCTTAAGCCCTTATGTCAAAACACAGGAACAAGCAGTCTATTTTGTATAAAATATTTTTTGGTCATCTAACAATAAATTAAAATTCTTTAAAACATGTACTTCTGTAGGCATGCATTTACCAGCAGCCTTTTCCTCTCTATATGATTCAAAGAGGGGCAGTAATACCTCTCCCGGGACTAGAGAAAGCACGGGTAGCATTTTAAAATACCATTAAAAATTATCTCTTATTAATCGCTGTCACATTCAAATTTGAGCAATATCCTCTGGCCATTTAATACCAGTGCTGCCATTATACCTTGTTGTCTTACGACATTATCCAGCTAACCACACTGGCACGTTGTTTCCGAGGCCGCCTCTGTTTACAAATCAAAGTGCCTCGCTTAAGCGCAGCCTGCTGAAATGCTGTGCTGTTATTAGGAAATGTGAGTGGGCTGAAGTGGGGATCCCTGTAGAGTTAACTTGGCAGCCTTCAAGATCCTGGCTCAACCTGATATTAAAAGTGAGTCATCAGTTTACCCACACAGCAGGCCCTCACTTTGTACTTTTCACTGCGAGGAGCTCAGCAGAGGGCCAGGAGATTCAGCATTTGCTTCTCTAATTAATATCCAGCTGAAAGGAGCTCCTTGTTCAGGAAGACTTGGTGGGATTTTTGTTGCTAGTTGGTTAGTTTAGGTTTTGGTTGTTTTTTTCTTTTACTTTGGTTTTGTTTTTTTGTTCTTCAGTTTTCAGTGCTGATGAAGAGCAGAAGCACAAGCCAGGCCTTACCACCTGGAACGGTAGTGTGCAGGGTGTGTTAGGTGCCCAATACAGGCTGCTTCATTTCCACTTCAGGTCTAGGGCTCTGCAACTGCCTCAGCTCCATCAATGTTATTTTTGTATCTGCTAAGAGCTACTTTCGGCTCAAATCTTTAATTTTCATGTTAATTTGAGGCTAAGTTTCTATCTCAAGAAGACCCATAAACACCCCCCAAGGGCCTCTGGCAAAAGGTGTTGCCAGTGCTTGCATGTCTTTGGGGAGCTGAGGAACCACAATACAATAGATGCTGCAGGGTAAACATGCTTTCCAGGTTAATTGATCAAGGCCAAGTTTTCCTTCTGGCATACATGTTAAAAATCTAACTAATTGGTCTTTCATGGAGCATTTTCTTGTTCTAGCAGCTTTGCAGCAGCACCGGGGGCGGCATGTAAACATAGCATCTGATGGACAGACTGTTTCCTGTATCCTGAAGCTGTCTTGATTCTGCTTTTCTCTTGCTTTTATCCCAGCCCATTAATCACATTTATATGCCTCTCTGTAACTGACTTTTCTGTCCTTTTTACAGCTTAAAAAAAATAAAAAAATCATTTTCTACGTGCCTACTTTCCTGCTTTAGAGGTACACTTTATTGAAAAGTATCTCCTTCACATAGCACTTTTTGATCTTTTTTGTCCCCAACATGAGGTAGCAGCTATATGAGCTAAAGCATGTGGATTTCAGTGGAACTTGGGCACCTAAGTATAGATGCTTTCCTGAAGCAGAGCCTCATTTTTTGTCAATATGTTCTGGATCTGAAGGGAACTGAAGTCAGTATTATATTTCACTAGTGGTCCCAGTATAGTTGCACAACCAGGTTGGTAAAAAAGGGATTCTGCAAGTGCAAAAAAACCCCTCAATATCACAGTTGACTGCAGAATCTGAATTTACAAAATTATGTGTTCCCCAAATACACATTTTTTCAAGTGCCTCTATTTTCTTCTGATTTGTTTCAAGATATGCTAGTTTTATGTGCCTTTCTCAATATGTTCTATTTATGCCTGCAACAGACAGAATCATTGCTATTCATTTCATTATAATAATTTCATGACAATGCTACAGTTTGTTTCATACAGATGCAGAACTACTAAATGCAAAAGCATGCTTTAGTTTTGCTGTTATTCAGTTTTGCTGGAACTCAGATCACAACAGTTTGGGGAGAATTTTTTTTTTTTGTTTAGATCCTCCCAAAGGCAAGGAACTGGAATAGGAGAAAAATAAAATTTACCTTACATATTAAGTTAGTATAAAAAGGGAGGGAAAGAGGCTGAAGAAAATATAAATCTTCTTGAACAACCAAATGATTTGAATTATGGAAACAAGAGTGTTTTATGTCAAGTGCCTCTTCACCCTCTAAGTGTGCTATGAAATATGATCACTTGTCTTGAATACACTCTGTCCTAACAGCAACATTCTTGAACTTATAAACACTATTAATTGTGTCAAACTTGGAATCTGAATTCTGCAAGCCCTTCCTATGTTAAACTGAATGGGTCTCATTCATAGCTGGGCTAGGTTTGAATGAGCTCAGCACGGTTATGTTAGGCAGGACAAACTTTTCATTAATATTTCTGCATTCTTCTATCAACAAATCTTTGAATAACCTATTTTGAAGTAGTTGTGTGGCAACAGGACCCCTTTTCTATATGCCACAGTTCAGCTGGGAAAGTCATGTATCACAGACCATTGAAGAAACTGGATTTTCCAAAAAGAAGATCAACAGCCAGGTGAAATTAAAATGCTTTTCAGGACCATTCTCCATTTTTGCTACAGGAAGAACCTCTGTTGGTAGGTGGAATACAGCTTTTATTCCTGCCAGTGAGATTGGTACCTCTCTTACCCCTTAAGTGTATATAAAGTATTGTGGTTTTACATGAAATTGTAATTACAGGAACAGAGACCACTAAATTTGCTTTCAGTGAACAAGCTAACATAGGAACAGCAGACAAACTAGGTCTGTTCCATGCTGCTACTTCTCAAGCTGGTCCCTCAGCTTTGCTGGCTCAGATGTTCTACATGGCAGCTCTCCACAGCAGCACACTGACAGTGTGAGCTTGGTTTCTGCCTCAGATAGAGAGGGACACCTTGGGGAAAGATCAGTGTGAGCAGCTAAGAATGAACCCAAAATTTTAGATGAGATTTGATGTTCCGTTTCATGCTTCTATTTTTGTTTCTGGGGTTATAATAGATTACTTAACAAATTGGTGTCAGTGTCTCCAAAGTGTGTCTGGTTCTAGTAGTCTGGTTTTAAGGTGTTTTGCTAGATTATAGATAGGCTGTTCCAAAAGGCAGAAAATTGCTCCATACAGGCACAAATCAGCATCCCTCAAAGATGGCTCCATTTAGGACTTCTTTTGGGGTTTGGCTGGGAAGCTCAGCTTAACAGCCTGGTAAAACTCCCTGTTATACAAGAAAAAGACATTTCCTTTATCTGGTGAACTCTGTTCTGTTTAAAAATATGCTTGGATTTTTGTCTTTCCTTTAAAGAATCAAACGGACGTTGACCACCCAGACTGAATCATGCAGTATGTGATGCCAAGAAATCCTACTTAAGTAGTGGTCTGAGTCTCTGTGTGATGTATGTGTGAGTGCAGAGAGGCTTGTAAGGAGGAGATGCCAAACCTGCTTTGCTGTTGCACTCAGGAGGAGAGAAAACATGATGGCAAAGCATTTGCTGAGATCCTGGATTGCCAAGTACAGTCAGGGTGGGCTGAAGGTGTACCAGTGTCTCCCTAAGGAACGTGGGAGGAGGGAAAGGCTGTCTTCTGCAGTAACACATTGCTTTCCTCATCTTCTGATCTCTGAGTGACAAGGGCCACAGAGATTGCTGAGCTTTCTGTCCAAGCAGCAAAAGGTTTGTGCCATCATTACTCAGCTCTCTTCTGCTTCCTTTGGGGTATGAAGTCCCTGCCCACGGATTTGCCAAGAACACAGTGCACTCAGTACAGTCTCCAGAAAGCTCTGCAACAAACCTCAACAGGATGATCAGTAACAGCACATTTCAGAAAAACAATAAATCAGCATTTATGTACTGCTTAACAATTGTAAGGCATTTCTCAAGCACGAATTAATGAATACACAGAAAGATTTCTATCAGAGTGGATGGTTCACAGGCTGAAATGATGATGAACAGGCACCTTTAATCCAAACCATACTTGGCACTAAATCAGCACTTGGTGCAAGATTACTTATAAAACTCAAAGGTAAATCAGTGATCAACCAAAAGCAGACAGATAATGCTAAGTTGTGAGTTAATGTGAATTTCCCGGACTTTGGGTGGCAAAGAGAAGGTTGCCACTGTTACAAAACACATGGGTGAAGTTTGGCTCCTCAGTCACTTTTAACAGTAACTTTGTCCAGCCATCTTTCTCAAAGCAGCATCACTGACAAAGCAAGGTGTTACTACTTAGTAAATGTAGCACAGTTTCCTCCTTTTGGTCTTAGTATATGGTATATAAATCTCATATATATAAGATAACAAGAGCCAAAAGTTCTCACAAGAAAGCAAGATGGAGAAAAACTTATAAAATAGGAATAATGGGAACATGTGTGACTAAATGAACACTTCAGGCAATCGTCTAACACAAGAAATGAGAAGAGGAAAAGATGAAACTGTCAGTGAAGCTGTGCCACAACCACAGAGTAGTCAGAGGAAAAGTGATCCCTGGATTCATGGACCAGAGAGGCTTTGGCCAATTTTGGTCCTGACTGTTTCCAAATTCAATAAAAACACTTTCTGCAGGACAAGACCATTAAAGCTTATTCCTAAAGTTTAATGTTTAATGCTAAATGGATTGTTGAACTACAGATATCTGAGGGAATGTCAAGGAGTGTGAGTCAGGACTACTGTATTCAAAGCCTGGCTAAAGAACAGCAGATTTGGAGTAGGTGAAATAAAGTGCTGAAGTAGTTTAATAGACTAACCTGAACACCAGGCTGTGACAGAACAAAAACCAGATCACTCTGATATTTCTGAATTAGCAATTCTGTTTCACATGAGAAGGAATATTCAATCATAATTTTTCTTGAAAAGTATAACCAGATGGGCAGCCACCCTAACAGCCAAGAAACATGTCTTTTGAGAGTCATTCTGGGGCATTTCATAGAATAAAACACCCTTTTCTCTCTCTCTCTCTCTCTCTCTTTTTTTTTTTTTTTTTTTTTTTTTTTTTTTAGCAGCTCTAGTTTCAGGTTCTGACAAAGGCAGACAGGCCTGTTACACATGGAAAATTGTCCAATGGGAACACTATCATAGTGAACCAGCTCCTGTAAGCAGCTGAGTTACTCCATTCTTATTCAGGCCAATTCTGTTAACAAGGCCTTGACCCAAGCAAGAATTTTAGAAACAGGGAATTAATATCATTAGGGGGATTTGATATTTTCTGTACTATTTTCTCTACTCTTTTCCTCATGGTGTAGTATGGGCAAGGAACAATTCCCCTTCAGCTGCAAAGTGTTTTCTTCTTTTTCTGGAAGAAAACAGAGAATCTAATTCTTCCTCTGTTCACTTGCTCTTCCCCTTAGGCTAATCTGTACCTGGTTTTGAGTAGATATTGCTGTTTAAATGTACAAGATCTGTTTTAGTGAGATGGAATATATTACTCTTCCCTCTCTCTCCTCAGTCTTTGGGTTCTGTTCTGCTCACTGCCACTGCATCTCTTGTTCAAGTTCTGCAGGATTAGGACACTGGCATGAAAATGTGGTTTGATATTATGAAAAAACAAAGTGCTAATCTCTCATAATGCACAATATTATCAAGGCAGGTCCAATCTTGAAGTTTAAGTCATTATTCCAGAGATATATACAGCTACTGGAGGGATAAATCACTTCTAGAGAGACCATTTCAAGGTTATAGAACATTGGAAAAAACACAACAGAAAGCAAATTCTCACATAAACCCACAGAGGGGCAGCATTTTGGGTGGCAGAAGCATCTTTGAGAAGTTTGGAAGTCTCTGTATAGTTGGAGAAACAGTAAAACTACTTCTGTCTTCTGCCCTTTACTCCTGTAGCATAATAGTGAAAAGAAGTATAAGATTTATTCCTGTGACTGTAGCAATCATGATAGGGAAACCACTGCCAAATGAAACCAATCAACAGTTGAAATATTTGCTAGTAAACTGTACATTGAATAAACTGTTCTAATCATGGTGAAATTTGGGAGATCTGCAACTGCAAACATTGTGCTAAAACTAGCAGCACAATATTCACCAGTAGGGAATTTTATGTTTTGTGTTTCTGATACATGTTTATTCACACTCAGTCATAAATACATATTGCACACCAAATACTGCATTCATATAAGTGTGTGACAGTTAATGAGAAATATTGTGCTGGCACAGTGCTTACAACTTATTTTGTGTTGGATTTGATCAAGAAAGTGATTGAAGGAACACCAGTATCCTGCAGGGATCTCCTCTGAGAATTGTCCCACTGCATGTTAAAAGGATAGGTTTGCCTAAGGCAACATTTATTTAAGACACAATATTTTATATAGTTTAACTGTTCATTCACTGGAAGAGCACCACTGACTCTAGATAGCAGATGCAAATCCACAGGCTAAAAAATAGGGATTTACTTCTAAATAGTCTGAAATGCATAAAGAAAGATATCTCAGGAGTACGTGTCTGTTCACACTCCTGTGTGTGTTTGGGGAGATAGAGAGGTAGACAGCTATATAAAATAATGAATCCTTTCTTTCTATACAGTATAGCTCTGTACAAGGCACACCATGACAGATAAGCCACCGTCTGTCCCTGCTTCAGCAGGAATCTGTACGTCATGAACACATTTCCTACGCTGTTGGAGGATTTCTACCTGAAATTCTGTGTGTAGGGGACAATGCTATATTATTTTCTTCCACTTTCCAGGCTCAGCACATAGTAAAATCCTTGTCTGCAGATTTCAGGTTTCCTTTTGCATGGTGAAGTTATCAGCTTTCTGTCAGGGGTTGCATTATGTTTTTTGAAGGAGGTGGAAGAGGTGGGGGAGAAGGTTTATTTTACAAGATGACAGTTAAGACGTGCTCTAATGAATTGAATCTGGCCAACTCTCCATCCTCTATTGAGCTTTCCAGACTTGCAAAGCTTTGAACCTTGCACATGAAAGGGGGAAGTATTTTTTGGAATCTGCTATGACTGAAAATTTGCTGCTCATCTGAAGGTATCATTTGTATTTCACTTCATAAAATAATGAACACTGGAGCTGTCTCTTGTGAACTAGTCCAGCAGTCTTGTCCAATTTTGGTAGTGAAGGTCATAAAAGTTAGGTGTTCCTGCGGTGAGACCAACTCTATGGCAATCTTCAAAGGACATGCTTCTGTCCTGGCCAGAACCTAGCATCTAAGAATATCAAAGAACTAATATCAAAGATTTTTCTGTTACAGATATCATCTGAACCTTTATCCAGCATTTAAAAGGCTTGAGTAACATTATTGTGCTAGGAATAGCAGGAATGAAAATAGTTTCCCCAAAAGATTTAGGGTTTTTTATTTATTTATTTTAACAATTTAACTTCCTGCATTATTGTTTTTTGCAGTTTTCTCTTTCTTGTAATGAAACATTAAATCTGACTTCATTTTCAACCTATACAATCTATTTTAATTGCATTTCATGAAAATATCTAAAAGAAATGTCACAGAAATGGTCTATACACAAATCAAATAGCATTTTTAGATCGATTGTTGGTTCAAGCACAAGCCAGGTATTTTTTCTCATGAACTACTTTCTTCTCATTTATTTTTGCTGTCAGTCTTTCAGACTTCTGCCCTGATCTTGCCAAGTCTCACAAAATGAATGATCTGCTATGTATTTCAAAGAAGGAAAATCCTCCAAAAAGAAATCCATATCCGTGGAGGAAGTGGAGCTGGTCTTTCATTTACAGCAAGCCTGAATCACGAGAAGATTTAGTGAACATTTAGTTTACATCTACCAAATGGATTTTTGAGAAGACAGTAGTATTAACTTCTTGGTACTCATTTTAGTAAAAATCTATGACAAATAGTTTGCATTAAATTAATGGCTTCTTTTCATGAGCATTTTTTCTTCCTCACAATATCAGCTTTTTAAAATCATGTTTTTATAGATAAAAATTTATCACCTGGTCACAGGCCATAGGAAACAGTGAATTGTTATCTGGTTGTTTCTGAAGGACATCCATGACTGAAACATAAAAACCCATTTTAAGGCAATTCCTTTAATACCCAGAGGAAAATACTCGTGCTGATTGAACAAATTCCTTCAAAAGGCTTAAGAATAAAAAAAACCTGCCTTATTATGTCAGGCTGAAGACTGAGATAGCCCCATAGGTTGAAAGAAATCAAATACAACGTGGAGTGGGTGTATCATCCTAGCAACCAGCATCCATTAGTTTAGGGTTTTCTTCAGCAAAGGAAACAGTTTTTGTGAGCACGGACAAAAGTACTTTTAAAGAGGATTCAAGCCATAGTTGCTACACTTATCATTCTTGACCTCTTTGCCAGTAGACACAGTAATGCATGGTGGCTGTGAGGACCTGTTCTGCACTGTTTAACATGCACAGTTGTGTCACACCCCAAAATTGAAAATTGGCTGCATCTCACAATCAGGAGAAGGGATTTCTGCCCTACGTTCCCTGAGGGTCCTGGCAGTGGAATATTCAGTGGGGACATGGATGGTGTCAGTTCCCCCTTTGACAAGGGGGACAAACAAAATCACTGTTACATATAACCCAAATGTCTAAAAAAACATTAAGCTAATGAGAAAACCATCAACTCTATGTTCTCTATTAGAGTGGCTGGGGCCTTGTAAGCTGGGCCTCAAAGGCTGGGGAGAGCACTGGACTCCAACAGATTGGCTGATAGAGAGCTCTGATGCATCTTTGAGCAGCATAAACTTTCTAGCAGAGATTAAAATCTCATGTGGCATTTTTGCTATTCTTTAAGGACAAGCTAGTTACTATGGAAAATTAGTATGACCAATATGATGACAAATACTAATGCACATTTTCCACTGTCCTGAGAACTAATTCTCCTTTCTCACATTCTCTTCTTTGGTTTATTCATATGATATAATAAAAGAGAAGTTAACTTTCAAAAATATCATGTAAATATTGAAAGCAGTATGCAACCCACAGCGCAGTATATCTTTCCATAGCTACAATAAGCCCTACGCAATCCTACAATTAATGTCAGATTTGATTTCTCTTGTGCTTTTCTGTCCTTATTATAGCAATCATTTCTGTTTTTCCTCTCTCTAGTCTTTTCTCAAACTCTCAAAGTGATAGCTTTTGTGATCATTTACTTTGTATATTATTCTAGTTTTCACTTCACTTTGAAATGATTGTTTCAATATTATATTAAATTGATTTTTCATCTCTGTTCTACCTCCCACATTCCCGTATTGATATCACTTCTTACACCCTCATTTCCTCAATATTCTTGGATTGGTTATGGATAGAGTCTTCAGCTGAGTGGTGTTTGAACATGGTCACTGGGTTTGTTTGTGAGATGTCTACACCATGTCTGCTTCAACCACTTGATAGAGATTTTTTTATAGCCATATTGGTTTGGCAGAACCTGTACATATTTCAGCATCATTTTTACATGGAATGTGGATCTGCTCTTTCTAGCTGGTTCCTAGCACTCAGTCTGGATTAAAGAGTGCATTGATTACTGAATAAGTCTGAGAAGGTTGATTTTAAGCAAGATTTAAAACCAGAAGTTAGTATATTTGGATTTATATAAAATAAGTAGAAACGAAATAAAAATATTTTCAGTTCCTGACTCTATTTGAAGAACTAAAGTGAGGATTCTTTGAATTCTGTTGCAAGCTAATTATTTCTTGTTCTAATCTCAGGATATTTTTTCCCAGACTCATTTGACTGTACTGGCTTTTCTCCAAAGACTGGAAAATATTTTTGAATGAGAATTTTATTCTAAATTATTCCAAGCATTTTTGCTTTTTTATTATTATGGCCAATATTTTTGTCTCAGTTTGGCATTCTGTCTGCCCCTAGACAAATTTGTTTTTCCTTCCCTCTGAAAAAACAGTATAATAATTTAGGAGCTAAATAACTTTTCAGTAGACTTGTCAGTGATGTTCAGATTACAGTTTTACTGCTGGGCAAACAGAAACCCACATTTAAAGTGTGGATTGAGGCAGCTGGATGTTGTTACAAAAGCCGGTGGCTAGAGGGAACTCTTTTTCCTTGTTGGAGATGGTAGATCTAACAGTAAAGGAACTTCTAGTGCAGCAAAGCAGACCATTAAAGAAAAAGAAGGAGGAAAAGTCCTTGAAACAAAAACATTAGCTTGAATTCTGAAGTGCTCCCAGTTGGGCGTAGGAATGAGGAGAAGTGTCAATGAAATTTATCATTTCTCCAGCTAAGAAAAGGAGAGCCTTTCAATGTCCAGGGACAGTTGTAAGGTCACGCATGGCTAAACACACTCCCAGCAGCCAGTTCCTTGGAAGCTGTTAGAAGAGTTATGGCAGCCTGGGTTACCCTGGCTGCAGGGGTAGATGTTGTGGTTTTGTGCTTGTGGGAAGAGAAGACCCAGACCACAAAAAAGAGCAGGGAGTTCACAGAGCAGCAGTAGGTGAGGCATTTAGGTAACAGCTACTGCACTTTTAGGCCCCAAGCCAGTAAATTAATTAAGCATGTGCTTAAGTTTAAACATTGAGTAACTCATAGCTTTAGCTGAGCTATTCAGATGTTAAAAGTTTAACAGCTTTAAAGCCTACAGGCATCAGGTTGCTTAAGCTTTGGTGTTTTGGATCCATCTACACCCCTGGGTACTGCCCGGGTGGTGGGCACAGGGTGGGTGGGGAGAGTTTTTGTTTGGAGAATGTGTTGGGGTGGTACTTGGCAAAAGCTGAGGTGTAGGGAAGCCTGACATGTGCACAGTCTCACTCCCATCTGAAACTGGGCTGTGGCCAGCTTGTGTACCTTACACAGCTGGAATTTGGAAGCACTCCTGGTACTGTAGTGTGGTCCTAGAGACTTATTTGTTTCTTGTCTGTTATTCTTGTTGGGTGATGCCCTGAAAGATAATGTAGTAGAGCAAAGCAGGTGAGGGAGATCAAAGCAAGGATGGAAGAGTTGGAGAGGAGATTACAATGCTGACAATTAGCATAACCTTAAGGTCTGGTTTAATGCTACCTTACTCCAGTACTGCTTAACTCCACAGAATGGCAAGAAAGTAATATGAATCTTACCATACTCTCCATTAACTAACTCTGAAGCCATGAATACCTCACAAGCCTCAACTGTCCCTACATGGACTAGCTACTAGAAGCTAAGGCCCACAGCCCTGTTATAGGGTCACTATTACAAACACAGTAGGACCCAGGTGTAAGTGTTTCAGCAAATGTTCCTGCAGATGCGCTCCAAATGTTCTCAGCTGTGCTCCAACAGCACAATTTTCCAAGAGCTGTTGAACGTATCTTGCATTCGGCAGCTGTGGCTATACTGCTAAAAAGCACTGAGTTTGACAGCTCTGCCTGCCCTCTGTCTACACTGCCAGTTGGCCTGGGCAAGCTTGGCCTTGAGACAGTGGAGTGTAGTCAGGCAGGTGTGGCCCAAGATGTCTGTCGTGTGTGACCGTGCCAGGACTGTGTTTGCTCACTGCACGGCACACAGGGCTGATCCCAAACGTGATCTCTGTTCTGCCCATGGCATACTATTTAAGTACTGAGCAGTTCTGAACTGTTCAGTTGTGTCAAATCAGGCCAAAACTCTATCTAACCCTGGCATCTTGCCCTTGGCAGAGGCAAGTAGAGGTTGATAGTGGAGAGCATAATACTCTTCCCAGAAATACTTTCACATCCTGCAGCAATTCATGCTTCAGCAACTTAGCCAGATTTTCATTGAAAGGATTTGTCCTGTCATATCCACATCACCCTGCAGTAGGGAGCTCCACCACACCAGCCTCGTACTGCCACTGGGTGCTTCCTTTTGAAGTCCCCCAGTTGCACTCACAGAGACCACACATCGTCTGTGCAACGACCCTGCCCTGTGCCTGATTTTGTAGATCTCTGTAAAGTGTCTGTCCTCAAACAAGTATCTAGAGGCTAAAGAGTCATAGTGCAGTTACTTATTTGTCACCTGGAAGTTGTTCCATACCTTTGATCAGCTCTGTCACTCACCTCTCTACTTTTTTTCAGTTCTAGTATGTCTTTTTTAAGATGTGTGTGCTGGGGGAGGGAACCATAACTGCTGAACTAGGTCACATAAAATCTTGGACAAATTCCTGGGTTTCTATTTTAATGTCTCCAAAGCCTTGGCAAAAGTTCAGAACAGTTCAGTTTTCTTCCTCTCTCTCCTTTCAGTAGAGTTACTTCTATGATTAAGGCAAACCTCCCAACCTCCCAGCTCGCCAATGTGAAGCTGGAACAGAGAAGTGCATCTAGAAACACACTGATGGAAAGATCACTACATTTGGTCCTCTTCAAACTCAGGCATTCTTACTACATAATCTCACTCACAAACTGATCAAGTCCCATTTGAAAATAAGCAAGTGGTTTTGCCTCCACTACTACTACCAAATGCTGTTACAGGATATTACAGCCATAGGCAATCTCCTTTCCACTCTACCTCTCTTCATGGATGCTTGATAAAAGTTTATTTGAGTTCAACTTCTCTTTTTCATTTATATTTATTTCCCTCATATATTTATGGCACACAAACATGCTCAGGATAATCATGTGAGGTAATTCAAACTATGTTCCTCCAGTATCTTGCATGACAGAGTTTCTACTTCTTTCTTCTAGCTTTCACCTACATCTGCCGTAGTTGGACATCAGCTTTTCTGAATACTCATGGCTGAAGCTGTGGACAGTCTTCTGGACAGTCTTTCTGAGGACTCATCACTGCCTTGGCAACTGCATGCTTCTGGAGAAACCACACTTGCTTAATCCTAACACAACATCTGCCTTTCTCATGTTGGTAATTGCCATGGTCCTGATGCAATCAGTTAATTTATCCAAATACATCGCCTTGTGTTTAATTATCTTGTTGCTTAAACTTTGTTCTACAGTTCCCCAATCCTCTTGAGCTCCAGCTGATAGCACTAGCCAGATTTTCCTGTTTCTTCTGTACTGGCTGAAGAGGAGAATGCAAACACCTAACTGCCCCAGCCAAATGTCCTATTACTTGTTAACTTCACTTGGCTGTCATCATTTCTATTTATATCCCCACAATTCTCTTCAGCTCTTCTGCCTTCCATTCTGAATCCCAAATAATTAATTGAATTGTAGGGCATCTCTAGAATATTTTTAATAGTCGCCTTTCTTGACTGCATCCTTCTTATTACAGCTGAGATAGTGTTTATTATGTAAATTCTTTTGCAAGCCCTAGTTCAAGCTGTCTTTCATCAAAGTGTAAGTCAAATGATGGAAATGTTAAACTTAAGTATTTTGTGGGTCTTTTTGCCACAGTGGACATATTACTTAGACTTTTTGATTACAAAATATATTTTAAGGATGTTACCGCTCAGTTAAGCATGCTAAATTTTTGCTCTGGTTTTATTTTCTCTTTTGATTTGAACTCGTTGCTGAGTGAAAAGAAAACTCAGCGCTTCTTGAAGTGTTTTTTAGTGCCATAGCTGTAAGACAGGGGAAAGTGACACATGAAAGTATTTCCATTGATGTCTTAAGAACCTCTCAGAGCAGGGAAACACAAGGTGGTGTGCCTTTGCCTTCTGCATACTAGAAAGAATGGTAGAGTAGCACTGGAGTGGCCTTTGCAGCTAAGGAAGGATTTATGCCAAATATTGGCATGAATGTTCTGAGTGGCAAGGCATCTTACTTCTGTCCATCTTACTTTTATCACTGGGCTTGTAGAACCTCTTCATTAAGATGTTTTTAAACTGGGTATGCAGAAATGCCTCCTGCCTTCAGCAAAAAGGCTGTTTTTGCTGAGGGCTTTGAAGCTCCCAGATTTATAAACAGGAGGGTTGAAGACAGATTTAATAATAACCTGAATCCTACCCTAGAGCACACAGGCACGAGTCTCTGTTTAGTTCATAAGTAGAGCAACGATAACTTGGAGCATTCAGTGGAACAGAGCTGGTCATCACAAAGCAGAGGCCAAGGCTGTAAAATCTGACACACTTGAGACCTCTGGCTTACAAGGCTTTGGGTTAAGCAGACGTGTCACTATTTGCATGCTCTGCACCTAAATCCCATAGCTGCAGTTAGAGCCCATGGATGACAAAAGCTGAGTTACCAAAGTTGCTGGGACAAGTTCTACCACCAGTTTTAATAGCCTTTGGCTCCATTACTAGTGTTTATTCCCATGTTTATTGGTATAAAACAACCCATCTTGAGATAAATAGCAAAACAGATCTTTCCTTCTTGATGCTCAATAGCCATTTTCATTCCCTATGCACCACTCTTTTATTCTACAGTATGGCTACCTAAAGATGCCCAGACATTTGCTGAAAATACATTTTCAGACAATAAGAAAACAATCTAGTGTAGCTGTGTGCATGGAGCAGTGCCTATATCCAGGAAAAAAGTGACATTTACAACTTCTTGCCTTCCAAAGAGTGATTTTTGGGCATTTTCTTACTCCAGAATCTTCCCTTAAATATTTTTAGTCTCAGGATTTTGGGAGGGGATTGAAATATTTCCTGCCAAGTTTTTCAGAAGGTGTATTGCCAAAAATGTCTGTACAAAGAGGAGAAACTACTTAAAAATATTCACTTCTTTTAACCCAAATTTCAGGTGTTACACTCATGCTCTACTTCATTCACAGAATAAAATGCCATGCACAAACACACGCACTACTTTGTAATTTTCCTGATCCAGATGCTTTTGCTAAACATATGGCTGCTGACAGTAAAAATTTAGAAAGAACTCTTACTGAATCTGCTTTTTCTCTACTTGCTTTTCCTTTGTACTCACTTTTTTCCTGTTCCAAACTATGGCAGGCATTTAGTGTATCTCAGAAAACAGGAATTTCCCAATTTTTCTCACCTCTTAGTGTTCTCATCACCTGCAATTACTCAAAACAATAAAACCCTGGCATTTTTTCCTCAGGAAGAAAAAGCTACATTATGTAAAAGATTTGTGGCTGTGATTGATTACAGACTATAAAAGAACAAGATTATTCTGAAAAAAGAAGTCTTACAGATAAAAGGATTATAGTTACTTACACTTGCTGACATGAGACTGAAGTACTCCATTTCTGCTTTTGTGACCATTGGACTCACTTGTGAAAGCTGGGTTAAACTGGGTAGAAACAGATTAGAAACAAAAATAAAGTACATTTTCCACAGTCCAGAGAGAACAAGAGCAATGTTAAAGCAAAAAATAAATGAGATATTAAAATATCTTTTTGTTTTTGAGCTTGACCCTTCATTCCCTCATCCCATTTGACTGGAGTTAATGGTCCTGCTCTACTCCCACAAGGACAATTTAAGCTATTATTAGTAAGGAAGAGTTCTCTTCCTCACATGCTGTCCATCCAAGGAGTGCAGAGGAAAGCAAGCAGAGCAGAACTCCTGCAGATCGTGTGGCATGACTTGGTGCAGCCACAGCCCTGGGACCATGCTGGAGCCCCTCACCACACCCCAGGCAGAACACAGCAGGTCACTGCCACCCCAAACGCCCCTCCCTGGGGCAGGGGCAGCCAGAGCCACACACCAGCTCTGTGGGAAGGAGGATATGAGACTTCTGTTCCCAGCAGATTCGTGCCTCAAGTTCATAGAGGCACCCAGGGAAGGGTTCAGAGCTGACCCAAGCCTCTCCTGAAAGATAGCCACTCTTCACTTTCCAGATTGGGAGTGACATTTCTTTGCTAGAAATCAGCAGCTGTAGTGTGGCTTTTTCTCCTTTCAGAGTTTTTCTTATTTTTCCAAGCCTTTCCCCTTTCCCTCTGCAATAAAGTGGTCATTGTATTTACTCATGCTGTGCTGGAATGTTTTTTTATTTACAATGAAGTAGAAATGATGCCAAACCTTTCAATGTTAGTTTAGTACCGTTTTTCCCACCACTTTTTGTTTGTGTGCTTTAATGCACCTAAATTTTTATTTTCATTCTGTTCTAATTTGTTTTCACTCATTTAGCAGAAAAACATCTGATGTAGTTTGGACCACAAGTGGCTCACAGATCACATTCTGAGTAAAAAAAATTATTGATGTCCATACCCTTTGGTAGACTTTTACTTCCTTTGAATTTCTCTTAAAATTACACTGGACATCTGCACAACTTGAAGAAAATCAAAGGTAAAAGAGCATCTATTTTGGTTTATGTTAGCATTTGCTGTTGCACAAGAAAAAGAGAAAAATAAAACCAGAAAAATAAAAATCTTACTTTATTAATGGGGGGGGGGTGTTAAATTTCATCACTTAATTAAAGATGTGAAAAATTAGATCTTGAGAAACCTCTTTATGTCCATGTAGGTGGATAGTCTGTATGCTTTACATGGTATGTGTCAGCTGATGTATGTGTGAACTGCTCTTGAATGTAGACAAAGAGCTAAAACCCACAGATTCCAAAAACTAAAGAGATTAGGACTCAACTCAGAAACATACATTCCTAATGACCAGGGTTGAAAAAAAAAATTTAGAAAATAAACCTCATTGCAGAAAGATTTATATTGCATGGGCAACTTCTTTTTAAATTAAATGGCAGGCATCCTTAAGCTGTAATTTACTGGCACAGCTGAGTTCCCCAAAGCAACACTCCAGGGATGAATCAAGGAATGCCCAGGAAGTGGCCACCACCAGACAGCAGTGAGCCTACAGTGTCTGGGACATGGGCAAGTACTGGAACACAGCCGTGAGGCAAACTTCTCACCATAGCTGCTGATGGAGAGAGAAGGAAACTCCCTTTTCTTCTCAGGGTACTGATGGTTGGGGAAGGTTTCTGCTGATATACACTTAGTTTACATGATATTTTTTTGTCATCGTGATGTTGATAGAGTGAAAAATAACACCATAATTTTCAGCCCAGGAGGAATTTTGCAGGGGAGACCATGAACTCCTCGGCCTTTGTTTGGCCTCTGCAATAAATTTTGTTGCACTGAAGGGCAGGTGCTTCTATGGCTTTTCCTTCCATTTCTGATGCAGGAACTTTTACTTTGCTACATAAATATTTGCTTTTATTAAAACCTTGGTTTTGTGAGGTACTTAGGAACCCTTCATTTTTTAAATGTATGAGCCTCTTATATCCTTCACGTTATAACTGTCCCTTTCAGTAGATATGGAATGTTCCTAACACATTTGTTGAAACTTGGCTCTTTGTATAATCCCACTTTCTATCTAAGTCTAATTAACTGTTTCCTTCATGTCCTTATCTCCAATTTAAACCTTTCTTGTCTTCAGGACTCTCTAGTGCTCCTGATAGCACTTTGCTCTCAGTTCTTCATTGTTACTGTTCATGATTTGTAGGCAAAATCACCAGGGTTTTGCAGCATACTCACATACTGGGGTGAAGGTACCCAGTTTGGAAGCTTTTAGACATATGAGGTTTGGTGAGGGGAATTCCTACCCTCTTGTCCTTCTATCACTATTTACTGTTATTACTTCTCTAGGAATTTCATTAATCTGATTTGATAAGCCTGCCTCCTAAGCCGTATACTGGTTTTGTTTCTCCTTTGGCTGACCTGGGATTTTTATGTGCTATGAAGTAATTTATGTAATTATAAACTGCATTTCTTTCAGCACTTAAATTACTCTCCTCTGTGAGATCCAGAGTTTGCTATTGCATGTATAAGTTTAAAAGTCACAAAAATTATTTTTTTCTCACTAATTATTCCATGCTAAAAAATGGTGAGGTTACCCAAGGATGGTGGGAAAGTCTGAGGGCTACTGTGTTTGTGTATAAAGGGTTATTTATCATACAGGCAAGATGGGATGCTCATTTTCATTCTTAGAAAGCTCATTATACCCACTCAAATTCTGCTTGCATTGCCAAATGACTATGAAGAGTCAGAAGTGCAGATGAGAAGTGATCCCAATTTATGTCAAGACCTGCAAGTAGCTCTGCAGCTTTGTGCTGTGCTTTGTTTCAAGTGTCTCCAGATAAAACATTCAGGGAGAGGAGGCTGGCATAAAGCATGGGCTAACATATTCACAATGCAAACCTCAGAACCACAAATAACTTATTATTTAATAATTGGATTTCTTCAAGTGCTGCTAGCCCCAAAAGGCCAGCTCTTAACTGCTCAACTTTCTCCATTGACTCTAATTAAGGTTTTGCTTGGCTCATGATTGTGGTGAACTTGGAGAACTTTAAATTTGGTTGTTTTTTTTTTTTTTAAATCTGCTTTTCTTACCAGGTGGAGTGCTCCTGAAAACCCTGAAACTTATGAACTTTCCAGTACATTTTACAAGATACTTCTGTCTACACGTTTGACTGAAGATGGAGGCATTCCACAAATCCCCAAGTAGAAATCATTTTATTAGCCAGTTTGTGCACTGTATACAGGAGAATATGGGATTATTTGTTAAGAAATTTACTGCCAAAAAATTTATGGCAGCAATATAAACTCACAAGTGTCCCTTTCTGCAGAGGGGGAGTTGACTTCAGTAGCTGTATGACTGATGATGTGACAAAGTGTGATAGGGAATGCAGCTGCTGGAGCAGAAATAAAGAGGTCCTAAAAACCAGAGATAGAACACAGAAATGTATTTTAAAAGAAAAAAATAATTTTAATATTTTAATTATTATTACTATTATTATGCTAATTAAAATCCCTTCGAAAAGACTGATTTTGATTTTTTTCTTGTGTATAAATAAAGACATGAAAGACATGTTGTTTTAATTATTTTTACCTCTTTGAAACACTTCTTTTCTAAACGTTTTTATGCTGTACTTATAGTGAATTCATTTATTTTACCTTTAATTAAAAGTCATTCCCTCCTATGCAGTTTTTAAGGCCCTGCACGATGCTTTTGTGTTTGGAATTCTGTGTTTGACAATTTAAGTTTTATCAGTGATTTCTACTATATACATATGGTAATGCTAAAAATTCTGTGCTGACATGTTTCTCCTTTAAATCAGACTGGTTATTTTTGGCTTTTACTTTTTGTCATTTTTAGCATTTTTTTTCCAATACCCTCTCTCCTTTGCTTCATCCTGTTTTCTCTCCTCCTACTCCCCAAAGCATGGAGAATTTCCAGTTTGGATTTGAACTCTGTAGCTGGCTACTCTCTCAAAAACCAGCTCAACCAAAACTTCAGACTAAGGCTGAGTGAATAGTTAATGGATATTCCTTTTCTTTTTTGATCTGAAATACTAAAACCCTCTCTCAGGACTTTATCTGAAGTCAAATGAACCTTTCCATTCAGTTCCAAAAATGCTTCAGTTTAGGGTCTGTTAATTTAATTTTGTTTTTATTTTATTTTTGTATTCAGTTTAGGCAACTTTGATCTCAAATCACTGTTTTGAAACAAAACATTCTGTTTTGAAATAAACTGAAATGAAGTATTGTAACATAAAAAGGAAAAGCCTGCACCTTTTTTTGGCCAAAGCTATTCACAACACTTGGCAAAAAAAAAAAAAAAAGAATTGTTTTGATCAACCTGGAACCAATTTTCTTTGCCAAATACATAGTTTTCTTGAAAAAAAAAGAAAAAAAGAAAAAATAAATACGCCAGCCCAGCCTCTCCTCAACACTGTGGAGGGGAAACAGGCCCCACTACAGAGTCAGTTGTGGGGACAATGTCAAAAGGTTTCTGGAGGAGATGACCTCCTCCCTCCACTGCCCATAAAGGAGTGAACTAGGCTTTGAGTGGTATAAAACTACCTCCTTCTTGTCTGTAAAAGAGTAGCCACTAAACTACCATTCACCTTCTCTCCTTTAATAGCTGTGCTAAAATAAACTCTCTCAAGTTATGGCTGATACCACAGAAATGCTGCAGTTTAAACTGGTCAGTGCTCTGAGGAGTCAGGGCCATGGCTGGATTTGGGATACAGGAACAGCCCCTTCATCACCCAGCACACTCTAAAGCAGCCCTCCTAATATTTGTACAAAGAAAAAAAACCCTTATTGTATCTTTCAACATTTATATTTCTTCTCAAAGGTAAATTAAGATGTTGCTTTTAGAGCTAGATCTGTTTAATGTTATTCAGATTTCTTTTTCAACTATTTCACACCTTTCAAATTCATAAACACACGAACATTTTGAAGGATGTTGTTTGGATTCCTTTTGGCTTTGTGGTATCTGGCTCTGTTTTTGTTTATGCCTAGGCTTCCATGTTTTTCGACTTTGACTTCTGATTTTTTTTTTAATATTTGCATTTTCATTTTTTTACTCTCCATATTCTCTGGCTGAAAACCTGGTGCATTAGAAACCCTTTGAAATGGATACGTGCCACTCTGTACCTGTGGTTGGGAGTTATGCCAGCTTGAAACTAGAAAAATAAAACACAGAGTATGTGATAAAAGCACGCATATATACAAAAAGCAGAAACATCTTTTGAATTCATTCTATATTGTGGAGAACAAAAAGACTTTCTGTAAACCTCAGTGGAGTAAATTACCCCATGAGCAACAATGATATATGATAGCAGTCACTGAAGTTTGAATCAAATAAAGCAGGTACTTAGACTTTCTACATCCAAGTGTTCTTCTCACAAGATGCTGGCAGGAGAGGAACCACGCTACCTTTTTGTGGGAAATTTCATTTTTGACCTTAAATATTTTTTTGAATATGAGGATCTCATCCAAGCTGTTGCTGTTACTGTCCTCGCTGCTGTGGTTCCATTGTGACTTGTTTGAATGCCAGCACCTATTTTTTTTTAACAAGAGGAAGTTTAGACCACAATCTTTAGGCCAGTTTTGCTTGTGACTCACCAAGAAAATACCAATAAGTAGTTAATATTTGGAATCTACAGATGGAGAAGATGAAAGTACAGAAAAATTAAATGGCTTGCTAAAAGGCAAAGATTGAGTCAATGACAGAGCCAAGAAAGGCACCTTAAACCCTTGTTTTAGCATATAATTCTGGCCAAGACATTTCAGCCTTCAAAAGGGAAAACTGTATTTTTTGAAACCGATTATTATTTTGAAAAATTGTGGCTAAAGTATGTCTCTGTCAAATTTTGGAATAGCCTGTGGTTCCTTACCAAGAGAACCCTGGTTTGAATCACCTCTGGGGACTGATACATTTCAATCCCAGGGATAAAAATGTTACAGACTTTGGAAGTACATGCCAGACATAAGATCACAAATATGTGAAAGCAGGGTCCTGTTTCTAGTCAGAAAGGCTAGATATGGGAAGTCTTTGCTTGTCTGCTCTTGAGAAAGAGAAGTATGTTTTTATTGGAATCCAGTGGCCCCTTTACATTTGGTTTAAACTCTTGCCACTATCTACATGTCAAATGTAAAATATAGTACTTAGATTTCAAGGATTCTACTCATGAAAGTAGAAAGACAGAGGGCTGTGGTTCCCAATCTTTCTTGATACAGGTCTGCACTCAGCAATATTCCAGTAGAGGTGCAGATACCAATATAGAGACTTCAAGTTAGTAAACTTGAGACAGAAGTCTTTCTTTTCACTCTTACTTCACTTCATCTCCTCAGATGTAACTCTCCGACCACTGGCGGTCTGCAAACCACAGGCTAAAGGCACAGGGTTAAGGTGAGTAATATTTACAGCTTGGTAGAAATGTCATTTCTAAGACAAGATTTCTTTCCTTACCACAGAGAAATTAGATCCAAAAGAAGGTGGTGGACTGATGCAGATTTTTTTTAGTGAGACTAAAGCTAATTAACCATTTCCTAAGTTAATCCATTACTATATGGCAGTTCTAAATCAGATAGGGTGCTTTCACTCTAAAACAACCTTTAGAAAAAATTTTCATTAAAAAATGCCAGACATTTAGTTAAAATCTTCATACTGTATATGATGGGCTCAAAGAACACTTCTGACCTGCAGGAGGACATCCTTCCATGGCTTAAGCTAAGATGCCATGTCCCAATTTTTACTTCAGTTTCCTTAGATGCCCCTGGGAAATTTTTTTCAGGTTTGCATGTATACCAAGAACAAAAAAATTATTGTCCATGACTTTTTTTTTTTATTTTCTTTTAAGTGAAGTACTTTATCAAGTGCTTGCTGATAAGAAGCTACAGCTGTCCCACAAAGACTGCTGTCTCAGGGGTTCTGTGGGACTTCACTGTCAGCACAAACAGACACTCACAGCAACCTCTGCACATGCCACAGGAGCAGCCCCAGACTGGGAAAGCTGCCAAAAAAAGGGAGAACAAGGCTGTAAAGAGAAATTTAACGCAACTCAACAGCAGAAATAGGCACAAAACTCAGAAAATAGAACAGAAAGCAAAAGACAGCTGATGAGTTGCTTTTATTTTTTTTTAAGAAAATAGTTCTATATTGAAATCTTTAAACAATTTTTCTTGGAGTATAGGGTTTTTTTGTGAGTATAAGTGAGTATAACTTTATTTACAAAAATAAATAAAATTGTCCAAGTTATCATAGATTCACAGGCCTTGGTGGTTCTTCAGAATATCATGGTAGTCAGTGAGGAAGAAGGGCTCATCCAGGAAGAGACTGAGGTCACCTAGGTTCATCTCTCTGGGACCTTCCAAGAACATCTTTTTCTCTATAGAGCACTCTAAACATGTGGTGCTCTTTTTTTCTGTGGCACCCCTCTTCACTCTTGCATAGAGAGTTATGCTCACACATGTCAACACACACTTGATCTTTGCTTTTGGCATTGAATATACTTAATGTATTCCTCTGTGTTTTCTGGGAACCCTCCTTCCTAACACACCAGTAATTTGGCAGGCTGAGCTGTATGTTCTGTAGTTGTACTGAAGACGTGAGCTAATTAGTTTGCTACTGGTCTGGGCAGTACTGCCTTGTAGGTGTGCATCATTTGGTTTTGGCATAGTGAAGATATTCCTGTAGGTGTTTTGTTGCTGCACTGCTGCCTACTGTTCTTCACCTTTGAATCTCAGCAAGTGTCACTGGAATGCCCATACTACAAGCATGTACCAGACAAACCAATTTTTCCTCATTGTTCATGGCCCTGGAAGATCTCTGCTTTCTTCACCATGCAGGTACTTTTGCTCTGTGACCTCTTAATTAACCATCACCTTCTGGAAGATTGATTCATCAGGTGTGAATGAAAAGAAGCAAAACAACAATTGTGAGTTGATTAGGTGGATGGTGGAGTCAGTTTTGGCAAATCTGAATTTTGCTTATTTTTCTTGGCTTGGAATGTATCTGATGTGCTGTTCTTAGACCAACCCTACTATAGGCACTCAGCTTTTTGACATTGAGCAAGAGGAAGCACAGCTTTGGGGATGATTTCTGTATATTACAGAAAAGGAATGTGTTTCTGTAACCACAAAATAATCTCCAGTTTGAACTATGGCTTTGCTGTGCTTGACTGTGTTCCTCTACTCCATACAAGTTATCATTCCCTGTGCCATGCACTAACATATGTGATAGTCATTTGCATTTTTAGTTCCATCCATCTCTAAGCAGGATCCTCACTACAGCAGACATAACAGGCAACAATGCTATTAGGGCAGCAAATGTGCTTGGAAATTGATTGTGCACTTGACGGGCATTCTGCTTTTTTCTGTTCTTCTTTATATATATATTTATTTTTTTTTTTTGCAAAAAAGTACATAAGGATTAATTTACTTATGAAACAATTGTCAATATTTCCTATAATCATCACAAAAGTATTTTCCACAAGACTAGAACTGAAGCTGTTTTTTTAGGAACTAAAGAGTCACTGGAGTGAAATTTAAGAACATTATCAATGACTTGGAAGATCATTTAAAATTAATTTTCAAGGCAGAATTAAATAGCAATCTCTGTGGATATATTCATATTTTCATGAAGCATACTCTCTTTCTATACTGTTGGTTTACAGTTATTACACTGTCAAGTTATTTTAAGAACCATTCAGGGATCTGGAGCTCCACTACAAAACCATATGGTCTACTGACACATGCCTTTACAAATTCCAAAAACTGCACCTTACCAGCAAAGCACCCCAAAATCCAATAACTATGTGTATGTGTAATCTATACCAGCAATCCTTGAGTATTGCTGGATATTGGTAATGGTATAGGACACCATTTGGGTGGCAGGGACAAACAGTTAATTTCTATAAGTTATGGTGGCTTGATAGTTATTTAATTTGGTTTGGTTTATTTTGGTTTGGTTTAGTTTTTATCTTACCACAAAAAGGCAAAAAGAAGATCTTTTGAACTTTTTTTACAAGAACAAATTTGTGCATTCTTATGTTGTATCTGTGGGGGTAAGTGTCCAGCTATGGTTGGGCACAGAAATCCAAGTATTTGTCCTATCTCACTGAAGGTATAGTTTTTGGCTTCCATCCTCTTCATTCAGGAAATTGAAGGTGCTCTTTTTTCTTTCTTTTTTTTCTTTTTTTTTTCTTTCTTTCTTTTTCTTTTTTTTTTTTTTTTTTTTTTTTTCTGAGTACACTTCACAGAACAGCTCTGCATAGCTCTTGAGTAATTCAGAGTGTGTGTGTAACAGGTGTGGGTGCTCCTCTATCTCCTGCCTGGCAACCAGACATCACTTCAGTCTGACACAGACTCTCTTAGAACACAAAATATTTTTGTAAAAAAAAAAAAAAAAGTTGATTTCTACTAAACTTATTTTGTCAAGGCTAGATTTCATCAAATCTAGCCTGATTGATCTGATTTAGCATTCTGAAGAAATGATAGGTCTGCTCCAGGCTTTCTCTGATTAGATAGTATATGGGGAGTCTTCGTAAGGACTGGGAAAATCTTTTTTGGAATCTCTGAATTCAAATACAAAAATTCCATAAAGTAAATGAGTCCAAATTTTGCTAATTTGGTGTGTGAAAAGCATGATTCAATATTTTACTTCACAACAATTTGTTGTCACCTTTGTTTTGAGCAGAATAATTAACAGAAAGGGGTTTTATGAATGAACATTTATTCTTAATTCTGTATTTAGAGAATAAAATGAAAGTAGTGTCTATTTTCTGATACGATGTAAAAACTTGCTGCATATCTTTTCTCAGAATTGATGGGTAACCTAGAATTAATTTTATTCCATACCCAGAGTCAGCCAACTATTAAGATTTTTAATATGAGTTGAGTTTTACTGTCATTTATGTGGCCCCATGTCCCTTCATCTGTCTTGAAGTAAACACTTCAAATCCTAATTCTTCAAAGGCTTGTGTGTATGAATAATCCCACTGAGGTTAACAGGAGTTGATTCATATGAGGTTAGTAGAGTACAGAATTCTTTGCAGACTCATTGCTTTAGTTTGTGCAAGGGGAATGTAATTCCTAAGTAAATGGGGGTCCAAAGCAAAGAATAATGTAACTATGCAACCTAGGCACTTGCATTAAAATACTCCTATGGCCTTTGAATGAAGGAATTATATTCCTGTCTGTATTTTCATGCCCTTTTCACAACAGACCATTGCACAGCCAGCCCATTCAGATCACCTGTGTGTTGTAGCTGACCATCTTGGCTGTGTCTTGAAGAAAGGGAGAAATGAGAGAATTGATCAGCCTTGCAGTGCAAGGAAGGACACAGGGGTGGAGTAGTAGTTGAAGAGGTAGTAGAAGTGAAAAAAAGAGAATAAAAATGTCTTGAAATACTGGGAATGGTATGAACTTTTTTTCTGGACATGTCTGAGCATAATATTACAGCACATTTCACAGCCAGCCGGTGAATGCATGCAGGAGTTGTAGTCTCTAGGCAGGCATTACTCATTTCATACATCATTTAGAATTAATTGTAGTGATTCTGCAAAGTCAGTACATACCCTGGATGCAAGAATAGGAGAAACTGTTTTTGTTTCAAAGTCTTTTATGTTTCTGTTTTGAAGTATTTCATTTTTCCTTAGATAGCACCCAGAGCAGTCAATGGTAGCCAAATATTCTCTTCTCTTTTGGAAAATAAAATGCAGTCAAATAAAATTAAATCTTTGATAGCCTCATGACGATGCACACACTTGTCTACCCACTTCATACTGGAAAGCTAAGGAAGTTCAAAGTTTGTTGTTTTCATTAAATGAGGAAGGCAAGCAAATACATCTGAACCGTGAATATTCAGAATTCTCAGAAATGCAACTGCCATTTATTTATGTTTGGAGAAGGTTTTATGTGTATGCATATATCCTCACAGAGAAGTTCTCCTGACCTCCTAGATAATGTGAAATACTGTATGTCCCCTGAATAGAAAGCAGTAACTAAAAGACTTTGCCATGTATCCTTCTCATGTGGGTACCCCACATGCCACATAAGGCACTCCTAGCTGTAAGGCCTGGTATCCTGGGCCCTCTGAACAAAGCTAAATCTTGTAGTCTGAAGAACATTTACAAGATTTTGAGTGAGGCTAAGAAAAGCTTGCAGCATGAGTTTGACAACTGCAGAGAAATTATATTGGACAAAGATCAACTTTTACTAACTGCTTATGATTTTTCAAAATATGAGTGATCAAATGTTATTTTCAATAAAAATATCAGTATTATGACTCAGAACAATTGTTTAAGATTTCATAATTACATGTCCATAGTCATGGTATTTCAGTTAAGAGGAAAAGTCTTTAAAATGTCTCATCAGTATTTAATTGAGCTAAAATAATCCTGTGCTTTCCATTTGCTTCTCAACGCTTTCCAGACTTTAGGTAATTTCATATCACATTAAACTGTTCATTACAAAGTCTAACATAATTTGAAAGGTTATTATTACAATAATTTTCCAATTGTTTCTGGCATGATCTGGTATCATAATTAGACATGTTAACATATGGATTGTCCCCAAAATATAATTCCTGCTTCATAGTTCATAATTTATTAAGTGTGCCAATCAGAATATTTGGGTAACATTCATTATGTCAATGCTAATGGAACACAGCAGTAGAAAACTTTAAAATTCAGAGAAATCATTTTTAAATTACACAGTTTTCTGTTTGAGCATAGAGTTTGTTTGCATCTTTGTTATGCTTTTAAGCAGTCCATCAATTAATACTCTTGTTACTTAAAAGACACATAATTCCATCCTCTCTTGCATTGTTTAGTTAATTAAAACAAAATATGAGTAGGTGGTTTTCAGAGCATCTTCTTCTCTTATGGCTATGTATAAGCAACCTTTGAACTGACATATTATTCTCCTCATGTTAGGAATGGGAAAACTGAGTCAATGAGAAATGAAATTATTTTTTCAGAGACACCAATCGGGCTGTGGGCAGAACTAGGACTGGACACCACACATCCTTCTTTTCATTACATCAGTGTCATAGCTCCAGAAAAGCTTTGTCCTTCCATAAGCATTCCTGTGCAGCACAAGCCTAAAGGGAAACCCACATGCAAGTAGGATTTTGTCAGCAAATCTTCCCTCCCATTTGTCAGATAAAGCTCCTTGTTTTGCCCTGGGCTGTGAGGAGTCAGGCCATATGTGCCCAAAGCCAGGGCATAAACTCAGTTCTGCACCAGAGTTAAAGGAGTCAGTTTGCCTACACACTCCTCTAGTTACTCTGCCTTTATTGGTAGGGGTGTCAATGGTGTTGGCACTCAGAAAGAGAGGAATGTCAGTACCTTAATTCTTACCCTTTGGTTTCTCCTTCTCTGCACCTTTAGATATGTGACAGGAAATTATCTTCCAAAGCAAAATCATTCCCTTTTCCTTGCCATCATGCTTTTTGAGCTTCAGAAGATTAACAACATTCAGGAAACAAGCCCTGGGTTTATGATTAGTAAAGATATGTGAAAGAACGTCCTTTCATATAGTTGAAGTGGGAAGTGAAGCAGCTGATTGAAGGTAAGTACAGAACTATAGCAGTTCAATATGTTTTTTGGAAGCTGTAAGGGTGTTTTGGAGAGAAGGAAGGATCCTTTTTTTTCCTGCTTGAAGTGAAGGGATGATATGTGTGGGTTGTTGATAGAAGATTTTGAGAAGACTACCAGGCGTGCAGGAAATGTTGAGCTGTTTGAGCACAGCACAAAGATACTGGAGATTTCCAACGCTCACAGCACCTTGTGGCCATTTGAGCACTAGCAAAAGGCAGGCCCAAGCCCCAGGCTCAGCTACCAAGTTTCAAAGACCAGTTGTAAGTTACTGAAACATGGGAATAATTTAAAAATTGGCCATATCTTTCCTATGTCCATTTACTACTGTTCCAGCTATGACTTCCCTGCTTTTAAAGCAATCTTAGTGCATAGTCTGAGGTACTGACTTATGAGCAGTAGTTAATTCATGTGTTTCCACTATCCCTGCCTATGCTATAGAAGATGCAGAACTACTTTCTTTGGTGTGGCTACCATATTTCTGTAGGGTTTCTCTACATTTACTTCTCTTAGGCTTTCAGACTTCAACATCTTTTTCTAGTAATGTGGGGGAAAGAGATCGAAAAGGTTGCTATTTGTGTGTGTGAGAGCATATTTGGGTTGGGAGGATGAGTTAAGGTTTTCAGTTAGTTAACAAGAAAAAGGGTTAATGGAACAATTTTTATTAAGTTGCAATTTTGCTGTGCATTTATGGCTTAACACTGCATTTATCCTTCTCATGCTTTGCAATTCTATATGTGATAACTGCTGGATGGTCTGGACAAAAATGCTAAGTATGCTTTTTATGATTCCTAAAGTAGCTGTTATCCATATATACCTGAGCCCCAAGCTGTTAGAAACTGTGAGCAGATCCTGCTGCATATGCTTTGTCTCCTCTTACATGCTTTACTAATTACTTTTGGCTGCAGTTAAACTAAACTGAACTAAACTAAGCTAAATGGACCTGTAGACTGATCAAATATGGTTAGTCTTACATTTACATGTTAAAAGAGCTTGAAGTGGCTGTTTAAAGGGTTTGAAAAAGTCCTAGAATTTCATAAATTGCTCAACAAAAAGCTCCCAACAGGCCCATTAGGAAGTCTGTGATCTGCTCACATAGACAAGTTGTAGAAATTAAAATAAAGTGTTATGCAACGTAGAAGTGATTCATTATAAATTATGCTGAGTATGTATTTTCTACCTTGAGAAGAGTACAGCAAATTGCTGAGCTCCTTGTAAAAAAAGGATACACTAAAGACTGAGTTGTTTCTCTTTTGTTGTGGTAGGTTTCCTGGAGGTTATGAAAGCCATCTTGCTTGTTAATAATTCTAATAATTGTATGATGAATAGCAAAAATAAATTAAGGAAAGAGGAAAAATACTAGTTATAGATAATAGATGCTTGATTGCATCTATTATCTAATGGAAGATCACTGGAATACTGAAGAATGGAGAGATAATATTGATTTCATTTTAACAAGACAAAACCCTCTTCCAAGACCACACAAGTTAATGACTGATCTGAGATAGAATCTGTGATTGTTGGCTCCTATCTGTGTTGGGACTAAGGTGTGTGACTTCCCTTTACCCTAGCAGTGGCAGGACGTCACTGTCCCAGCCACAAAGAGCTATTGCATCTTCTCTACAGGATTCCAGTGTATTTTTCTCACCTTTGACACTACAGTAACAAACAGATTTGTTAAACTGAACACAGCAAAGTTCAAGAGTGACCAGAGTTACTGGCAGGAGATCATAATGTAAGCATCTGATTTATAAATAGCTGAGAAAGTTTATCTCTTTGGATTTACAAAAACATGCTGTCATGAAAACAGATTGCTGCTATTGTAAATACCATGGAGCACAACATACATGAAAAAAAAAAGCTGAATTTGCCTTGTGATTGTCTATGTGCTTGCAGTCTCCCTTCTCCAAATCCTCTGCATATGAACAGCACCCAGGGTTTATAAAACAAAATAGCTAAAGGTCCTGAGAACAATTGTGCAGTGATATATTGTAGGCTTTCACTAGACCCAGTGGAGTAACAAATGTCTCTGTAGCATGCTCCACTGGCATGAATCCTTTGGTATCTATTTTCCTTCTCCTCTGGCTGTTGGGTGCAATTAGTTCATCCAAAATGGCATGCCAAAAGACCCTGTTTAATAGCTTGCCATATATAATCTTATATTGTTCTGGCTTTGAAATTTCTCCTTTGCACATGGAGCATATAGTAATGGAGATCATATTATTCTTTGTCATCTGATAAGCCTCACAATCTATATATAAGGATTTTTAAGTCATAAACATAATTCTCTCTAAAGAAATGCAACCTCAAAGCTGTCTTTTGTTTTTTACTGTGCATGAAAGGTACATTTTGTTTTGGCAGTTTTTTGCTACAGAATAACAGGGAGGCAGTTTTCCCGATAGCCAACCCTTCATGTTTATGTAACAGGACAAATAGGACTTAGAATTTTAACTTCCAGTAACCTTTCAATTTCTGTAATGATGGGGCCAGGATTTGCCAAGCAATACCTAGAAAAAAAAAAAATTAAATTTAGCATTCTGAATGTTTTTTCACTCCAGATTAAAAAAAAAAAAATATCCAGACAAAAAGAGGATGTGAGAAGACTCAAAAGATTAAATGGCACAGGAGAGGAGAACAATGGTCCTTTACCATACTCTCCTTTTTCTGCTTCATGTGATTTCCTTTCCTGAAAATTTGCAGTCCTACATTATGATCTACTGTGGCTGATAGGTAAGAGATTCATGCCATACTTTGAAAACCAGACTTCTTTTTTCTTTCAGAACTTGGGAAAACTGACTAATATCTTCTTTCTTTGATCACAGCCATGCCCAGGAAAAAGACAAGACCAGAAGGTTTGTTCTTCCTCTTGAGCCCAAGGCAAGACTAAATATTTCTGCTCTGCTATTAAGAGATATTCTGATTGCAGAGTGATTTCAGGAATTCGTGTCTTTTTTTGCTAGTTTATCTGCTGATTAAAGAGTTTTTGAATGTGGTTTTAGTCTCTTTTGTTATCTAACAGGTGCTGGCTAGAATTCAATTTAAATAAAAAGGCAAAAATTACTGAAAGCCTTTGACCAAAATCAGAGCTTAATCAAAACCAGAATTCCTTCTGAGTCCTCCATTGCTGATTCATACAGTAGTAAAGAATACTGCCTTCAATTAACTTCAGTCATCATTTATATCATGCAATTTACAATTGACTTAACTCACTAAAAGTAACGAATTACAGCATGAACTTCACAAGAGGAGAAATAACTCAGGAAAAAATGCAGAGGTGAAGTCAAAGCCTTTGCTTCAATGATGCTGATGCCAAAGGGCCAACTGTGTGTGGAGGAAACGTGCACTGCACAGACCTGTTCATGGTCGAAATATGTTTTTCTATGAGCAAAGCGTGGCAATGTTGTAGGGGATCTCTTTTCACAACCACAGCACCTTGTGTGGTTCTGCTTGATATTGCCCAACATAGTCTTAGGAAAGGAAATTGCTTGAAATTTTTTGAGTCTGTTGATTGAGCTGTTTATTTCCTAAATATTATCAGATTTTGAAAGATTTGTTTTGGCAAATAATGACTTTTCCTGTTTTCCTGCTGAGTAAAGTTACACTGGCTCAAATTACTTGTCAAAGTTTTATTTTTCTGTAGATGTTAACTATCAATCCCTTTTTTCTTTTTCCTTTCACTGTGCATGCATCAAAATCAGCTGACACTTGAATTTTAGACCAGTTCTACATAGTGCCATATCATGTTTCTAATTTATTTTCAAAACTCCTTTGAGCAGGTCATTTTGAAGAATAGAGGCTGTCTTCTTTGGAATCAGCTCCTTGCTACAAGCATCTTGGCACACAGCACTGAATCCCCTTTCCTGGAGCAAGCCCACCCAAAATCTTGATTCAGTTTCCATCAGTTCTGCTCTCTGCCTCTTTCCATCCCTTTCCTACAGCATGTCCCTTCCAGGAGCAAGGCCTGCAAAGGAGCGTCTCATGTTGTTAGATGCAATATCTATAGGATGCAATATCACCAGCTTCAATTTTGTTCATTTTAGATGCTCAGTTGGCTTGGGAAGAACATAGAGAACACCAGAATTTCGGGGCACGTGCAAAACTAAGTGGTTTCTCATAAATTTGAACTGTGGCCTCTTTACACTGGTAGAGTGCAAAGAGCTGCAGAACAGGGCTGCCCTGTCCTGGCAACATAATTGTGAAGAAACCTTGATGAAGAAAGCTACAACTCCCTTGTACCAGACAGTGCTTGCCATAAAGCTCTGACTTTTCACTGGGGCAGAGAAACATAGCTAGCAGCCTCTGCTCTGTGTGTGGAGAAAGAAACACACACTGCTGTTCTGAGCAACTCCAGGCAGAAGGAAGCCTGAAGTTGTACTTGCCCCAGTGTTGGCACCTCAGGAGAAGCTGGGATGGGTGGAAACTTGAAGCCTTCCACTTTGCAGGTGAGCATGATCTGTAGAGCTGTTCTAAGGGTCTTTCAGCTTAGTCCTCCTTGCCAAACAACCCTGATGCACATCATCTCCTGGATGCATATAGATGAGCTTGATGTTCACATTTCATAAATCCCTCCTAAACCTAGCCCTTCAAAAACAAAATGTTTTGTTTAACACTGAATGTGTTTCCTCTTACAGTTTATAGTCCTTACTCTGCCTCAATAGAAAATTATTCCCATCTTAACTCAGCATCTGTTAGTTTGGCATTTGTATTTCAGGGAATATTAACAGTAAGAATGAAAGTCTGGTCACAAGATTCAAGAAGTTCAAAACACAAGTGTTTTGACAGGGTAAATGGCAATGTTTATCAGTCCTAAACAGGGCTAGAATGCCTGAAGAGACTTGTAAGATTAACACATGCCTTGTTTCCCACATACTTACTAAGTTTACTAAGTGAATAACAACTAGGTTGTATCTAAGTGCAATTGCATGAACTCAGCCTTAGGCTGTGCTGGTGGTGATAACTGAGTGAGCAAATGGCAAGGGCAGGTGCCAGGATGCCTCACCATAGTTAGTACCTACAGAAAGCACCTTGAAACATCTCTGTAGATGATGGGCAAGCACAGGTTGTGTGGGAACTGCTGGATGCAATGATAGAGTAAATTGACGAGGCCTGCAGGACAGACACAGTAGATTTTTAACTGAGTCACCTCAGCAGTTAAAAGATAATCAGAGAAACAACTCTGCCAGCCACTGCATCTCTCTGTCATGGCCAAATGGATCTGCAGTTGTCTTCCCTCTTGCTATCAAGAGGGTGACAATCATGATGAATCATTATTGTAATAATTCAAATATGTTTCACCTCAGTAAGAGCTAATGTTAGGCTGAGGAAGGAATTTGTTTGTCTTTATCTTTGCTTGGCTTCATCATGTAATATCATCTTGTTTGAACTTCACATTTTCCCCAAAGAAACATTGCATCAATCTTCATTATCCTGGTGTGTTGCTTGTTAGAAGTTTTTTTCACATCTTGATTATACTAAGAGCCACTGAGTTTGCTATCCTTTTCATGAAGTATTGAGAGTACATACCCATTTCTACCTAAGACTGTGTGACAACAGGAACTCAGAAACAAAATTCTCAACAGCTATAAGCTGATATAACTCACCAAGAGATCCTTTGATCCTAATTTTCTACCTCCAGTTTTTAATTAAATTATCAAAATCTTCATCCTCATTAGTTCCTAAACCATTAGTACTAGATAAGAGGACATGAAAACCTGAGTTTTCTTATCTCATAATTATTAGCCACTTTTAATTTGTGTAACTGAATAAATATCCAGAGAATTTATTCTATAACTGCATCTTGTGTCCAGTGATGAGAGTAAAGAAAGAAACACTTTTCTGAAGTCCAGGCAGTTGTATTCAAAAAACCAGACCAGATGGAAAATTAAAAACAGAATAACAGACATTGTTTTTTTTTTTTTCCCTGGAGAATGAAGCTAAATTTCTCCAATTGCAAGAAAAGAAACAACAGAGAATATATGAAGATATACAAAAAAAAAAAAAAAATTGTGATTAACCTTTTTTTGTTTGTGTGGATTTGAGTAAAGTATGAACAAGTCTGTAACTGCACACCACCACAAACTACACACTAACTTATTTTTTGGGGTTTGATGTACTGTGTTCTCTATGGCCACTGCTATTGTACAATGTTATCTGGACCACACTTTGAGTGATCCACAGGTCATTAATCTGATAATATTAGTCAGCATGTTCCGTGGATATTGTGTAATGTTAGCATGTCAGTCATCTCTCTACAGTTCAGCCTACCTTTCTGGAAAGGCATTTCCTAATCCCCAGACTATAATCTCATTAGCACTGCACAATTCTAACCAAATAATGAGAAGTAAAGACTGATTGCCTGGTCAAAGCACTGTACCTCAACTCATGAGCTAAAAATTTCAATTACTAATTTACTTTAGTGGAACTGTATTGATATAAATCAGCTAGAAGCAGGTCATGGAGGCTCTTGTAACTTAAGATCTATATTCCATTACACCAGAGCTGGCTCAAGCACTAGTAGCAGTGGAACATTTCATGGGCTAATTTTTTTTCAGGAAAAGCCAGGTCTGATAACTAAGGGACAAGAAGCTCTGTTTGTGTACTCTAGCAAGGTTGTTAAAATCGAGCTTCTGTTTTTTTGGTACAATACAGTGAAGCATTCAGTCCAGGGTTTTTTAGGTAAATGAGAATATAGGTCTCTTGAAGTCATGAAGTTAATCTCCCTGGCAGGAGAACCACACAGTATCCAACCTCTCTACTACTCCTGTCTGAATCTCAAGTACACTGAGGTATCTTTGTGCTTCTCCATCCTTGCAGGCCTGTGCTAATTTCAACTTGGCAAATCACTAGAGAAGCAGGTAGAGGAATTCTCACATTTTTAATCATTACAGAAGAAGTTATTCCAAATGCTACAGTGCTACTGCTTTCATGATGTAATGGAGAGGGTTTAAAGCTGTCTCTTTAAACTGAAGGAGAGAGTCTGTCTTGGGTTTTCTCATGCACAACTTATCATAGGGCTCTGGATTGTCTTCTTAAAAATGTCAGTCCCATGGGGTATTTTAAATTATGCCAAGAGGGAAATCTGGAGGGTGGTTTTCTTAGCACTAGTGAAGGAAGAGTACAAACAGCTTAAAGCTCTTTGTGCCCTGCAGCTGCAATGGCACTGAGCTATAGAGTGATCCGGCCCTCAAATTGGTACTGATATATAATTTGCCTAATAGTCTCAAAAACAGACCTGAACATTGTTCTTGAGCTGTATACTGCCTCTTTGGTGAATTCCCTTCTTTTTACCCTTCCAGGATTGTGATGGGGCTATCAAATGCATTTATATTTCTGTTCTAATCAGGACTGGGGTTTGTGTCATCAAAGCCAAATAGCTTTTACATATGCTTGCTGCATGATTAAATTGTGGGCAAATAACCAAAGAAAATAGGTGAAGATCAGGAAAATGACTTAATTTCTTTTGTAATTAATACATATTGCAGCACGTATAAATCTTGGACGTATTAATAAGTACATATCTTGGACTAGACCCTCATGCATGGCTCATCCGTTTACACCAGTCTAGCAGTAAAATCCTTATGCATTTTAAATGCCAGTACAGTTGCATTTGCCTTCAGCAAGGGACTCTGTTACAAAATTTTCAACTGAGCTGAAAAAACTGAACAAAAACTTTTACTGTATCACTTCTTTAATTGACCCACATTCTTCCAAATTTGTGTTACCAGTTCCAGTACAATATCCCACTGTAAAAAGAGGGAATATTTGCAGAAACTGAGTCCTTCTTTTAATAGGAAGTTAAAATAAAGAGTAAGTTTTTTTCCTTATACTTGCTTTTGATATCGGCATTTCTACCAGCACATACAGCGCTTTTGCAATAACTACTTAAAATAGGAAGCAGTTAAATGAATGTAATCCAGCTCTTCCAGTTAATGTTACAGTATTTCATTTATTAAATAGACCAAATTTGCTATATTTATTCACAATTACTACATGGAAGTTGTGGTTTTAACATTTACACATTTCAGAATATTACTTTTTAATGTTTAAATTTGTCAAGTGATTTTGACCAGACCAAAATACCAAATCCTGTAACAGGTACAGTTTTGCATTTTCTGGATGTTGAAAATAAGTTTTGAAAAGAGCAAGTACTCAGTGGTACAGACTGCTGACGTTATATTCTAACTATTTATTAGAATTATGTAATAAATCTCTCAAAAAATGTGTATTTCCGTTACTTAAATCTAACCTGAGGCAAACCATGTCCTGCATTTAACAGGACAATGGAAAGGTTTAAAGGAAAGGTAAAAAATGCACACTAGTCACCAGTACATTCTGCATATGACTCTGCATTTCTTCTAGGAGAACATGTGTGTCCTCCATCACTTCCTCTAGTCCTGCTTCTAAGCAAAAATTATGGAATTTCTGAAAAAAATTCCTAGTAATATCTCAACACAGTAGAAATTAATTGCCATACAGAGGGACTGTACTGCCTTTCTTGCAGGTATAGCTGAAGAAAAGCTGCACTGCAGCAAGCAGATGGCAAAGTCAGTGAGAGAGAGATTTATCACATCTTTAGGGCACACCCTTGGTCCCAATGGTGTGAAGATTGAACATGAAAACACAGATTGTTTCACTACACCAAGGATGTTCCACAGATTTCTTTTTCCTTCCTTCCTTCCTTCCTTCCTTCCTTCCTTCCTTCCTTCCTTCCTTCCTTCCTTCCTTCCTTCCTTCCTTCCTTCCTTCCTTCCTTCCTTCCTTCCTTCCACCTGTAATTACCTATTTTTAAAGTGCAATAACTTCTATATAGGAATGTTGACTTCCCTGGCATTCCTTTTTTTTTAATTCTTTTTTTAACTTAGGAACCATTTGATCTATCAATTAATAAGTCTTTAACCAAACACGGTAAAAAAAAGGAAACAACTGGACGAGCTTTTGCATTTGGCAGGACTCTTTCAGACTCACTTTGAACAGCTGGACTCTTTACAGTCCTTGTGATGCAGATTAAATGAAAATAATACATGGCAGAAAATGGCTAAATCATTTGAACTTCGCAAGTTATTGCCTAGAGCCATTTCACTACAGCTCATTAGGGAGTTTATGTTTATAATGTAATGCCTTTAAATAGATTTGATTTTTCTAAACAGGGTTTTGTAAATTAGAACTTTCCCAGGGGGCTAACCCAGCGCAAGCTGTTCCAGTTCCAGTGGAACATATCCTGACTGAAGAGGCAGAACTACAGAAGAACAAGTTTGCTTAAAAATGCAGAGCCCTGTGTAATTTAACCACTTAAAGGTTTAGGAGTACCACAGGCAAATGATGTACAAATAATAATCAGTGCTCCTGGGATGTATTCGTATGGTTGTCAACCTCACACATTTGGAAACAAGCATTATCCTCTCCCTGCTGCCCAGTATAGCAATACATAGCTTTACATATCATGAGATACTACAAACAAAAATGGGTTTAAGTTGCTTTTCAGCTATTCATTCTCTAGTTACATTTTTCAGTCTTCCACTTTTATTTCTCTAATAAAGAAAGCTTGTCATTCTTCTCCTTGTAAAAAACAATTATTCTCTCATATCCTCTTGATTCTAATTAGCAGAACCCAAAGGAAGTCTATGCTCATTTTTATGCAAAGTTTTCACAGTTCTAATTTTCAGAATTCCTTCCTTCCTTCCTTCCTTCCTTCCTTCCTTCCTTCCACCTGCCTTTTTGCCTTCCTGCCTTTCTCTTCACAGTACTTGAAGCACATTGAACCATTTACATTGGTTTTATTGATACTTGATCTTCCTGGAATACTTTCTATTTCTGTTATATCAGTTGGAACCAGATAAATCTGCATTTTTCACTGTTGATAATTTCACACGATTTTAAATTTTAGCAAATGCAAAATACCACCTAAAACTAACTAGAAGTTAGGCAAAAAAAAAAAATTAAAAGACCACCACTATCAAAATACTGCATACCAAGAAGATCCATGTCTAAGTTCCTGCCCCTTGCTCCTTTTTTATAGTTAAATATGGCCCAAGTGAGTACCTCTTGCCAAAATTTTAAAAGACAAGCCCATGTAATCACAGATGAAGAGACTAATTCACCCTGAAAGGAGATGGACAGTGACCCACAGAGCAGCAACTCTTCGATCTCATGATCAGAAAGGACTTTAGTTTCCCAGAGCTCTTTTCCAGGAAAGCCTTGAAACAGCTGCAAGAGCTGCAAAGCTGAGTACAGAACAAGATATTAATTCAGGTTTCCCTGTGCAAGGGAACTAAGTCCACTCTGTCAATATGAAGACGGAGAAAGGACAACTCTTAAACTCAGGTTGCATGAGGTTTTTGAACATCTCCAAAACTGTACCTCTTTTCTGGGGCTTGTTCCACTCTAGGTGAGACTTGCAACATCCACATTCTGCAGAAAAGAGATGTGTTCTATGTTAAGCTCTTGACAAATGTACCATATTTAGAGATTCAATTAAAAGGATGTATTCATCCGTGAAAATCTCCATATGCAAATTTCTAAAAAACTTTAAAAATGCATTTATTGAAGAATTGTATTTCCTTTTTTTTTTCTTTCTTTCTTTTCTTTCTTTCTTTCTTTCTTTCTTTCTTTCTTTCTTTCTTTCTTTCTTTCTTTCTTTCTTTCTTTCTTTCTTTCTTTCTTTCTTTCTTTCTTTCTTTCCTTGTTTCTGTTTCTGTTTCCTTTTTTTTTTTTTCTTTTTCCTTTACACCTTCTGGTCCACTTAGGAGCAAAGTCAGTGGAGAGTCTGCCAAAGCACAGAATATCAAATACATACGTGGCGACTTGCTCCACATATCTCGCCACTGCCCGAGATGCTGCTGACAAGCACTTGCTCCAAGTTAAAGTTAGAAGTATTATACACTATCATTCAAATTGTTTAGACTTTTTCTTTTGATTCATGCCGTTGCTGTATTTTGTACATCCTCCTGACCACTCTTAGCAGCTGTAACAACACTTGTGGTATTACCAGTAATTTGCAACTTATCAAACATGATTGAACCTTGTTCTTTTGTGTAAACGAAACAGAACTCTCTGGTTAGCTTTCTTTATACTTTGGAAATAGTGCAAAGGAAACCAAGTCTATATTTGCATGCCAGACAATGAAACATAACACACAGTGTATACATGCCTTTGACACTGTAATTACTAGCTGTTGTTTAGATTCCATGTATGGTCACTGGCTTTGGCTGTGTTGGAATCAGCTGTATCAACATTTAATCAAAGTCTTATAGATTTTGGTTGTATATTTTTCTAATGTCAAAATGGAAATGCTGAGACTAAAAAATAAGTTCTTTGGTAAGAGAATGCATGCCCACTGCACTGCAAAAATAATGAACTTTTATGGCATAATGAACAAAGCCATTGGTGATTTTGTAATTAATCACAACAGAACAGGCAATTTTAAATTTGGGTTACTTTTTCAGGATTTCAACAACTTTTGATCTATGTTTCTGGAATTTGAATTTGAAAGTGTGTTAAAGTTTTCCTGTTTATTAGATAGTTAGGCTTAACTTGCCTAATTTTTTTTAGAAATTAATCCTACTAGAGACTTTTGAGCATCTCCCATATCCTCGTCTGAATCATATCTGGTCTCTGAAAAAATGTGTTGGTAAAGCAAACTCAGTGGTCCACTACCTCAGATCACCATACTGAGTCTCAATAAATGGTACAGATAATGAATGTGAGCTCAAATAAACTATTGTCTATACTGCAGAGTACCCATGGACAACATAGCTGAGATCTGGGAGCCCAGCACACAGATGTGAAGTCCCAAAGAGCATTGCCTGCATGGTCCATGAAGATTTGTGCCTTGCTCAGTAGAGTGGAAGAACATACAATGCACTTAGGAAGAATAGTTAGAGTGAAAATCATAGGCAGTATTATGCATTTTGATAGCCTTATGGGCCAACTCATGTTGTTGAATGAAAAAAAAGAAAAAAGTTTGAATAAAAGAAAGAGGTTAGTGTTTTGCCCAACACCATCCAGTTAAATTCACTGCTCCATTGAAATAGGCCTCTTGTCACAAACAATCATCTTCAAGGTGTCAGCATTGTCTCTGTTTTTTGTAGAAAGCAGTTGCTTTTGAAGTGCCTGTTTATAATGTAGGTTATATCTGTAAGGCTAGGGAGCCAGTGGGATTAGTGCATCTCAAGAACATGGCAGGAACAAGGATTTGTTTCTCAAGCAAATTCTTAATTTAAATCCGAATGAGCAGAGATAACATCTTTCTGAATTTTTCAATATATCCCAGTCCACCACAGAAAAAATGGGAAATCTTGAAGTTCTTAGCCATAACACAAGTGTGAATGTTCCCAGGGAAGGAAGAGCACAGGAGTAGTGAGACAGCACAGATGAAAAAGTAAGCTGAAAATATTTAATGAGAAAGTAAGGCTGAATGTAGAAATTAAATACCGAGTTAATACAAACTGTCCAAGACCTTCAGGCCATATATATGAGTAAACTTTTTATTGCTCACAGGAAAAGTGGTAAAAAGTTAACCTGCTTTTCCCCTTGAATGTATAACTGGAAAAAAAAACTGAGTCATTCCCCTTAGAGGGGAAAGGGGGAGAAAGAAAGAAAGAAGGAAGGAAGGAAGGAAGGAAGGAAGGAAGGAAGGAAGGAAGGAAGGAAGGAAGGAAGGAAGGAAGGAAGGAAGGAAGGAAGGAAGGAAGGAAGGAAGGAAGGAAGGAAGGAAGGAAGGAAGGAAGGAAGGAAGGAAGGAAGGAAGGAAGGAAGGAAGGAAGGAAGGAAGGAAGGAAGGAAACTAATTACCTGTATTTCTCCAGTCTGGGAGAGTCTGGTGAGTCTGATGAGTGAAAGGCTACCTTTTCTTTTTCATGCATTGTATTCACTTAGATCCTAAAAAAAAAGTTAAAACTTAATAATTTCATTAATACGTTAAAGAGTGAGTTTTCCAGAGTAGTTCATAATACTGCTGTAAAAATTTAATGGTTATAGCATTATGATACTAGCTGGTCAGAGAAGCTAACTTTGCAGGAGCATTAGAGAGCTACTGAACAACATAGAAATTGATTAAATGATGCCAGTCATGGGGCAGACACATATTCTTCTAATCTCATTTAGGAAAATTTAGTTAGTTAGGTAACTTTTAGGGTTTCTTTTAAAGGTCATTTTTCTCGAGAATCATGTCAAAATCCTTGGAGAACTTAAATTCACTTTTTTCTGTTTGGACTTTTTAGATCTCTTCAGATGAACATACAGGTAGGGCTATGTCTTCTGTTGAATGAGATTAATTTCTGTGACAAAATAGGATATGAAATTTGTCCACCACAAGAACTTAGAAGTTCTTCAGGTAGCAAGCAGAAATTTTACCAGTATGAAAACTCTGCATTTTGGTTCAAGGAACAGACTATTGTCAGTGTAATAATGGTTGATAAATGACTAAGCAATAACAAGAAAGACAACTCTTCTTGAAGAATGGTAAAGGAGTGTTTACCTAGTACTCTTGGGGAGATATATCTAGCCTCTGGAGATGACTTTGATGCAGCTGATATTAGCACAGTAATTCTGGATTCAAACCTTCGTGACTGAGAACAGCACTTGGCCTGATAGAATGTATAGGGAACACATGAAAAAGTAAAAAAGTTTAAATAAACAACCAAAAACACTTCTAAGACATTTCCTTGTGGATAGATTTAATTACACAAAACCAGCCGGGGGTAAAAGGAATTTCAGTAAAACAAGATATTTTTTCTTGGCTGAAACATTTTAACAGTTAAACATGGTCAACTTCTCCTATAGGATTTTATTATTAGGGGAGCAACATAAATAGCTGCTGCTGCTATTGTTTCTTTAAAAAATGTTTCCATTATAAACCCCAATTTTCCAATGAAAATATGCTAGAAATTGTGGGGTTATTTTGACTCAAAAAATTGTAGTGTTCAAATCTGACTTTCTGAAAGTCTGGATGCAAAATATTTGGACATCTATGTACTAGAAAAGCACTTGTGCAGTGTTTTCCCCTCCAGACTGACTAGACACTGAATGTCTGTAGATTGTGTTTCAAACTGGAATCACTTCTCACTGATTGTCACTGTACATCTTTGTTCCAGCTAAAGAGGATTCGAGGTTGAACAAGTTTTAATTATTCAAATATTTGAAATTTGAATAGAGAGTATGAAGGAAAAGATGTTTCCCCTTGACCACTAAGTGGCAAGTCAAAAACTGATTACAGAAAATATAAAGCCTTCAGCTGGTTTTGGTGGGCACTGGCTTGAGGCTTAAATGCTCCACTAAGAAAATAAGTCACCCGTTTAACAAATTTTAACAAAGTTTAACAAAGATCAAGGTAATCCTTACAAAAACTCCAACTTCTGCCACTGACGTGCTGGGAAGAAAAGATCCTCGTTCAAATATTTCTCTCTCCAAAGCTATGAATTCCTGAGTCAAAAATATACTACAAGAAGTCCTGAGGTCCTTATTTTTCAACAATTTTTTTCCACTGATTGTCTTTAGCTGCTTTCTCATCATAGTGCTTGAGCTGCTGAAATGGTTGAACTTGGAAAATTGTAACACAAGGTATTTGTTAATGGTCAAACCTATTCCTAAAAATAGGTTTCTTACAGAAAAAGTAATGGCCTGTTGAGTGAAGGGGAAGTTCAGGATTAAGAGAGGAGCACAATTTTGGGGAGTTCCTCACATACCAGAAGGAAGGACATTATTAGGGCTGCCTTTTTCCAGGAGGACCAGCCATCCACAGAACCCCCATATTTTGCCTGAGAAAAATGTCCTATAAATAGCTTGAAAGAAGCAACTGCCTGGAACAACTTGCACCCAGACTCAGGAGATTTCACCTACACTTCTCCCACCTCAGTATGTCACCCTAATGCCCCACCTAGCTTCTCATTTTGGACAGTACTTACATGAAATAGACTGGATTGCATATGGGCATGCAAGTGTTTATGGGCATGGCAACCTTCCCAGTGTCCCCAGCTGGCAGAAGTATTTGGGAGTATTTTGAAACATTTTTGAAATATTTTGAGATCTTAAGGATACTGTAAAATGCTACTTCTGCTGTGAAAGCCTCAGGATTACAGCACCCTGTACCAAGGAACAGGACCTCCAGATGGTGTCTGGGCAATTAGTTCCAGATTGCACGACTTGCACGTTTGTATCTGGAAGTGGGTCAGTGGGGTGTTTCAGCCCAAAAGAGCTTCAAAGACTGAGCTTCAAAATGAAATAAGACAATTATATGCAAAAATGTTCACTAATGCACTCAAGCCCTCAGAAGTGAAGGAATAACCTGATTACAGTTAACATAATTTAATAGTCATATACCTGATTTTGTGCTAAATTGCAAGAGTAACTTGCAGCTAGAAATTATATCCTGAGTCTTTTAGACACATGTATCATATTTAGGGCCCAAAGAGACAGATTCCATAAGTGTCATTGGAATGAGTAAAGGCAGTAAACCCTCTGCTTGGGCAGCGTGCTCAGACAGAGGAAGGAGAAAAAGTGAAAATGCATTGGTTTAGAAAAGAATTTAAAAAGTTTTATTCAATAACTGTTAAAGTACCATTTAAACTTTATTTGAAGCTTTATTTAAGCTTCAACTTTTTCTGAGAATATACTTTACTAACTAATATAGTTGAAATTGTCACTTGTACACACAGAGAACCTTGAATCAGCATATGGCAAGTACCAATTTTCAATGAGTTTGTGTCTTGAAAAATTAAGGATATAGACAATCTGTTATTAAATTACTTTATTATACGGCAGAGAACTTCTATAAACCTTTTAATGAAACAGAGCAAATAAAATGTATCTGTCATTACCTAACCACCTCCAAAGTATATTGTAATAGAAATGAAAAATAAAAGACATAAGGTAAGTCTTTTGTCCTGCCCAAAAGGCTTGACTATTCTGTGTTTTACATGTTTGGCAACTGTGTATTTAGGTACATAAAATAAGAATATAAAGCTTGATTATTCAAGATGCTGGCAAAAAAGAGATCCTGGAAAAATAATTAAGCACATACTTGAGTGACATGTTTGAGGTAAACTTGGAGACTTACTTTTAAATAGTTTTGGCTACATTTTTCAATAGCTCAAGCCAAATAATTCAACACTTCGTTCAATCCAGGTTTTACTGAGCAAAACTACATCACGCAGTTATTTTTTGGATTTTATTCTGAATCGTTGCTTTCTCCCCCCCAACGTTTGCATTCAAACACCTCTCTGGAATGTGCACAATTTAATTCTCCCAGAAAAAAAAACATAGCTGTTGGTGGGAAGCCCTGTTCTCAAGGGAAGTGTTTAGTCATCATCTAACTGCAGCCAATTTCATACTGGGCTTTGAGTATCAGAATAGTAACATTGATATGGACACTGTATTCCACTGGGAAACAAGTGGGGGTAAGCCACCCATGTTAATAAGCTCTTGGTCTACTGAATTTTGAAATGTCTAAAGCTCTTTCAGTGTGACTGAGTTTCTCAATATATTGGGCAGCTGTAGTATCAATAAAGTACTGAAGAGTGTATGAAAGTGCTCAGGTCAGACCCATGTCCATTAAAAAGGAACAGAGTATTCTGATTCATCATAGAAAGAGATTAAGATTTTTTATCCCGAGTGCTGCTTAGGCTGAAGAGACACTAGAGTTACAGTTCCACACAGCAGAAGTATTTTGGGTGATGAAGATCACACCACAAAGTATTTCAATCCTTCTGCTGTCCACATTAATCTTTGCTCATTCATGCTTCTTCTACAAGATGAGTTGATGATTCAGACAGAACACAAAGGAAGTCTAGACTAAGGTATGTGAACACTACTGTCCCTTCAGCTTTTGTGTGTTCAACAGTTTGCCCTAAATAGGTATGGCCTAAAAGCTGTGCACAAATAGCTGCTGTAGGTTTTGGGGGTTTTTTAAGATCTACAGCACTTTTTTTACTGTGGATGGATGCTTGAAATCTAGGAGTGCAAGATATGTACCCTGGTTGCCAGCAAAGCCAGCTGAATATCTATAACATTTGTTAAAAAAGAGACAAGGGTGCAGCATGTGTTTATTTTACAGACTTTCCATCTCTACCTGTTTACTCCAGTGTGTTAATAGGTGAAGGCCAAAGATTCCTAGAAAATTAAATGTTAAATTTGTGCATAGTGATGGCTTTGGTTAAAACTGGAACTGGCTGAAATCTGGACAAAAATATTTTACATCTGTCAATACTGAGAAGAAATGGTTAAAAGGCTTTATTTCTTGCCCTCAAATAAATCAAGAGTTACTCAAGTAAAATCTTCTGAGCTGCAGTAGTCACAGCTAGTATAAATATGGAAAGAACCAGTTTTTCAGAATGAAAAACAAAAATGGATGTAGTGCATCTGGCTTAATCATTGAGTCTGGTATGGAAAATGATACCATCAGTGCCAAGGATCATAGAAAAGTGTGTTTCTCTGAAAGATTTGTGAATGATCCATTGAAAAATCTGGCTCTGTAAGGGTTGTAAAATACCTGTACATCAGATATTCGTTTCTCTGTATGAAGCATTTGTTGGACTTCCATCTGTCTGAATGATAGGACAACTCACCTATGTGAATGCAATCAGTAAAACAATTAACTGTTTTCTCTGTTTTGCCTGGTTTTATTACCTTTTTTTAATATTCTTTTTCTCTCTGCCCCCTTTATCTATTGAATTCAGCTAAGATTCAGAAGTGTGCCAGACTTGGATAGGTTGTTTTTTATTTTAATAAACAACTTTTCTGGTCTGGCAGCTCTTCCCAGACTTTTTCCCTTCCACTGTTTTTGGTTCTGTCTTTCAGCAAATCAAACAGTTGACATGAAAGGCCATCAATCACAGCTATTCCTTGAGATGTATAAAATATGTACATTCCAGGCTTTTTGAACAGCACTAAGCAGCTGTGGTTAACATTCAAAGTACAAATATGTTAAATATATTTTGAATTTTGAAACATTTGCCATTCCAGTTGTTAAATGAACTTTGCAGGTGTTCAAATACACTGCTAATCCTGGGGTTTTTACTAAGACAGTTAGCAATATTAAACTGAAACTCTGAAACCAAGGCACACTAAATAAGCTAAAAAAAAAATAAGTGTCGATAAGTGAGTTGTGTTACAACTGGAATATTTACAGAAGAGGAAAAAATAAAATTGCTTAAAAAAATCCCAGCAGCGTGATTTTAAGTGTAGTACCAGATTCAACCACTTTATGGATTTTCCTGTTCCCCTTTCATGTAAACACATTTCCTAAAGGAACATAAATCTCTAAGCATTTTTTTCATCACTGTTCTTTTTATTAAAGCCCTTTTAGTTAATTATAATATCTAATATTTTCATTGTCACAAGCCATATGCAATGCAAAAATAAGAGGTAAGAGAAAGCTACTTGGAAGGCTGGCTGCTGGAAGAGAAATGCCAAGTTTTCCTTCACTTTAGGAATGGGCCTAGCAGTTATTCTCAAAGTTAAAACCACTCCACTTGCATAGCCTTTTCCCTTATAATTTACCTTTGTAGATTCTCACCCTTAAAAAGGGAGATCCATAAACAGCAGCAAAGAATCCCTAAACTGAATGATGTGTTTATTTGAACGGGGATAATCAATTTTGTATGCTGTGACTCCTAAACAACCCAAAAACTCTAGGGGGATAGTTCAGTAACTTTGAAATAGTACCATTTCAGGTAAAAAGCTTACAGGACCAGCATCCTAATGAATACAGAAAAAAAAGTCCACCTTGGTAGGCATGGTTTTATGGTAGAGGAGATAAAGAGTGAAAGGTGCCTGCTGTTATTCCCCTGAGTGCACCGAACTCTGCAGTGCAAGCACTGGTCAGGGAGAGGAGGTCTTAGGTATCATTTTTCTTCTCCCTGGAGTGTGCTGCAGGCTCTGTCTGTGCCATTGGAGGAGAAGAGGTGACAGCCAGGAGGGTTGCACCTGGCTGCACGAGGGACAGCCGCCCACAGGGCAGCAGAAGCAGGTGGGGAGCATCAGCAGGCTGAGATGAGAAATCCCACATCCAATTCTGCACCAGTCCAGCCCTGCCAAGGCTCCCACCTCCTTGTCCAGTTACCCCTGCCAGTAACCCCTTCTTGGGGTTATTTGTTTATATCACATTATTTGCAGAGCTGTTTACCACTACAGCACTACTTGGCACTAGACCACAAGTAGGAGTGAAGGTTTTATGAAGAACAATGCTTAGGGTCTCTTTAGGCACAAATTTACTCCTGAAAGAGAATGCAGAGTGTTGCTCAAGGAACACTCCTTACTGTAGGATTTTGCTGCTTCCTTGCACCATTTGACATTGCTTAGGTTGTGAACACATGTCATTTTTTTAAGTCATTTGAAGAAAATGTTAGAAGACTGCTAAAGCACATGGAACCATATATTTTTAAACCAATTGGCCACTAAAGGCATAATTTCATGTTCAGAGTGGCCTTCCTAGTTTTTTGTCTTTTTAAGCACAAATAACAGAACAGTACTACAATAAATCTAGGATTTATAGCTGCTGCTTTAAAGTCAGCCTTTAAGTACCATTTTGTTTATGGTTTTAATAAGGTCATTTAGTTGAAAAAGGAGTTCAAACTTGTATGCAGTAGCCATGTGACTTGTTTAGTCAATCACAGCACAGGATATTTTAAACCCATTTTACAATGGTGTGTAAAAGCTTGTCTCAATAACCATCTGGAGAATATTGAGTTTCATAACTGGTAGGAATTATTCAATATCCTCCTCCCCATAGGAATAACAATTTCAAAATCTTCAAAGACTGATATCTAACTGGAGAAAAGGTATTTAATGTTGTTAAAACTGGAAATTGTGTAGAGCTAAACAACTCTTTTTGATCTACCTGAAAAACTACTTTGTAGGCCAGGGAAATAGTTTCCCCAACTGTCAAGTTTTATATATAACCAACATTTCTTTCTCTTTTCAACATCAAATTGCTTATCCCATAGCAGCCTAAAAATTTCTTACTGGGGCTTAGGATACCAAGTTGATTAAATTAATATGAAAGCTTTTGTTTTTCTTTTCAAAACTCATAAAAAGACTTTGCCTTTTTATTCTCCCATTTGGGACTAGCTTCCTGGCAGTCCTATGCATTTTCACAGGGTCGTGATGGTGAAAAAGAAACTTTCTTCCTAATGCTATGGCTCAGTTCTGAGTAAGGAGGCAGAATTCATGCTTTCCAAGGCATGAGCTGCAGCTGAGGTCAGCAGGGAAGCTGTGTCCCACAGAAGGACACTACAGGCAGCTGGAATCTGGAGTAATAGTCACTGACACCCTGGTGATGCTGGGGTCAGCATGGGGGACAGCTATAAATTTCAGATTACTGAATCCCACACTGTTCTTCAAGGACTGCTGAAATCACTATATCTAGATACAAAGGATGCCTTTTCTAGCTACCAGTGCATACCTGTACATCCCACACACAAACCTGCCCATACTCTATTTCTTTGCACGCATGGAGCTCAACAGCAACAAATTCTGCCCTGCTGAGCTCAACCAGCAAAGCATCTTTGCAACTTCTGTTTCTGAAGCAAGAACCCCTCACAATAGACACTGCATTAGAGAGGCAAACTGCATTAGAGAGGCAAACTGCATTCTCCCCATCTATGGAGGTGACTGGGGAAGGGGGATGAATACACCACAAAATTTTTGAAAATAACAACCTGAAGCATAATATAATGAAAAGATTACACTTGGGGAGGGGTTGGAAAATCAAATGACGTGTTAATAACTGGGCCACACACAAAAAGTGCTTCAGATTTACACATCTCAGTGCTATCTCTTCTCTTTCCCAAACCAATTACCAATGCTCTCTTGGAGCCTAGAGGAAACACCGTCTCACTGAAAATACACTAGTGCATGAACTTTTTTTCTTTTTTAATTTGAGCAAAGACTTTTTATCAATATAAAAGGATAGTAACCCCCAGAGTAAACACTTATCTGTAAAATAGAGATTATGTGCTTAATAACATTTAATATTTTGGCATCTCAAACCTCCTGTGTAGATCAGTCTGGAAGAGTGGTGTTTATTTTCTTGCTACATGTGAAAGTTCATTCTCAGTATCAAGTTTGTTTGGTCCACTAACTTTGTTAACCTTTGCATTTACTTCTGTATTTGATGGCCTTTCATGAGCAGCCACTTTAGTAGCCAGGATAGAAACAGTTACATCAGGGTTAGAGGTCATAGCCATTATGGGATTTCAACTTAAAACAGTCGCTGCTTTAGGGGGATCACAGTATGTTTATGATTAATTATTTTCTTTGTGAGAGTTTCTATGAACAAGATTATTATAGTAATATATAAACCATCTGGGTAACCTTTAATATCTACCTACTTTCTTGATGAAATAATAATCAAGACTTTGTGAAAAATCACTCTCTACCTAACAGGACGCTACCAGAGCAACAGTACTTTTGTTTGCCTCTTCCAAGGAATTCCAAGGAAGAAAAGGTGGCTAAAAATCCACACCAAGTGCAAGCACATTTTTAACAGAACATAGTTTGATGCAAATTAAAGAAGTGTATATTTTTTTTAATTACATACTTCTGGCTTTTAAATAAAAAAAAAAATCCAAGTGAAATTCTCTGCAAAAGTTGATTTTTATGCACTACTCCAGAACATATTTTCTTGAAGTCAAAATACCAAGTAACATTAAAAAAACTAATAATATTATATTTACATCTTTAAGAAATACATTCCAATTGCACGGTTCAGATTCACAACGCTCAAGAGACACTGAAATCATTCCTTAGAAACAGTATTTGCTGACTTCACCAGGGTAACAGTTTAATCCTTAAAGTAATCAACTTTCACCCTCTTCTTGGGTCTTTTGACTTTTAAGTTCTCACTAGTCTTTTTGAGAAAAACAGCCCTGGGAGACAGCTATTATTCTCCTCCATGGGATAGTCCATTTCATTCAGACAAGTAATATCATCTTCTGTTTACACTCATCTGAAACAAGTGCACAGGGTCACCCTCTACACTCTGATGTTTTACCAAAGCAAAAGGAAAGACTCTGCAGCAGGACACAACAGAGCTCCGAAACCCGAATAACCTGGGAAGCAGACTTTGCATGCCTATTTATTTCTTGCATTTGATCCTCTTGAAAAAAAAATCCCAATATCATGTCCTCAAAGCATTTCATTTAGGCTGGAACACTGTAATAGAGAAGTCAGCTTTGGACGGTATTTCCTTTTGTCTGTTGATAAGTCGTGGGCCAGATCCTCATTTGGTGCAAGCTCTACTGATCTCAGCTTGTCCTTTGACTTGAGGAGCTGAGTATCACATTTAAAGTAAGTACATATTAATGTTTTCAGGAGGAAAAATTATTGAAGCTATTTAGAAGAAAAAAGACAAAAAAAGCCCCACAAACAACAAAATAAAACAAAACTCCCCACAATAGCATAGTCAAAGCAGGATGGCAACCAAATAATATGAATAAACCACAATGTGGATGCAAAGCAAAAGTTCTCCACAACTAAATCCCTAGCCCTAAAATCTACTGGCTAAACAGTAAGGAAGCCAAGAGAGCTAAACAAATTACCCTGACCAAGATCTGAATAAAGACTCTTCCTGAAGCGTGTATCTCAGAAAAACCTACATAACCTCTGCATAATGCCCTGCTGCTTTCAAAAGCCTGGCTTTGGCTTCTGTGAAAAAGTGTCTGTGTGAAGAATTTCTTGAGCTCTGGGACCAGAGCAACCACCATTTTGTAACAAATAAAACCCTCTGCCTTCCCAGAAGAAATGCACATTTTCTTTCCTTGTGACCCACTCATTTACCGACTTTTCTGTTCTGTTCAGCCTCTGCTGAGTGCTGTGGTCATCTGAAATAAGCAGGAAGCAGGCTGTGGGTGCCAGCAGCCTGTAATGAGACCTCTGAAAGCATGAAAGAGAATCACAGCTTGGTTACAAACCCCTTGGCACATGGCTAGCCCTGAAAGATATATTGAGGAGAACATACTTAAAAAACAAAAGCCTCAGTAACTTAATCACTGGTCCTAAATCTGTTGGCTGCATGGCAGTTGACCAAAAAGTTTCCAAAATATGTGTCCAGAGGATCATCTTACAACTCACTCACCCCAGCAACATAGAAAGAGGTTGTTAAAAGAAAACATTTTAGCTGTAGACTATCACATCATCTGACACCTTCCTTTTACTGATCCAGTACAGAAAGCCTTGAAAACACATGGAGTGTTTCTGTTTGATAATTCTACGTGTCCCTTGGATACCAACACAGCATTTTTGGGGAGTATTTCCACCAGACCAGCTATTCAGGTACTTTGTTTTGCTGAAGAGAGAACATAACTTTTTCACCCAGCTAGGCAGGTGCCCTTTGCTATGAAATGAAATATCTGCTGTCCCTTGCTGAAGAGCACAGAGTGCAGAGCCACTTGTATAAATGCTTCTTGACTCATGCCTGGGGTATGTGTGACAGCTCTAGGGATCATTTCTAGGACCACACCCAGAGGGAAAACTACTTTTTTTTTTTTTTTTTCCTTCACTAGAGCCATGCTTGAATTAGGATTGCTGTTTAGAACTGCCTCTCTTAATTGGTATTAGCCTCTGAATTCATTCAGAGGTTGGCAGCAGGTCCCCAACAGCCTGTTTCCTCTATGAGATTTGACAGCATTTTCTCTTTGATATTGCAGCTATAGAAGCCCTCTGCCTATTGATTTTGGTGCTATTGGAACACACTGAAGTCCAGCTACTCTGTCAAAACTGTAGTCATTTGGTAGCTCTGCTTTTACTGAAAACACTTGGTAGGGGTGTATACTGAATAACCGATTAAGCATTCTGGATCAGTCTCTTTTTCCTCTGAGATTGTTTTTTCATATATTTATAGCCAATAATCCCAGGCAGGGCTGCAGTGTTGTCCACCCTGAGCCTGCACTTCACAGTCTCGACTCGAACACTGTCACAGTGCTGTTGGTACAGCAAATGAATGCTTCACTTGCTTCTCTTTAAGCCTGCTCCGATGTGACCAGCATCACTTCTGCTGTCACTCCTGGATCCTGCATGCCAAAGGTGAGAGCAGAGTAATTATCCTGTACAATAATTTCTGCCAAAAATGGTGGTGATCTTTGAGATGCAGATGTGTAAAATAAGAGTGAGATTCTTCTCTTGGGGACATGAGTTACAACTCTATTTTTACCTATTATGCTAATTATTTTTAATTGATGGCTCAATTATTACAGCCTATCTGCAGTCAGTGAGAGTTTAACTTCTTGCACCAGCTGAGCATCTTATCTTGCTTGTGAAGCTGCTTCAGCCCCTTTCTCCAACTGTTTCTTAATAATTAAACCAGGATTAAACCAGGAAACTTCTTTCTGTCGATAAAAAGGATTTGCTAGGGACAAAGGAGGGTGTTTCTCCCTCCTGGGAGATATCTTCCCTCCTGTAGAAAGCCCTGGGACAGGAGCTGCACAGAGCTGCATGCAGGACTCATGTGCAGCACAATGTGTGGTGAGGAGTCATCACAGCCCTGTGAGCATGTCTGAAATCTGCGACACATCTTGCTGTTTGGCACAGAAACCAAATTTGCTTCTTTGCATTACTGGGGATTGGGCACGTTACAGGGAATTAAACCATAATCCATTACTGTGATAATACATTAATACACATCCAGCAGCTGCCTCAGCATAGCTCATAAACCACAAACGTCCCGTGAAGTGGTACTGTAAATGCTTTACTAAGTACCAAGCACTCATGGTTTTTCTCTTCCTACTCCTCCTCAGGGCTTTCCATCACACAGTCGTGCCCCCTCAGATCATATCCACCCTCTTGCTCATATCCTGATTGTGTTGTCTACCTTCTGCAAAGCTTATTTTAGAAATCCTGTCACATCCTGCCCACTCTATTTTTTATCTGGGAAAGGAAGACTTGACACTCCAGTTTCTAGTAAAGCAGCGGGGGAGACCATTTGTTTCTTACCACTATATTTATTATGTTCAGTCTGCCGAGGGAGGTGGGCGGAGTGAGCAACGTTTGCTCCTGTTCCCAAGCAATGTCAACTGCTTCTACTTGGCAGCTGCTAAGCCATCCTCTCTGATGAATATTAAAGGATCCTGCCACTTTTCTGCTCTCTTAGAAACCCCGATGAGGACTTAAAAGGTGAACATGTGTTCCTACTCTGAAATCAGACAGAGTTTCTTCTGGTTGTAGCATTAAAATGAATCTCAAAGAAACTTTCCCAAAACTGAAGAGGGCTGTGCTCAGATGTTTCTCTGGGGTTGAGCCAGTCCCTTCTAACACAAAGCAGGCCCAGCCTTGCAGGGCTGTCACTGGAGAAACAGCTTCTCAGGCAGTGCAAGTCGGACAGCTCTCTGCTGACTGGTGCAGCAGGGCTGACAGTACACACCAGATGAGCATTGCCCTGGAGCCTCCAAAGGCACAGCCCAAGAACATATCCTGGAAAGCCTCAGCTGCTGTGATTGCTCTCCCCTTGCTGGCTGACTGTGAGGTAACTGCCTCCCTGTGCTACCGACTGAAAGCAGAGGAGCAAATCTGTGAGCCCACCTGCAGTAAAGCCTCACGAGCACACAGGGAGGGCTGGGGGAGCAGACCTCTGTGCCCAGAGAGGTGTGAAGGGAGCTGGGGAGCTGTGCTGCCAAGAGATGAGGACACAGCAGTCTGGCTCACATTGGGCACAGGCTGTTCTGCAAAGTGGGGTACCAGGTTCAGTGTCATCTCCCCAGTTTGTCAGCCCCCCTCCAACTCAGAAAGGAGCTGCTGCTGCTTTGGCTCAGGTGACTACAAACCAAGGTCTTGCTGTGCTTGTTGACAGAACAAAACTGTGAGGTGAGCCAAGTATTTATTTGGTGGGTCTCTTTTCTGCCATGAGAAATGGGCAGTTCTTTATTTGTTTTCACTCCACCAACTTTCTCACCCTGAAAACTACCTCTGACTTGAAAATAAACACAGTGCTCAAAAGGAGTTTTTTCTCTCGACTTTTTTCCAGTTAAATGCTCACTGCCACTTCCCTTGCTGGTGTCTTCCTCTCTGCACCTTGTAGCCATGCTCATATCAGGAGCAGTTTACAACCAGGCACAGGGCTGGGGTGTGCCTCAGCTTCTGGTTAGCTTGGCCTTGTGCTCTTTGGGTGCTTTTTAGCCCTCATTGCTTTTTGCCAAAACTGGAGTAAATAGGAGATGCTACTTCTTCTTTCTCTTCATGGGAGCTTAGTGCAAATTAAACACAACCATCAAGAAAGAAAAAGAGTAGATGAGGAGAAGGAAATCTCCCAGATCTTCACTGACCATGGAGGGGAGATTATTTTGAATGTTGATGCTGATGTGACAGCATTTTCACAACAGAAATACAAGATATGCATTTTTCAGTTTTAATCAATATATTTCCTACATACTGAAAAATGCCTATTTTAATTTTGAAATCCATTGACTAATCCATTATTCAATAACATCTGCTATAAAAACGGTGATTGTTTCATATTTTCAAGGGGGTATATCTGGCTTGCAGTGGTACCATTACACTGATTTTATTATGAACATGAACATCCTGAACTTTCTTCTGTTACGAATTCTTGCACTACTGATTTTTCCATCATATTAAGTGATCACAGTGATTCCATGGCTGTTTGTCTAATCTTTTTTAGTTCTCTTTTTAATTTCTATATTTAAGTAATAATTAATAGAGCCATAGGAAGACATTTGATTCAAGTTCAGCAAAAGCATTTTGATCAGTCATTATGGGGGCAAACAGTCTTACTGTTGGTAATCTGAATTGTTTAAGGGCTCCAAGGCCTGAGATGGTGCAGTAACTGTCTCAAGATGGGCAAGATATCCGTATCATAACAAGCTCCAGACAGGAAATCCCAGAGATCACAGGGATTAAGTAATAAAATTAAGTATCTATTAGAAAAACACCATCAATTAATTAAAAAATTTAATTTTTCCAAAAAATGATTTTTTAAATTATAAAAGCACATTGTTCTATGAAAACTGCAAATAGAAAAATAGGTTTGGTTCTTTTAAGGCTGTGGGTTAAGGCATTTTTAAGATCTATTAATTAACATTACATCCAGCTGCCTGATAACTTTACTCTACTTAGGCTTCTAACCACAGCAGCAACCAGCAGGGAATGGCAGTTCTCCCAGCACTGACTAGAGGCAGCTTAAGTACACAGAATCAATACTAGATTTATTTGCTCAAAACCTGGAAAACTTCATAAAGGATGCATTCATTCTACTAAACCAGGGTTTACAGTCATTGAGCTGTCAAAATCTGTTGCATCGTCCACTTGAAGAAATAAAAAAAGAAAATATGAGCAAAAACCAAAGAAATGGTGAGCAATACCCATTCAAAGGATTACTAAGGTTATTCCTTCAGTTTAGCTTTGTACTGTGCTAATAAATAAACATTAAAAACTAAAGTCAAATTCCATTTTAAAACCAGGAGAGCATGGGGAGGACAAGATACTCAGCCAGTATTGGGTATACACAGTCACAAAACAGACTACTTGATGATTTTCTTCTATTCCTCTAGGCTTAAGGTCCCATTTAGAAGGCCACTTAAGGGTTCTCTCAGATGCCACTTAAAACAGTGCATAAAGCTTAAATTCTTTGCCAGGACTCTGCCTCAGGTTGATGTTATTTTGACAGTTTCATCCAAAATGGGTTGGTGGTTTGCTTGAACAAGTTTATTGAAAATATAACTTACTCAAGAGGCAGTGTAATGATCCAACTTCTTCCTATCTCTGCTCTCAGAGGCTGATGAGTGGGGAGCAGGAGCTGGCGGAAGGGCTTTGGCCACAGCTCAGGAGTACTGCAGCTTCCCCAGGTTGGTCCTCTCAACATGGGAAAAACAAAGTTACCATCATGATAATACATCATAAAGTAAACATCTATGCATCCATATATTAATATATAACAAAATACTCTTGGAAACAAAGTGAACTGCTATGGTCATTTTAGAACACTAAAAGATCTGTTAATGGGTTTTGTGAAAAGCATAATGTATCTCAGGTTTCTGCGTTATGAAAGCAGTAGCTCATGACAAGTGTGCAGATATGTGAAGGCAGCAGGGTTAGACCAAGAGACCAAAGTCTGTTAGCTTCAACTTTCAACAGATTAAGGACCCGAAAAAAATATAACAAGATAACAAAAATTGTGTAGGTATTAACATAGATTTCTAACTCTTTTCATTATTTTGTTCACAGTCTGTTTTATGCATTGTAGATGTATGTAAGTACCAGGTTTTTTAAACTTGGTGTTTACAAGATGCAACATCTAAAATGTACAAAATGTGAAAGACACTAAAAGATTACATTAACCTGATCCAAGGTATAGGGGGTTTGATCATTCTTATTAGTAAACCAGTAAAAGTTCTGCTTGTTCAATGTTAAAGTAGGAAATGCATAATGCAGTTGATACCAGACCATGCTACAGAATGTCAAATGAAAACACGAAAGGAAATAAATCTGCTAAATTCTTGGTGGACACACACACACCCCAAAAAAATCTTTTCTATAGTAGATATGCCTAAAAGAGAACTGTCTCTTATTATTAATTTTTTATAATGTAATTATGGGTTGGCATTTGACACATCAATTAAAATCACTGTTTTCTTGTAACAAGTCATAATAACCTTCTTAATGATTTTTTCTATGACTTGCTATACTAGTCAAACATGAGAATATAAACAATGAGTGGAAATGAATGGTCACCATTTATCAAACTGTAGCTGTTGTAGTACAGCAAATTTTCTTTTTTACTCAGAAGGATTTGACATTTAACAGAAAAGTATTAACTAAAAGACTTTTGTTTTGAAATTTCAAAATAAGTAAGTAGTATCACCCTGGTTAGGGTCTTTTTAAAGGAAAATAACAATGTGATTATTGTGGTATGGCCAAAATTTACAAAGTGAAATCATGACATTTCTCCAGACTTCCCTGTGAATCAATTTGGGATTTTGTATTTACCCAGTATAACCTTTCAGCCCATTAGTTCAGCTGCAAAAGTCACATGAGAACTAATTGAATTCCAGCACAGCCTCTAACAGGTGCATTTTATAACATGTCAGATCCCACAGTTAGATGATTAAAGGACAACTCTCTACTGGGTTTCCAAGTAATAAACACCTATTTTCTATACAAAAAGCATAGAAAGGCTCTACCAGCTGAAATAACCTACGAAGCAGCTCTACTTGTGCTTATATATCCCAGTCGGAACCACACAAATCAACCTGTTCAACTCTTCCCACTGGTAGAATTCAGTGAAAAAAAAAAAAAAAAAAGAAAGACCAAAAACCTCATTTCTAAGATGTTACACCCAAAACATGAAAGAATTATCTGCTAATCAGATTAGTCTCTTGGCAAGACAAAAGCAGTTTTTGCACAGTCTTACCTTTGAAACATTATCTCTCACTGCCTTATGGCTAAACCACTGTGATCTGTTGTGGGCAAAGCTCTGATCAAGATTTATTTGACCCTCTTATTTCCATGTCTGTTGAGTGCACTGTCTTGAAAGTAAAACAGGTGTAAGTACAAGCTCTTTCACAATGATCTCATCAGGTCTCACAATCACAGAACACTTGTCCAACACTAAGTAGAAAAATTAAACCATCAAAACCAGATAATAGTGTGAAATTATGATGATTTTTCATGGATTAAGAAAACTTTGTGGAAAATAAAAAGATCACTCTTGAAAAATGTAAACAACCACATTTTCACCTGTTTTTGCATTTGTCTGTGAAACCTTGTTCATTTTAGATGACCATTTTTTTATCCAGCCTTTGTTCAGTAGCATTGCTGGTTCAGCATCCTCATTACACGCTCAGGTCAGGAAAAGAGCTGCAATTTTACCCACAAACACATTTTGGTTACCTAAATTTATCATTATTTATTTTTACTAGCTCATTTTGTTCTCATTCTGAGAAGTAATATAATGGTAACGTTACTTGTTCCATTTTTTTTCTGTTGCCTTATCAGCTGAAAATATGTAATTTTAGAAAAAAAAGTAGGTTACATTAGGCTTTCTCTGATTTAGGGCTCTGGTTTAATTACACCAGTTTAAGATGCCACTTGCTCCCACTGTCCAACACAGTAGCAATCAACACCTCTAAAGCACGCACACATAACTGTGCCTCAGCTGCTCTTAGCTTCTTAATCTTAAATGCCAGTGAAAGTGAAATTACTCTCAGACACTGCACCAAACCAGAGCAACAGAAATCCATCTGTGTCCACCCAGCAGCTGTCCTGTACTACCACAGTACAACCTCTCATATAAGGGCAAGGTACATGGCTGAGAGAAGAGATATCTTGAGCAAGAATAATGACATTCATCAGACAGAACCGATAAATTTTGTGAAGCCTGGGAGAAGTGATGGTTCTCTCTTGGGTTCAGTATCACTGGAAAAAAATTTTATGCAATGATAAACAAGAAGTACTGAAAGAGAAGCTCTCTTAAAGAAAAGCACCTCTGCAAGTATACAGCGGCGAAACAAAGTTAATAAACAGATAATTACACAGCACACAGGGACGATCTGACTGTTTTCAGGACACTCTGAGCACCCAGATTCAACTGTGATCTCACATAGTTGCTGATAGTACCAGGTATTTTCTGTCTTCAAATCCATAACATGGGCAGTACAGCCACAGTCAATTCACAGCTGCATTTTCAGTTTCACATTTCAACTAGGTCCATGCATTTATATCCAAGCTTCACCTATGTTTTTTCTCTGAATTTAGTAGGTGCTGCCTGTATTATTAAAACACCTACAGCTTGAAGGAAAGAATAAAATATTTCCTCTGTGTGAAGTAGTGTGCCCCAGACTCTGCTACATCAATGCCATGGATAGATGACAGATTGTCTCAAATTATTCAACAGCTTCTGTGGCTGTACACAGTTCCACAAGTGGAACCCACTAGCTGTGCTAAGGGGGTCCTGGTGAGAGGATTCTCCTGCACCCCTTGCAGAGCAGCAGCTCAGCATTCACATCCTGCAACATTCAGGACAAACATTTCAACTGGAGAAACTAAGGTAAGATCTAATTACATTTCACAGTAATATCGGTTTCTACTAAGACAAGTTAGTGTATAAAGCTATTTCAAAGTCGTATTTGTCCTTCAGTAAGAACAATTCTTCACCCTTCACCCTGCTCTGATGGTTCCTATCCACGTTTCTATCATGCTCCTACCTTTGCACTTAATCTCAAATCGGAAAAAAGAATATGTAAGTAACCAAGCCAGTATTCCAAAGGAGTACAAACCACAAACAAATACTATATTAAGAAAAAAGTATATTCCAGTCATTCCTGGGCTGATCAGATTCCGTAAAACTGTTTATTAACGAGGGTATGCTCTCTGCATTAAGTTTTACAGCTCCTGACTTTGCAATATATCATGAAGGCTCCTTATGTGCCAGTCTTTTGGTGTAAAATGTAGTCTGGACCTCCACAGTCTTTCTGATTTGCAATAAAAATCACACCTTTTAGAGGAAAGAAAATCGCTCCTCTCTGTATTCATGGTGAAATATACAATGAGTTCCTTTGAAGAAAAAAAAATGCCAATTTTTCCTCACTGAATTTTTAGGGCTTTGATGATGTGGTTACGATAGCAAATAATGAAGGTTATGTTAGCTACTGCCAAAAATTTAAGAACACCCTTTTTTTTTTTTCCCTATACTGCAAAAATCAGCATTTTGCATGAAAGAATGGTAAAGCATATTTTTATATGTCAAGGAAGGCAGCCTTTTTTTTCTCCCTGTCCCCCACCCCTTGAAAGTTCTTCCAGACTGTCTGCTGTTATCCTTCACACAAAACAGCATCAAAAGTAGCATTCAAAGAAAGGAAGCTGCAAGAGATAAATTGCTGAAAATAAAGCCTGCTACTGGAAAATGTGTTTTCAAAGTTTCTGTAAGGCTTTAAGGTTTGTTTCTCTAGTGACGCAAGCTTGTGAGAAAAACTGTATGGACAAACCTGTCTAGAGATTAATCTATTTCAAAGCTATTGCATACAAATGTGTTTTTATGTAAATGTCATTCATGCTTTAAAAAGTAATCCTTTTAGAATCACTGTGTATCTCAGAGTGGTGTTTTTTCAATGAAGATTTAATTTCAATTTATATTTATGCTTATATACGCACAAATATTGTTTCAAATAATTTTCTCATCAGCAAATAATATTTCATTTTCTTAAAAACAAACCCAAAATTTTGTTTCAAAGATTGTCAATATTCCATTCATTTTTTTTTGTTTTGATCTTTTGTGTTGTCCTTGTATTTCATTATGGTGTTAATTTATTTCTTTATGAATAGTGAAATTGCATTACCATCCTAGCACTATTTATGTACACCCTGTCACTAGTAACCTAACAAGGTACATCTATGGGTACTGTTGTATTCTAGTAGAATTAAACTGTCATTCAATGTTGATTGCAGAAAAATTTGTGTCACAAGTACAGTCTATGGATATAAAAGAACAATAACCTCAGCCTGGCATTTTCAGAAGAAGAAACTGAATTTATAAAAGACTTTAAGACATCTGTAGTTCAGCTTTTTTTCTCAGACTGAGAATACAGAGGTTTTTGGGGTTTTATTTTTGTTTTGTTTTGTTTTGTTTTGTTTTGTTTTAAAGGCTGAAAAGGCTGAAAATAAACTTCCTTCTTATGTCTGTTAACATGTCTGTATTTTTTACCTTTATGTTACATGGTTGAATTGAAGGAAAAACAACTGCTCCTCTCAGAGGTTTTGTGCTATCGCTTTGTCTTGCGCGGTGCTGATTGCGCTGTCGGCAGCCTGTGTTTGCAGGGCTGGGTTCTCTAGATGCATCTGTGTTTACATCCCTCCTGTGGCCAGCCTGAGCTGAAGCCTTTTAGCCCCTTTTAAAACCGGCCCTAGTGGTGTTTAACAAAACCCAGTGTCACTGAGATCACTTACTCCCAGGAGTCGATCCTGCTCAATTTCTACCTTCCACTGACACTTTGACATAAATGGGCAGGCAGTCCTTCTGGTCTGGAGATAGGAGGGGTGAAAAAAGTGTGAATTCAAACAGCTGTTGATAAATTGCTCTACAAGGCCTTCGCTATTAATTTCTGTCAGTAGACAGTAAAATGGCAATGGCTGCTCAAACTGTTCCAAAAACAACACTTCCTGTGACAGGACAGACCACACTACACTGACAGATTGGAATTGGTCTTGTGCAATTGGCTAGTGAGTGCTATCTAAAATCATACAGCTGGTGTTGAACAGGGGTATTGTTCTCACTCCACGTTACAAATATAAGCTCCACATAAATAACGAAGAGAGGATCATGCCCACATATCTGCTCATTAGAGCAGATGGGCTTTTGTAAGCTACCTCTGGCAACATTTGTCTTTTGTGAAAGAATTTCCATACATTTCCTTCTCTGAACCCTCCCACTGGTTTCATCTTTCCAAGAAGGTGACACAACCTATAGGTTTGATTTTCTGCTTGAGATTGACTTGGAACTTGTCAAAGGCAGGCAGCTAGAAGTGCTGTTAGGATACAAGTGCCAATTTTTGTTTAGCATTTTCTGAGGCCTTCGCATTGCCAAGAAGAAGATAGAGAGAGAGGTAGAGTCTGAGAACAGAAAATAGTTTTGTTTGGAAAGAAATGGACAAACAGAGTTGTTCACATAGCTAGTGGATGTAGACAAAGTTGTCACACTGACTTCAAATAAAAAGCAAGATAACAGATAGGATTGTTCTGTCTTCTACCCAGGTTTTATGTAGAGAAGACCCACCTTGCAAGCTAACAAGTGGGCGTGACTGGCAGTGGTTTTAGCACACCTATTGAAATGTGTAAGGTTAATGCTGCACATCACAAGAAGAACCAATTCATTAAGCTATTGAAGTAGTGCTTATGATCAAAGTGCTTATTAAAGAGAGAGGATTGCAGAAGTTAAGGATCAAAGGAAAAGTGATAAACAGCTCACTTGATAAGTTCAAGGAAGATTATTAGTGCTGTACTCTGACTGGGGAAATCCACCCTGCTGAGTTGCATGTCAGAAAAACATCTCATTGATCACTCATTTAGGTTGGGATCAGCAATGCTGTGTTACTTGTTTGGGTCCATACTGCAGTGTTTCTATAGGTTAACTCATTTTTGTGGTCCTGCCTTGGGAAGCTCTCCCTCAGAGAGCACCAGATGGCATAGCCATGCTCTTAATGCTCTTCTTCTAAGGCTAGGTTAGCATCATGCATCACTTTCAAGCAAAATATTATAAATTATGTCATAATTTTGGATATGTGCCTATCCAGACCATAAAACAGGGTGTTTTATGGAGGATTTGTTCTCTCTAAAATTCCGGCAGTCAGTAGTAGGTTGCTAATTTAAGGAAAAAAGTGACCTTCCCCCATAGCATAGAAGTTTAATATTGCTTTGTGGGAGAGTAAAAGGAAAAAGGAACTTGTGCCAGAGATTGTGATAGCACAGTCAGTCAGCTAAACAGGCCCACTCTCAAGTCTTTCTGTGGAGCAGTTTGGCTTACCCTTGCAGAAGGCCAGGTGATACAAGTGAAGAAATATAATGGCTGGAATTGCTTGTTAGATTGAAGCATTAGATTAATAGCTGCAAAAAGAAAACCGACATTTGCATGACTACTCTTTCATATCCATGATATTTTAACAGACTTTCCTGCAAGGGCTCTTTCATCACAATTACTGCAGCACTGCCATTTGGCAATTGCTGTTTAAAAACGTTGTGATACCATGTGAAAATCTTCCAATAACATTCTTGAGAGACATAATTTTGTTTCGTTTCCATATACCTCTCCCAACTTGTTTCAGGGTTAGAAACATTTGTATGGAAGCGAGACTTACCCCTTAGGGCTGTATTTTCTTAAAAGTTTTGCCCCACAGTAAATTCCCTAATTTGAAAATGCCGATGCCGCTATCACACATGCAAAGATGGTGACTTCACAGGCAAAGACAATCACCAGCAGGTACAGTTATACAATTTGCACCTACAATCACAGTGATTCCACAGTTTATCTGGGCATGTAAATGTTCACATACAGTGAATATGCAATAGCATATCTGAGTGATATAGGATTCTCCCTTTGGATTTATTCTTTTCCTGTTGCATATTGTGCATATATATTAATACATGTGTATGCCTGGTGAGAAAAAATGTGGTGACTGCTATATCCTAACAGTTATTTCCTATAAAAATTATGAAGTGGTTGAAAATCACATAATATGGGCCAGAATAATGATATCCTGGATAAATTAAGTTCTGTGATTTCAGGTGAAAACCAATTAATGGTAATTTAGCAACTCAAACAACAATAATTACCTCAACTTCATATGTATGTTTCTAAAATAATTTAAAACAAAATATGAAGGAAAAACACGGAAAATATACCCATGCATTTCTTGTGTTTTAAATCATCTAGTATAACAAGCTAAAACTTTGGGAGACTTTGTTAGAATTGGTAATTTATACGAAATAAAGGTGTCTACCTCAGCAGCAGTTATTTAAAAAAAATTAGGTAACAGCACTAAATTGTGTGAGAGTTCCCAGGAAGTTTCCAGTGCCCAAAAGATCAGCCCTGCATTTTTCATAATTGGAAAAGTTTTTCTGGGACGATGAAAATGAATCTTATGTCCATAAGGCATAGCAGGGATACATGAAATCTCCCTTTTGCTCCTGGAAAACAGGAAATGTGGAGCAGTCTCTCACTGTTAAGCTACTGTTCCCTATTGCATTACTTAGACATACTAATAAGTGAGGATGATAAAGACACTTTTGTCACAAATTGACTAGAGGGAACAGAAGATGAATTAGATAGGCGAAAATGAAAGGAGCTTAGTTTGAAGCCATAAAGAGATTCAGCCTTGCTGTTTATTTCTGGTTTTGAAAGATAAAGGAGACAGATAGCATGGCATTTCTTATGCTGTCTATAGATAAAAGTATAATGTTACCTTGGGATCTAAGAATTAGAGAGTGGATATGCTTATGGGTCTTTAAATATCCAGTTAAATTTATAACTCTCTTCCATATAAATACATTTGGGTAAGAGGATGAAATTTGCTAAAGGAAATTAAATTAATAATGTTTATTGTCTCCATGATTGACACAAGCTTATTTCCTTATTTTGAAAATGTCAAAAAAAGAAACTAGAGTTAAGGACACTTGAATAACCAGTCTAAATGTGTTCCCTGATATTGAGCAACAGATATTCACACTGGCTGAGCAGATGCTTGTTCCTAGCTTGAAAATTCTTGTTTAATTGACCTTCAAGAAGACAGCTATCTTGCTGAACCTGAAGAATGACATCATATTCTGCTTATCACACAAGATTTCACATTGCTGCAGGATGTTCAGCCCATTTAGAGGATGTGACACCGATCCTCAGCCTCAGTGAGCATTATTCTTTGTTTTGTTGTAGTATGAATAAAATAAAATCAGATAAACATTTACTACTACCCTAGAAGCAACCTTGTACGAAAAGGAAAGAATCTGTGTGAAGAGCCAAGAATATGATGAGTTCTCAGTTCAAGTTTTTCATTGATATGTTCCTACTTTCTTCTGGTAAACAAGACTACATCACTTTTCCCCTTCACTGCACCCTCATTCATTGTGAAATTTGCCTGAGAATACAGTGAATCCACTCTCACTTTTGATAAAACTCAGAACAAAGACTATTTCTACAATACCTAAAGAGTAATGTTTTAGCAATTATTTTTAACTATTTCAGGATTTAACCTCTCCATATAGTAAATGTAGCAAAGGCTCTGGTGGGAAGAGATTTACTGCATTGTATAATTCATAACTGTTAAGGCACTTCTCCACCTCAAAACATAAACAATGCAGGAATAATTTCAATCTGTAGAACCAGTCTGAACTAGACCCAAATTAAAAAAAAAAAAAAAAAGGCAAAAACAAAAAAACAACCAACCAGGGGCTTTGGATATTATATGCCATAAAAAAGTTGTCAAGTTTGCCACCATTAATTAGAGCTGAAAATTCACTTTCCCCAGTGAGAGGTTGCAGTGAGTAAGAAAACTGTAAAGGACATATTGGCACATCTCTGCTACTTCTATAATTAAGCCAATCACAATAAATGCTTGCCAAGTGTTCCTCTGTTTAAAAAAAAATATCATTGCATTGAATCTTCTTCTGGATTTTAGGCCTTTTTCATCATGATTAAAGAAGGCTAGACCGGAAACAGACTACTTAGGATAACAGCATGTTGCTTTCAGGGATGAGGAGGATGGAGAGGAAAGGAGCCAACTGTGCACATACAAAATTAGCTGAATCAAAAATGCTTTTTGAACATTTCCATACATTGCAGTTCTAATAAAACTGCTGGATTTTAAGTATATTTTGCTGTAACATTTTGCCTTACCTCATATAAAGACATATATATATATATATCATATATAAATATATACAACTGAAAATGTTCAATTACAGTTTAGTTTCATGGTCACAAGTAAAAGAAACTTAGATAAGCCTTCACAGAAAAAAGCTGTGCTTTACTAGTCCCATTCTATAGAACTCATTGCTTCATGTCAGTTCATTAGATACTTACAAAACTTAACTTTGCATTTTTTAAAAACAAAATTTGATTGAAAATCAGCTGTAAAATCCAAACCTGATTGATGTTTACAAAAGTCTGGTACAGACATTGCATCTCATGACTAATTCTTTAGTAGAAATTAAAGTTACTGCATGATGTGGCCGAATGTGAGATGCAGTTTTCTGTGCTACAGAAAGAATTGGAAAACCCCACAAACTTATCTTGTTTCAAGCAATTTAGAACATTGCATTGTTGTGAAAAAGTACCTAAGCTTTAATTTCAGCATTTTTTTTAAAATTATTGTACCAAATTTGTGGGGTTTTACAAGAATGCTCACAGGCACTGAACAGATATGAAAACTGTCACTTGGGAAACTCAGACATGGGGAACAATATTCTGTTTATCTCTCACATACAGTAGACAAACTTTCTCTTAAACAAACCTCCTTGCAGGGAGCTATGGAGTTGCCCAGTCCAGCAGTGGCAGCTTTGCAGAGCCAAGTAACTTTTGGTGAGCCCTTGAGCCATTAAAACCACAACGGGAGCTCTTCATGGTGCATTTAATTTCTTTCCTGTCCTTTTCCTCATTCCAGTTTTCTACTGAATTCTTACCCTCTTCTCCTCCTCTCTTTCTGTCATCTATTCATCTGAACAGCAATAGCTGTTTCTGGAAAATGTGTTTCCTGGAACTATAGGGAGAAACCTCCTGGTGTCCAGAGGGAATCTCTTTAACATTCTACAGTCTCCTGTAAGAATTTGCCCCAGTGTTTTTCAGTTCTGGGTTCTTCTTTCTCTGTTTCTCTTGCTTCTCTTTGATTAGTTTGTCCAATATTCCTAAATTCTTCCTGCCAATCACTCAGTCATACTCCCCAGTATGCTGTCTGTTCTGCAGCATTTCCAGGTCAAGGTTTGAAAGGCAATGAATAAGCAGGAATAGGCTTAAATGCCACAATGTCAGTGAGAACCATAGAAGGACAGGAAGAAAGAACCCTCAGTGAAGCAGTACCCTTCTTCAAAAGAAAAAGGAAAGATTATGCACAGTCTTAATCTAAATGCTACCAGCATGAGAAAGGTGTCATCACTTGCTAATTGTAAAACTCTTCCAGAATGTCCTACAAATCTCACTGCCTCACAAATTCCAGGTATAAGCCTGAAAATTGTTGGTCCTTGGTTTCTCTGTGAGGATTGGTAACAATCACGATGTGCTCTCCACAACGTGCCCCTCTCACAAAAATGGGGGCTGATACTGCCTGGCACTCTGCAGTTCTACCAACTGATAAATTTCTCTGCTTTGATCACCTAAAAGCAAAATCTACCTTCATATATTATCTACTGTTGAGAAGCTTTATCCCCGGGATAGCAGGACTAAAGGATTGTCATTCAGTCACATCAGATTTTCACTTTGGAAATTGTCTATCTGTAATCATACTAGAGGCCTATAAATGCAGATGACCTATGCTGTCAGGATTACATCTGTAGCACCTCAGAAGTGTGAGGAAAATGTGCAGATGGTAATTAAGATTTTCCATTGTGGTCTGAAAGCTATTAACATGTTGTGTGTAGCTGTATTTATTGTGCATTGTCAATATTTGCTTCTTGACAAGATGTGGTCCCTATCATTATAAAAAAATGCTTGACACAAGGTGGTGAAAAAACATTGCATGTTTGGATTTTCCTCTCATTTTAGTCTCAGTGATGACAAAAGAGGTAAGGAGTTGTCAGGCTGTGTATTTATTCTTTTCTAATTCCTTTTTTCAGTGCAGTTTTATATTTGGGTGAGGCAGGTCTAAAATTCATTGGTAATTTGAAAATTAAAAAAGCCAAAGAAAGTCTTCTAGCCTAAGCAATGGACTAAGCTCCTAGAGTCCCTCAGAAATAAGTGTAGATTTTTAGGCTAGTAGCCTTGGGGAGACCTTGTCTCACTTTCACGTAAAATACATAATAAAATTTGCATTCATGCCAAAAGGGTGTTTCAAACATGTTCATTTACTTCCAGATAAGTTTGTGTTTTATTCCTGTCCACTGAGACGTTCCATTCCAGATTTTTGCAATAATCTTTCCTTCTTGCCATACTGTACAAAGTCCCTCAGTTAAATGTCTATCTTTGCATGTTTTGATTAATATGGGAGGTAGATCTTCTGTAACACTGAGGAGATTTGTATTATATCCACACTCTTTTTCTGTTTTGTACTATAACAAACCAAACAAATGGAAAGTCAAACAAAAACTCCTTCAGTTCTCCCACAGATTTTTTCCAAATGTATCTCAAGGGAAGGGCTTGAGTTTTCCAGTCCTTCACCCCTTCCTGTACTGTCTGCTTATAATCTAACTTCATAAACTGGAAAAGAAGATTAGCTGCTTCTTCAGCTAGTCATACTTTCAGCAGTGAATAATATTTCTAACTTCCTTAATGAAAATGTACAGAATTTGACAATATGCATTGGTATTTGAATACTATTCTCCTCACTTTATCCTGAGCCTTGACTATGGAAGTCCTAGTGTCTTATCCATGAAATGCCTCTGAAGTTACTTCCAGGATGCAGAGGAAACTCTCCTGAGTTAAGAGGCAGTACTGTGGCAACCAGAGATCTCTTGTGCATACTTTTGTGGAAAGAAATGAAGTGTCCAGTCACGTACTAAGTAGGATCTTTGATTTGGTATGGCATGAAGCTCTTCCTTCCAGTACTCCCTTGTCCAAAATGAGGACCCTGTCTCATGACGAAATAATTTCAGCTCCTAATTAAGAAAAAAAAAATCAGCCATTAAAATTGGACATAAATAATGAAAATATGAACCTGAAAAATTGTCAAAGGCGAAAAAGCAATTCCTTTCCTTCCAACTCGCCCCGCCAAAAAACAGTCAATCTCCATACATTTGAAAAACTTTGATATAGCAACAGTATGAGTAATTGTACAGAAGAATATTGTGTTTGGAGATTTCTTACTCTTAAAAACATTTTTATCTTTTGTGTTTCTTTACAAAACTTCCCTGGGGCACCTCCTTGAGACTCTCCATGGAAAGCTTTAACATGGTCATTTGATAAGTGAATATTACTTGCATATCCATACATTTCCTCATTCTCTTTTTGCTTCATTTCAGCTAGCAAGCATCTTACCTAACATGCAAAGTGGGGTTAATCTGAGAAGAGCAAAGTAAACCAGAACTAGTTTAGAGCAGGCTGGAAAAAATCAAGGAATTGGGATTTTCATTTCATATTTTCAGATGTGTCAGACACAATTCTGAGCACTGCAGCAGAAACTGCAGAGTGACTTTTTTATTTCTGGTCAGAAACTTCACTGTGATTTTTCAAACACAGATGCAATCTTTAATCCTGAGTGACTGACTCTTCTTTAAACAGTTTGGTGAGCTAGCTTTCAAAAAAACCAGATGCCAATGGAGACAACACCTGAGGTTTTCCTTGTTCCTTTTTATGCCTACATAATTATAAATGAAAAAACAAAAAGGAGAGGTCAGAAGAGTAAGGAACTAAAATGTCCCTTTACCCCTGCAAGCTCTGTGTTGGAGTCTCTCTAGCTCTTGCTTTCACTCCCTCTGTATTTCTACCCTCAGAGTCAGTCTGAATGTGGACGTGAGTCTTTGCTTAGCTCATTGCAGAACAGAGGCCCAAATGACTGAAAGAGAAAGCAGAAATCTTGGCAGATTGCTAACATATCAAGTGTTAATGAATACAGTTCTCTAATTAGAAATGTCTGCAAGAACTGAGTAATAGGATCCTTTGTAAATGTGACAGTTTTTAATTTCTTTTGTTAGTAGAGTTTATACTTTTATGAATTAGAGCTTTTATCAAGCTGGCATCAGACTTTAGGAATGACAATAATAATTGAAATACAAATAGAGTTTCTTTTGAAATCACTAACTAAACTAATATTTTATTGAAATTCTTAGTTTCTGGACTTTATTAGGTTAATAGATACAATTTAAGAACCTTTTTTCTTCCTTGTTTTCTTTTGCTGTTCAAAAAAAAAATCCTAATGTATGTGAGGTTGGCTGGAATTTGCTAGCTAATTTTCAGAAACATCTTGACTTTTTTTTTTTTTTATTTAATTTGTGTGGCTTGTACATTTCAAATGTAATACCTCCCCAGATGGCAGACTTTGTAATTTGTGGCACCAGTTCAAAAAGGTATATTAACTGCCTCTAAACTGCTCAGCATCAAACATTTACTGGAATTAATTGTGAATTTGTTTAGTATTAATTAAAATACATCCCTTCCTTAGCATGAAGATTCAGGAGATGCAGGTGGGTTTACTTCTGTGTGACTTATATCCCATTTTATACCAACACCCCCGCTGAAAGAGAACAAAACACTGAAGACCCAGAGCAGCACATAAACATTCTGTGTCCCTTGAAGTCCTCTAAAGGAGCCTGAAAGGGATGGTTTCTTTCATTCTTGGCCAAACAGTGATAGACAAACAGGTAAAAAGGCAAGGAGAAAAATACCATTTACTCACTGTAGCAGCAGGAAATCAAGCAAAGAAAATAAACAGGGTTTGAATCCTGGGCCTTTAACCTGCTAGTCAGACAGATTTCTACAGTTTCATTCTGTGCACATTTGTGTGCTGGTAAATGATGAAGGGGAGGTAGAGGAACTGAAGGCTTGTGGGATCCCTGGGACTCCCACAGCTACGAGCACAGCTGTACAAACACACGCAAGCTTTGTTAAGGTAGGGTGGGCAATTGGCTGAAACTGCTGAGCCAATCTGACCTATAAATCCCTTGCAAAAGCTCTGCCTGAGAGAAAGCCAGAAGTTATGTGTAAATGTTTTACCCAGCCAATTGTTTTTGGTCCTCCTCTGTATATACATAAAATCTCTAACATCCTCCTGGACAGATAATTTTGTAAGTAGTTGCTTTGAGTGTCCTGCTGAATTCCTGATTACCTGGAGCAGAGCAGGGAAGGGAGGGGACGGTGGGTGGATGGAGGAACTAATAACTCAAGAACTCATTCAAATGGATGTAGAATTTTAAAGGATACGTGATATATCACATAAGCTGACGTAGGGCTAATGGCTACAGGAAGTCTATAAAAAAGAGAACGTGACATCCAGCAGTTTGTTTTGAGCAGCAGGATGATATGAATTGGTCAGAGTAGTAAGAGAAAGATTAGATTAATTATTTCAAATTGGACTGCAGTCTGTCTCTTCCCTTCCTCCTCCCAGCCTCTCCCAGTAGAACTCCCACTGCTCATTTGCAGATATGATCTCATATGAGGAAACAGCATCGCAACCCTGCACTGTCCTGAGTGCATGTGGACAAGCTGTACCAGAGCTAGTCCCCAATAACCCTTACCATGCAAATCACAAAACCATCAGCACCCTCCATCAGCAAAAGAAAAATAAGGGATCTTTCTCAGTTTTTTTTTTCCTTTCCAAACATTTCTGAACTCTGTGTGACCTTCTTTACAACTGAATCTAAGCACCTCTAAATATGTAGCAAATTTAGACAGTAGAAAGCAAAGTAACACATTGCAAACCAAAGGAAGATGAAGGAAGTAATGAGAAGTGAAACAAAGAGAGCTAGAGATGAAAATAAGGCAGCCTAAACCAGAGAATGTTGAAATAAAACATATGGATTAGAGTATTAAATGCAGCATGAACTGTGTGACTTGCCCCCATTTTCTTCCCCTTCGCCATCCTTACCACCACCTAAAAAGCAGTTAAACTACAGGGGGATAATATCACACTTGGGATTTATGGAACAAAATCAATGAGAGCAGTGGGAGTAACGTCACTTCTGTAAATGATCAAAATCCACCAATTACAGGGAGGTGTTAATCCTCATCAGACCCGTTTGCTGCTGTGGCAGCATTTGAAGTAAAGCTGCTCTGGAAGTGTTACAGGACCAGCTATTCTCACAGCATTTTGAAAAATAAAAGTATTTCCACCCAGGCTTCTTAAAAGAAGTTTGAAGTGTAGGAGAGAAAGAAATGATTAGGAGTAAGGAGGGAGTAAAGCATCATGATTTTGTTCATCTACTGGTTAGGAATAAAAAAAAATCTAGGAAATGTTGGGGGGTGGATCCAAAATTCCCTGGATGAGTTGTCCTGCTAGAGCTTTTCTCCAATGTCTTTCAATGATCTCTGGACCTCCTCAGTGCTGTTATAACTCGGTAACTGGATGTCAATTATTTATGCATGTATTTATGCTGCATATATTTATGCTTTATATCAGAGGAAAACAGAGTTAAAATATTGTTTCATCTCTACTTACTTTAGCTTGCAACTGAATTTCATTGCTAGATGAGCAGAGATCCACATCCTCTAAGCTCACATCCTCTAAGCTCCACCTTATCAGGAAGGATCACGATTGTGGGGAGCTTGCAGTATCAAGTCTAAGAAGAAAAAAGCAAGAGCAAGAGGATGGTGCAGGTGTTGGAGGGTTGTTTTATTGTCTTAGTTTTTTCTCTTAAAATCCCTTAAGATTTCTGCTGTGGCACTGAGTAAAGACAGAGACAAGACATGAGAAATGAGGAGATCTGACCTTGGCAAGTCCTCCAGCAGCACTCAGACAAGCTGCCTGAACTGTGGCTCACGTAAACTTGCCACCCCACCCTGCCTCTGGCTAAAGGCTAGATGCTGTTCCCTGGGTCAGTCCTGCAGGGATTGGTGTCCTATGGAACCATCTACAGTTACATGAGAGCTGAAAGGCACCATTGTCTTGCACAAACCAATTGAAAGTGCCTTTTGGCACTTCTGCAAAGCAGAAGGACTCAAGTTTTGCAGGTAAAACAAGTCAGTAACAGGCCACTTGGACAGGCTGTGGAATTCTGTGCTTGGGAAGATTCAAAACACAACTGGACACAGCCCCGTGCAGGCTGCTGAGGCTGACCTTGCTCTGTGCAGGGGGCTGGACAAGGCCATCTCCAGAGGTGCCAGCCAGCCCCAACCCTGCTGTGAGCCTGTCACTCTGTGAACGACGGACTGTGTTTGCTTGGGCTTGACATGCTGCAGCATGACTGACAGCTTCTGCAGAAAAATGGAACAAAAGTAAGGCCACTCCTTCTCCCTACAATGGCAGGGTTTCTCTGCTGCACTACTTTCCTTCCCCACCAGTCAGCTGCCTGCCCTGCAGGCAGCCCTGCCCAGCATTGCTCCTTGCCTGGGCCAGCAGGAGCTCCCCAAACTGGTGGCCATGAGCTGCAGGGTCAGTACAGACAGGCAGGACTAAGGAAGCCCGAGACATCATCAACTATGGCACAGCCTTTTTATTGCCTGTTCGCTTCCTGTAGAGTGGTCACAGTCTGATCATAAAGTGCAACAAAATTTATTGGTAGCAATACTTTAATATTTATAAGAGATTTTTTCACTATTTTTCTTTTTGGTCACTGGAAAGGGAATGTCCTTTCCAGGAGACCAAGCAATGGAAATTTGTATAACCTTGTGAGAAATCATGACGTGCCAAATGCCCCCAGACCCCGATTGTACAAGGAATTTTGCTTTACTGAAATACTGTCCTGACTCTGGACTTCAGCAGATGGCATCTAGGTAATCACAGCTGAAACTCTCCAATAAAACTAGTAAATATTGTACTACTAATTCCTTTAGAAATGTGCCAGAGCACACAAAGCAAGAAATTAATGACATATTGCAAATTTCCAGTTTAGTCTTTCATGCTGTGTGCAATGTTTTACCGAAGTCTTAGCTTCCTGCTGTACTAACAAAATGAAAATACCTGAGGAGGTGGCATTTCATGATAACATTAGGCCACTAGAAAATTGTTAGCTGAAATTTCAGTTTCAGGTCTATAATGATGCTTATACTACTGTGACTTTCATTCCTTTCTGAAAAGTGTTACCAAATGCTGCCTGACAAAGACATGTTACTTACTGATGGAAATCAGTACTTATTGCTAATCTGAAAAAACAAAGGCCAAATGAAAGTGGATTATGTTCTTTCCTCATTTACCTTCATGTATTCCACTAGAGGTTCAAAAAGTCTATCTAGAATACAAAATATTTTGCAGCTGGTGGATCAGAACTTACTCTTCATACCCAGGGCAATGTGCTTCCAGATGATTAATATGTTTTTACTGACAGAGAAAACAAGGAGTGAAATCTTGGTTCATCAAAAGCTAATGCAAAAAAGACACTGGCTTCTCTGAAGCTAGGATTTCATACAAAATATAGCCGTAGCTCTGATTTAAACTGTGATCAATAGAGATGTTATAGTTTAACTTGTAGTCACTGAAATACATTACTTGTATATTCATAGTCTTGGCTCTAAACACTTAGCTTGCCATTTGTGGTTCATAGTCCATGTCTAGTAGAAACCACTCTAAACTGAGGAATCAGAGCTTTCCTTGAAAAAAAATTTACACATTTTGGTTCCAAATATGGATTCTGAGAGCTTAGGTGGAAAGCACTGCTTTGAAGCCATTAGTAAGTTTGTGCCTTGTTGAGTTCTCTTTTGAGACCTTCCTTGTGAAGAAAAGAGCACTTATGTGAATATTCATACTACACCTAACTGAAATTATAGATAGGGATTGTAAATCCTATCAAAGAAAAGAGTTGTTGCTTTATCTCAAATGAAAATATGAAAATTTGGGGTTTGGCAGTATTTATATGGTTGTCATGATTAATTTTTTTTTTCTCTTTCCAACCCGGAGCAACCTACAGCTCTATAAATCCTACTAACAAGGAATTTAAAATAGAGATTTGTCTTTCTAGATTTTTAGAGTAGTTCTTAAAAATGAAAGACAAAAATTCATCACTGTCTTGTAGCTTGTCCCTTGGGTGGGATTTTCTCCTATTTCTTAATGTTCCTCCTTATCTACTCTGCTACACCCATATCTATCAGCTGGCATGCTTCATTCGACTTAAGCAATTGACTGAAGACAGGAAGTCACTTTGTTTATAGAAATGATGAGTTAGAGCTCTAAAAGTGTTATAAAACAAGACATAGTGTGGTGCTCCTGTTAAAAGATTTTAACATTTTTCAAGGGTCAAGTTTCATATAAGAAGTGTTGTTTTCCCTTGGGGAATTTTAGCTTAACCAAATCATTCAAATTGTTTGAAGTTCTCTCTGAGATCCATGCGCTTGTCTACACTGTTAATCTGCTGTCTACTTTGATGTTTCATCATGACTAAGCATTTTTAGGTGAATCTGAATGCTAATAGAAAATGATAATGAAAAATGATGTTTCAGTTGGTAACTTGTTCAGAAAATATGCCGACAGTATGAGCGAACAAAATATACTGTATTAGTATTCCCACAAGTCCCATTTAAGACTGCTCTTTTTTCAAGTTAGAGGCATTAATAACATGTATGACTTTCCTGTACATCCCTATATTGTGTGTCCATACTATTTTATAAATATTTTTCAAAGATATCAAAAAATTATTTCAAAATATATCAGTTCAAACTGCGTAATGCATGTCAAATTCTGCCTCTGTAAAGGATATAAATGGAAGGACTTTTAACATGTTTATTTAATGTTTCTGCTCAGAGATTGACCAGAACCCATTTTGGGAGCACACTGTTAACTACTGAGGTGAAAGACACAGAAAGCTCTATTGCACATGCCTGTTTACCAGTTTATCACATCCACACCTTTAGGGGGAAAAAAAACAGGGAAAAACAGCAGGTGAAATATTTCCCTTCATTGGGGCATGTGAAGTCAAAGAAGCTTCACTGATGAAATACTGTGAACAGAGGGAGAGGTGAAATCTTCCAATTTAACATAAGAAGGAGTGGTGACTGATGAGTCTTTCATAGATCTGACTGGTCAGAAAAATTATATTTGTGCAGGCTTAGCACCAAACCCTGCTACTAGCACTACTGGGTATTTACTGATTTTGCCACCTGCAGCTCTGAAGAAAGCACCTTCAACAGACTTGACTTTCTGAACAATGAGAAATTATGACAGAAAACAGGGAGTCTTCTTAAGGTTCAGCTTCCAGGAAAATGCATTAAAAGATAGATCCTTGAAAGAGCAGAACACAAAAAAAGTGACATCAACATGAGACAGCCAAAATGTGTAACTCGAGAACCCTAAATATGCTAAGGTTATATTTTGGAATATAACAAATGCTTCCCAAAAGACAATGCAGATGTTGTGAATTATCACTTATATCATTTTAGCACTGCATAATTCCAGTTATAAGCTGGGATGCTACTGATCCATACATGTGCACTTAAAAGGGAAATCCCCCTGGTCTAGGTTTCAGCTAGCTTGTAATCCATAGTTTAAAGGAGATGTTATGAAGAAAAGGAAGTGAATGCATTTATGAAAATGTTACATAATTAACTCCCTCTTTGTCTCTGATGACTGAAGTTCTGGGCTGATATTCACATCAAATGAATGGTTTTGGTTTGAGTATTCTTGCTTATGACACTAGCATGAGTCCTAAGTAAAATGAGGACACTCCAGATAATTGCTGTATTTCTGACTGTTAATGCTAAAATTAGTAAGCTCGGAATTATTTCTGAAAGTAAGTTTTGAGAACTGGCTCACAGTATTTCCAACTGCAGCTCCAAGGTATTTTTAATTGGCTTTTCCACTGTGTTTCAAAGTGTTAAGCTATCTGTTACAATTTATTGGCAGCTTTAAGAAGTACTCCACGTACACAGGCAAAGCTTACAGCTTTAGTTACTATTTCTTATGCATTTACTCTGCTGTTTAAATGGTAGAATCTTTATGTCAGCCAGACTATTTATGAAGTGCTTTGCTCAAAATGGTTTAGGGATAATAGGTTATATTCCTACATCATGAGTTAAGGAGTTAAAGCTGACTGAGAGAGCAACTAGTCTCTTCAGTTGTTTAGGCTGCAGACAGGGTGATCTCATGGTCTTCCCCACAAAGCAGGAGGTTTTGAATATCTGGATAAGAGATAAAATATTTGAAAAGTTGAACTATGCATAGGGGAAGAAATCAGGAAGATAATGTACAAATTTAACATCTGGACTCCTCATTTGGTATAATGCTTTCTTGATGCAGCAGTGGATAATCTTTCCTGGAACTGCTGGTAGCATAAGTGCCAAGAGACATTTCCCCTGTGTTTAATTTTTAGTACAGTCATTCATTATTAAAAAACACACATTGAACAACTGCCTAAAATTAAGTGTGAATACTCAAACCCAGAGCATCTATGCAGGAGCAATTATTTCACATCAAACAGAAGATTTGCCAAATGGCTCTTGGGGTAGTGAGGTCCTCCTGGAGCTCAGCATCCATGCAGTTACATGGTGCAGACCACACCAGCCTGAGTATGGAATGCTCTGGATGGAGCTGTGATGGCTGGCTCTCAGCTCTCTCAGGAGTTCACCTGAGAGCAAGGATACCTCCAAGTTACAGATATGAGCTCCTAGATTTAACATTCCTTTTCCCAAATTCACATCTGCTTTTGGGGTGGAGGTTGTGGTTTTGTTTTGTTTGTTGCTGCATTTTGGGGGGTGGAGTGAAAGTTCTCTTTTGGTGGTTTGAGATGTATTTTAGGACATTTATGCAATACTGCTTCAATATCATCAAAAGTCTGACCAGTCTTGCCTAAGCATAGGTATCTCTGAGCCAAAACTCCACTGAGCAGACACAAGGAGCAGTGCAAGTCTGTTTCCAATCCTCATTCCAGAAAGGATGGAATAAATGTATGTTCTTTCTACACTGCAGCAAGATTTTGTTTTTTCAAAAGTGGTATTTTGATTTATTCTGCATCATTCAGAATGGTTATATACGGCATCATTCTTGCCACTGTGCCCAGTTACACCTTCATCATCTGAGGCTCAACAGTTCAGTCTCATTCGTTCATTTTGCATTTTCTCCCTCTGTCCTGGTGTATGTAGGAATAGTGTTCTCCAACTCTCCCACTACAGCCAGGAGTCACTGCCACTCCCCCCTGCTCCAGCTGGAGGCATAAAATGTCAAGATCATCAGTTTAGATATGAACAATATGCTGGAAACAGCAATGTGATAAGAAAGCCACCACATTAATAACAAAAGGTGTAAGAAAAGGACTCACACAGAAACCACATGACAACAGAAAATACCAGATAGCTTCCTCACCACATTTGCTGCACTGGAAGGAATCCCTTCTGCCCAGAAGGGAGAGTGGTGGTGCAGAATTACCTTCATGTCCTGGCCACACCTTCTCCTGGCCACAGCAAAAATTATCCCTGTCCTGACCTGAACTAGGACACCCTCTCAAACATCTCTTTAAAAAGCCAGAACTCTACAAATTACCTACGGTTCATAGGAAATAAAATGCTATGGGCAATTCCATTTGTTGCCATTTATCTACACATAGCACAGAGATTTTACAAGTGAAAATCCAAATTTTCATGTGTTTTGCTTCTACAAAGTACAAGTTCTTGAATGAGCATAGAATTGCAATTTCTTTATTTTCAGCAAAACATGTAGGAAATGTTTAGTCCACTGCAGGCTTTTATTTTGTTTTTATTTTTTTGTATTTCTACATCTCCCTCTGCCTAATCCCTCTCTCTCTGCACGCACCCCACCTCCACTGCCTTTTGTATCCCCAACATTCTAAGAAATAGAAAAATTACGTTACAAAAAAAGTCAAAAGGTTCAAAATCGGCACTGTGCTACGGGACACGAAGACAAATCTAAGTCATCTTCAGATTCTCAGGCTTAAAAAAAAAGGCTTTCAGCAGAAGTGCTGAAAGGAGGGGCTGAAGTAACCATGTACTACAGTGAAGGGAATGAACAAGGCTTTTAACTCCTTGGCTTTCCCTTGGTGTAGTTAGTCATGTCATACACCCACCCACTCCTGGAGATTCTCACCCACACTGTGCCCACGTGCTGAGCTCAGCTGCTGCCCTGGAGTTCTATTCCACTCACTGGAGTGTGAATTGCAGGATGGGAACCAAAGGTTCTGCAAAGTTAGGAGTGGGTACCTACCAGCAACTATACACAGAGGGAGGAGAAACTCCTCCAGATCACAAACTGTTTTCAGCCCAGAGGATTTTCTGAAGATGATTCAGTTTGTTGTTTTGCAACTCCCCCATGCATCCAAGTGATCTAAACCTTACAAAGACCTCTGAGCTCTTAGTTGTTAGTGGGTATAATGGTAAAATACACTTTGAATTCCAATTGAAGTCTTAAGATAACTTTTCCTTTACAAACACTGCTGGGGTAAAATCCAGGGAAGACAACTGCTAAAAACAGTTTAAAGGTACTTTTGAAGGTCATGTACTCTATGCTCCTATCTTACAACTGTCTGGAATTCAGTACTTATATGGACATAGTCTATAGCCACAGGTCTACTGAACCAGCAGATAAGCATGGTTCCTAAATCATATTGGAAAAATAATAAATCTAAGTCTCTACCAAAACTCAGGAGTAATTTTAACTGGAAAAAAAAAAAAAAGTCTATGACCAGCAACCCTGGAACATTAGCTAAAATATGACACCTGTGGATACTGGTCATTTCTGGGATTCTTATAAAAGAATCTGATCCCAGAAGACCATAAAAAAAAAAGCAATCATAATGGCAGCACCTCAACAGGGAGTTACATAACTAACTAACTTAGTTAAATAACTAAACTGGCTCCTGGCACTCGCCTTCGACATCTGGATTTCCAGACCCAAATTTAGGTAAGCTATGTGGATACTTGTCAACATCTCATCTTTCAAAATTTTTGCATTTCATGTAATTTGTTTTTTCATTTTAATCATAGTGGAACAATTTTTTCTTCATAAACTGCATTTGGTTTCTTAATAACAGTGGCCGATCAAACTAAAATTTGGAGTGACACTCTGCTTGTTGCTCCAACAGCCACATTTTGTGTCCCCTTCACTGGACTGTTTACAGTGCTGAAGACTTCAATTTAACCTTGGCCTACAAGTGCATCTCCATTACAGTAACTGTAACTGAGGCTCTGTGATGATTTAATCTGGCAAGAATATTTCAAGAATAATTTCAGAGTAGACTGCAGCACCAGCTTGGAGAAAATTTCAGTATCTTTCCCATAAGGGGACAATGGCATAAGTGAACAAGGTTCAGTCACAGAGTCCAGCACTTCTTTAATTCAATAGGTGCCAAGACTGAAGCTGATCATCTTGAAAATACACTTAGTAATCATAACAATAGTAGTTATTTATTTGTGTTTCTATAGTTCACACAAACATTCTACTTGTTAAAGAAAGAAAGACCTCAATCATATTATATGACCACATTCATCAGCCTTCCGTCTCCTCTTTATTTTTTTTTTTTTGAGATAGATTATTTCCTTCAGATCTAATTGCCAAAAAAATCTGTAGGCATACAGCAGAACCATTGCTGGTTTAAATCTCCTGTATTTTTTCAACTGCTAAATGTAAGACTTTATGTTTTAGATTTTCATACAGAAAATATACAAGAGCTTTGTGGAAAATGTGTCAGGCATGCAGTAAAGTACACTGTGCCAAAAGTATGGTATGTTTCTTCAGATAGTCTTCCTCAGGGATTTCATTTGAGTAGATCCTGGGCTATATTAACATTACTTTGTTAAAATTTTTCCTTTTCCACTGTCATTTGACCATTCATAGATACTTCTTATTGACTAATGTCTTTTTTTGTTATCACATTCACAGGAAAGTCGCATTTCAGCTAACATAATAATGGGATATAATGTCAGGAGATCCATAAACCATAAGACCACTAATTCTAACACATTGAAGACAAGTTATATGTGTGGCAACATAAAGCAGGGTGACATGTAGTATTACAAAAGGTGTCATAGAACTGGTGTGTGTATGACACTATTCATTTTTTGTCCAGATATGACAGAAACCATCCTGGGAGATATATATGTATGAATATATATATATATATACACACAGTATGAAAAAAACAGTTTAAAGCACCATCAGAAATAAGTCCTGGCCTCTACACAATTGTTTAATTTAACATTCTGAAGATGTGATATCATTTTTACCTAACTATAAAAGAGTGAGCTTTGAAGTAACACTTCAGAAAATACTGAGTCATTTCCTGATTGAAATACAAATTGACTTTCAAAGTTGTCATTGCTTAAATCAGCTCCGGGTGCCACTAATCTGTAAGAGAAACTCCTTATTTTAATAGATTCACAGTGGAAACAGATACAGCTATAGGGACAAAGTATTTATTTTCCATCATAATATTTTTCAAGGGCTCTGACATCAAAGCAAGGAAGTGTTAATGCAGCTTTTGTTGAGTTGCCTTGACACAGTGAAAATTTCTTTACACCAGTTCAACCTTTTGGAGACGTATGTAGAATTTTTTGCTTAACAACAATAAAAATACTTTAAAATTTTGTGACACCTCTTGCTCAGTGAACACAAGGCACTTTACACACACAGTGTATACAAACACAGAGTGTCTTACACACACTGAAGGTCAGTGATTTCTTTCCTATGTCTTAAGATCTTCTCCATATTGAAAGAGGAAAAGACGAACATGCTAGAGCAGCTCTACAACACTATCTCCTCCTGCAGCAGTGTGATGCTACCTGCTGAACAGGTATAGAATATCAACAAGAGATGATGATGAAAACTTTCTTGCACTATGGCATTCATAAGCACCTTGTTTAAAGTCAATGGAAGTAAATAAGTAATGTGCAAAGGCTGTGATTGTCAGGGCAAATGTATTTGAGTACATTTATTGATAAAATATTTTTGTGGTTGTGATGACAGTATGTTCACCAATTCTATCAGAATTGTGATACTTTGACTAAATTGGAGTTTACCTTTCCATCAGCATTCCTTACCCAGTCTAATAAATGCAAAAGTCCTTATTATCTTATTGTCAATCTTTCTCTTTCCTTGTCCTTATTTTATTTTTACTTTTACTTTTTTGAAACATCCACTGAGTTAACCAGCTCAGGCCCAGGGAGTCCCCTACAGTTGGAGGAGTACGCCAGAAACAATACATCTGTCCTGCCCTTACATTCTTCCCAATGTTTCTGCCCTTGACTGCTGTCAGAAGTGGGATATCAGTTGGAATGGACCTTTGTTCTGTCCCCAAACAGACATTTTTAATAATTGCTCTACTACTAAGCCTGGCAGTCTTCTTAAATCACTGTGCCTATCTCTCTGTTATTTACTATCTGAAAGTAAACATATGTACAATTATTTTCAGGGAAGTGTGGACAGCTTCCATGACTTTCTCTTCAGTCTCATAAAATGTGATGCTTACATTAAGGTCAGTATCTTGAGTCAGATTATGTGAGAGCTTTGGCCTGAATTTAGAAGAAAAGAAAACTTCTAGCTCACAAGACTAAGAAGAAAATTTTGAAAGTAGGGATCCCTGGGGATCAAAAAGGGAAGTCAACTCACAAGAACAACCTGCATTTCTCAGTACTTTTCAAATTATACTGTTTTTCTTAAGCCAGTCTTATGATTCTGGCAGTCTCATTCATTGGAATGGTTTTAAATAGAGACAGACCAAAACACCATCTGAAGCTCCAGATGGCAGATTTTCATTCATCCAGTTGGTATTTGCTCGTTTTGAGTAGACCTCTCGATCAATGCTTCCCAAAATGTAGAGGCTTGTGGGACCACAGTGATTCAGTGTGAACTCTTTGTAAGACTTCATGAAGAGTTTTCAGTTAAATTCTGGACAGCAGATGTGTTCGGAGTGACATGACACACTGGGTACTTTGAGAACTACCACTTTAGATATTTAAAACTGCCTTTATGTTTACTGTTGACAACAATTGTCAGAAGGATTACAATATTATTCTAAACCAGTGCTACATTGTAAGCTATAGTCTCTTTTAAGGATTTGCTCTAACACTTTTCATCACACAAAAAAATCCCTAATTCATGCCTGCCTCTTGCAGTTTGCCAGGTTATATATAAATAACATCATTCCATAGAGATCAGGAACTTATATTAATTGAGCTTTGTCTTATCTCTTAGGGCAGCAAAAAGAAAGGGGCAAAAGGCAGGAAATAAAAACCCAATTATATGCTGATTTGTTAATGTTATTTTTCAGATTAAATGCCACTTTCTGTTACAAAAACTGCAGCAGTTGAAGCTGTCAGTTTTGTGAATGCTTCCACATGAAGCCCTGTCATAGCAAACAGAACACTGGATAGTCAGGCTCCTTAGGGGGCCAGAAAAATTTTGACAGAGGTTTAACAGCCCTTGAAATTGTATCCCCAAACCTTGGAAAGCCTGCTGGTTCAGTGGGAAAAGACATAAGCTGACCAAGTTATAAATAAACTCTTTTATCACAGGCATTGGTGTCTTGGTGACTTCAAAGGCCAAGTAAAAAGACTGATTTCTCTGAAGTCCCATAGACAGTAAGAACTTTATTGTGCTGGAAAGGCGAATCCTGGTCCAGAGCTGCAATTTGATAATATTAAATTTTCTTTCTTTAGTTCCCCTTTCTTGTCCTGTTTTGATATCATTATCTTTATTTCTGGTAAACTGAGATCAGAAAACTTTGGATTTACATTTGATGTTAAATTGAGAGGTATGTATTTAACACTTTGATTTCCTGTGCAAAATATTTCTAATCTTGGAGCAAACACTATAAACATTTTAAATGTAATGAAAACCAAATCTACAATTACATACAGAGCTACCCACTGTCATCACTCTTTCTGCAGGTAAAAATGAAAAGACGTTGCTGGGTGCACTTTCAACATCTTTTTCCATCTGTTCCAATACAGACCACAGAAAGAAAGAAAGAAAGAAAGAAAGAAAGAAAGAGCGAGCAAGAAAGCAAGAAAGCAAGAGAAAGAAAGAAAATGAAAGGCTTAACTATCCTCAGCTTTATTGAAAGAAACAAACCAACCAAACCAGCAAAGAGTCTTGCCAATATGATACTATCCTGGACCCCTTATCTTAAATGTTACCTAGTAAGTGATCCAAGCAGGATGAAAATTAGAGCATTGTCACAACTAGTGACAAAATAACACCGTGCCTAAACCCACATGAGTTTTGCAAAGCTTAGCTCTGCTAATAGTACTCTGCTCATGGTAAATATGTGCCACTGTGGACATTTGCCTTTTAAAGTCCCAAAGGCACATTTGTTTTTTCTTTCCAGAAAGATTCTACTCCCAGTTGTAAGTAACCTGTTCATGAGACACAACGGTAAGGACAAAAGTCCATTCTGTTTCAATGTTTATATACTTCACCTTGTTTGGGGAGAAACTGGTGCTTGAAGAGGAGACACAGGCAGATAAAGCAGGACAAACAGGGAATCATTAGCATTTGAAGTGATTTATATCATGGTTAATGATGAACATATGGTTTAGACAGAAGGGAGCATCTGAGTCTTCTTCCCCACTTCTTCCCACAGAACCAAAAGTTCCAGCATAAGAGAAGACCCGTATTTTAATCTGCCTATTTCAAAGAAATTTTATATTTAAACTCGTTTGTGGACTTATTTTACTATTACCAATTGCAAAATTTGTTTGTGTTAAGTCTGCAGGCAACTTGTTTTACTTACACTATTCAAACCAAAATATCGCATGGTTCTTTCTGTGTGCAAGGAAAATCATGTCAGACACAGACACGCAAAGGAAACACTGAAGCACAAAATATTGTCATTGGCAAAGCCAAGGAAAAAATTGACCAGCTGCCAGTATTTCAGGAGATCCAGCGGAAGGGGCATTACTCCAAAGGACATATGCCTTAAACTTCAGAGATGCAGCAATCTTTCATGTTGGACAAAGACAAAGAAGATATGTTCCACCTGTTTCATGTGACCAAAAAAGCCTGAAATTTGTTTTTGTTTTGCATCTTGATGGTACATAAACTTGGAGGGACTGGACAGTATGGTATTTTCTTTAGGAAACATCCCTAAGAACTGAGGGAAAAACTCACATATCTTTCACCAAAGGTAGTTCAGTGGCAGAGTTTCACATAATATCTAAAATAACACAATGTCTTATACTTCTTATTTAAAAGATATGTTGCTTTTACTACTCGATCTCCTCTTTTTGCTCCTGATATTTAAATATTCTGCTTATGGCAACACAAAGTGTCACAGAGATGGATTGAACAAAAGTAGGATATCACAGCCCAGCTTTTTCATTGGTACAACAGAACTGCCCAGGAGAATTTATTTAAAACCAAACCTGCTCAACCCTTAAAAATCAACCAGTAAATTATATTTTTGTTTAATAAGATGCATTAGAAAGTGACGATTTACTGTAAATCTGGCCCCTCTGATACCCAGAGACACCAGTTACAATCAGAATCTGACAATCTGAATCAAATGGATTGAACTAGGAAAAGGGTGTTCACAGAATATCTCACTAATGGTAAAGTGTACACTTGGTTGTGAATTGTATGATGTGTCAGTGACAACTTTATTCACAATAGAAACTGATTGTAAAATTATGTGTATTAACATTTTCAGAGTAAATTCTCTTTTAATGTTTTGTGAAGCCTTTAGATGAGCAGAAAAGAAATGCATCAAGAATTTCTTTGAATACATTTCTCTCCTTGTCCTTTCTTGTCAAGGATATTCTGTGATCATCCTTTTGTCACTCCCTCAGCATCCTGACAGTTCCTGAGCTGTAGTGTATGTTTGCTCCATCACCCCTCTAACTTCGTGTTTTCCCTCAAGACAGAGTTACCTATTTTTCCTCGTACCCCTCAAATATCACACAAGTCAAACACTGCTTGGGATTGGTTTATTGCATTTCTCAGTCACTTTGCTGTAGATGAACAAAGCTGATCTGTGTGTGACCATGTTCAGGATGCAGACTCTGACCATACATAGTCTGCCAGGTGTTCCTGCTGTCAACCGTGGTATTCCCTGGACAGACCACAGTCATTAAATTATTCAGAGATAGATCAGTGATAGTCCATAAGAGGTTAGTACTTGGAATCAGTTAACAGATGGTAGTATGCTAAACTCAATCACTAGGTTATAATAAAATATATTTAGGAGGTATTTCAGGAATATTTCCTTTTATTCAAGAATACCATGCTGAATTGCAATTCTGAATTCTGACTTCTTACCCTCCAGTATACTAAGCTCTTCTCATGCTACCCTAATATACTTTGGAGCTTGCTTTTCTCACCATGGCTCTTACTATTTTATAATTTTAATATTTTTATAACCCTTAGGCTAGCCTTCTGCAGTAACCTCTCCTTACATTTTGTAACTGATCTACCTGATATACGTATGTATTTATACAAATATGTAAAGCTATTTTATTTTCAATAAATTAATATTTTCTTCTAAAATATGTAGCCATGGCAATCTTATTTCATTATTCTGCAAGTAATTCTTTAATTTTATACTAATTAAATCTCAATATAAGCACAGAATATGAAATAAAATATAAACAAAACACTATTTTACCTCTCCTCAAAATGTTCTGAATTACCATGCTAAAGTTTCTAATTCTTCTTCTGACATTATAAATCCTCCTTCAGCCCTAAGAAAGTAGTATAACTACAAACTTTTTTTCGGTCTCAAGTCCTTATGCTGAACTCCTGCTGACTACCTTCTGGGCCTGTGTATCCAAGGTATATTAATGTAGAAGATGAAAAGAAACAAAGTACCTTTAATATTCAACATCCCAGCTTCCTGCTTGCCTTTCAGTAAAAATTGTTCTTCCCCATCTCATAATCTCCTTTCAATCCAATTTTATATCCTGGCTAATAGTCCCATTAATTAGTATGGTTTCAAGTTTTTCTATGTGTCTGTCTTGAACTTGAAAGATAGTACATAGTCTCTTTAATACTATTAATACCATTAATGTCTTTTCATATTATCCCACAAAGACCTGAAAATGTAATCAAATCTCTGTCATTACTAATTTTAAAAGCCTGTCCTGAAAAATCTGTGCAAACAGCTATCTGCAAATAAGGAGATTGCTTTAGTGTGAGATTATCATCGATTTCTCATCATCCTATGCCAATGACTGGCTTCCATGAGGTTTCACTCCCACCTTTACTGAAAATGTTGCTGTGACCCACAATCTGAAGCTGTAATTAGATCTAGTTAGATTCTGGTCCAGACCTCAGAGGCCTTTCATTGACACCTAGACATTCTGAAACAGGCAGTTGATTGCACTAATACTAAACTGTATTGGAATCAGAATTTTTCTGCTACAGGTACATTTTACCTGCAGGTTTACCTGGAGGTAGGCCATTATGAAATAGCATCACTTTATAACCAATAACTACTTTATAACAAACCACTTTGAAGCCTAGAAAAGGGATAAGGGGCTGCTGAGAAGCACAGAGAATTCTGACACAGTAGTGGATTCCTTCCTTCTTCTTTTAACCCTCCATCAGCACTGTAGCTGACAGTTCTTTGTCACCAAGATGGTCACAGAGGGAAGGATGTTTGCAGACACAGGAAATTCAGAACTCAAAATAAACTGGAAGTATGTTCCAAATGCATCAGTTGTCTCTCCATGATCCTTTGCTTACTACTTTTTTTAATCACAAGGGGTCTGGAGGTTGTTAGCTCTATCTGTTGGGAATCGCCCCAGGCCCGTATTCAATTCCAGACTAGAGCCCTAGGACATGTTCAAGCTGGGTCTCAGGAAACATGCATTTGACTTGGACTGAAATGTGCTAGTTCTGTCTCCTGGCAAATCCTGCAAGAGAAAGAAAGTGTTGATTTGTCCCAAAGTAGAAGACTTCAATCTGGCACACAGACCTCCTGCTTTATTCTGCAAGCTTGAGCCAGAACCTGTACAGTTTGGCTCTGGTGTAAACTGTTGACAAATCAATAGCATAATTCTTTAGAGGTCTTCTGGCCTTAGGGAGACCTCTGAGAAACACAAAGCAGCTTTGCCTCTGATCTGTTGAGTGACCACGGGCAAGGCACTTTGCTGCTATGTTCATCAGTTTCTTGTCTTTCAGCTAAGTCTTGTAATAATGTCTACAGAATCCTGCTCAGAAAGTGATTTAAGACTTATTTGCAGAAGTACTGTAGAAAAGGAATGTGAAATTCATCATCCCCGTTTCATTGTTGAATAAATTAGACCGCATTAATATAGTTATTTTATTATGTCCCCAGTGCTAGAGGGGTCTGTCCAAGTAGGGAATAAAATACTAACCTATTTTTAATACAACACCTGAACCTTTGGTCCATACACAGAAAGAAAAGGCAGAAGTCCTAAAACTGAGTTAATGTGGATATACAAAAAGATCTGGCTTCATGGGCCATCACCCTGTGTCAAGAGATGTGAAGAGAGGAGGAACCAAGCTCAGAACTTGTGCTGTGCAGGTTCCTGTCAGCAGTGGCAGCTCCCAGGCTTTGCTGTCCCGTGGTCGGCTGGACAGAGGGATGGATATAATGGAGGAATCCTCACATTTCACTCCCTAGAAGCCTTACTTAGACCGTGTCTCTCTGCTGTGAGGTGACAGTTGACAGTCTAGAACGCAGTGGTAACTTTCAAGCCATGTGTTGTCAAAGACACTTGGAGTGTGCTCTTTCATGGCAGGGTTTCTGTCTTTCTGCAAGATCTGCAAGATCTTCACCTTTCACAGGCTTCAGCATTTTTATGCTCACTATGTGGTAGCTAGCACTATCCTGATATAAAGGGGTGGGGGAGAAGAGGGAGGCTTTGGGCCAGAGAGTGTAAACAGCATGTCCAGCACCACAAAATAGGTGTGGCAGAACAAATTCTGAATGCGAGTCTCCCAAGGGCGAAGCAAGAGCGTTAATCATCGGCTTTCTTAACCTCACCCATCCCTCTTGCTGTTAGCTGAATTATCTTTTTCTTCCTTTCCATTCCTGTTTTCACTTAAATTTTGAGTCTGCTTGGACCTCTCTCCTTTGTTTCTAGAAAGCTGTCTTATTGTTAGAGAAGTTCTTAAGAGGTTTGACTGCACACTTGCCCCCACCCCTCCCGAATTCCACACGGCCGTCATGTGTCTCAGTCTTTTAGGAGAGGGGGTGTTCTGGCTAGAAAAGGGCTGAGGGTTGAGACGGGGAGCTCCTGGGCACACGTGCAACTCTGCTTCAGGGAACACTCTGCTTCTTGGGCAATTCCTTTGATGTTTGACAATATATTTTATTCAGGGAGTCACATTTCACCTCTAATATATTTAAGTTTTGTCTGTGATTCAAGAATCACCATTAGGGTTGTTTCTTTTTCTGCATTTTGGTCTTGGAGACCTAACAAAGCTGCAGCCAATAAAAACTCATTTTTTTCTGTTGTATGCCCAAAAAATATCATCATGTAACTAACAAATATCATATTTTGGTTATAGTATCAGATGGGCAGAGCTTGTTACCTCCCAGCAGATTAACCTTTAAATCTTTACCGATTCATTAACTGTGCACATCAGTCACTCGATTTCAGTAAAATTTATTGCAATTAAGTATTGCAGTGCTGTGGAGGCCGGATAGGATTCCCTGTTATCAGTACCATTAATGGCTTTCTGAACTGTTGCCAGTTCATTCGCCCCACCCAGCTTTCAATAATAAAATAATTTTGACAGAGAGCCCATGTTTCAACATTTTTAATAAAAACAAAATAAAAAAACCATCAGTAACAGAGCAGTAAAGTTTTCCCTCTCTTTCCTCTTTGCCAAAACTAACAGAAAGGAAAATGTCAATCTGGCTTGGCTCCAAAAAAGGAGGAAATTGAATGGTCTTAGTTCTTACTCTTTGACTAGTAGCATTGTGTACATTGAAGACTTGACTCTTGGGCTCATTTTGACGGATCTGAAACACAGATAAGAATGTAGAAGACTAGATTCTGTAATTTATAGCCAATGATTCTGGTTTAGATCTTTCAGTACCACATAACAAATCAATGTGATTTAGAAAATAACATGGTTTCTGCCATTGACATAAGCCATATGTGAACTGCTAAGCTACTATGTAAGCCACGGCTATATATTTTAGTCAGCAGGAGGAGATTCTTTATGCTGTTCTGCTTGAAACTATTTAATCCATTATCGACATTTTGAATGAGTCCTTCCTAAACTGCATTCTGATAATGTGTTGGAATGTCTCTCTTAGGCGAAGGGAAGAGAGAATAATGTCTTACACACAGTTTTATATGTAACTCGCCCACTTGAACATTTTGAAACAGAATAAAATTATATCTCACAATCATGTCAGTATGTTACAATCATGTACTAATAACAGATTAAAACTTCACTGGTTGTATTGTCTGTGATCTGTCCAAATAATAATAATGGTCAGCAATGCAAATCCCAGTGAGTAGAAAAGCTAAGTATCTGTAACAAGACTATAACAGCAAATAAGTGGCCAAAGTCTTCCCTAAGGGGTTTGAGGTTTCAAATTCAGTCTGAAGATCTTTGTGAACTTCACGCTTGCTTGGGCTTCCCTTGCACATTTCAGATTTCTGACAGCTGGATGACAAGAAATGAGTAAACATTTATGGGACAAAAATGTATGCTGCCTAAAAAAGGTGGCTTCTTTGGGCCAGAATAGTTTTATTTAACTTGTGTGAGGTAAAATGTTCCAAGTGTGTCATTACCACCAAGAAGTAAAATCCCATTTCCACACACACTCCTTTGCTCATGCAGGTTTCCATCAGACGTATGCAAACTCAACAAGCAAGAAAGGTTTTTCTCTCACTGAGACCTCATTGGGAGTATGAGGGAGAAAATGTGGCAAGGATTCCTCCCACAAAACATGAGACACTTCTCTGGGTTGCTCTGCTTAGTTATTGATGAGAAGCAGTTACCCTCAGAAAGTGATTTTGGTCTTAGCTTCTCTGACTACTACCTGGAAGTGCACCTTGGGGCATGGAATTTCCCTGCTTGAAGCAGCCTCAGATAATCATCTTCCATGGGGTGGGATAAATCTGTGCTCACAAATCTCCACATTGTTCCGCTTAACTGTAAACATGTGAAACGGTATAACTAGTCAGGGTGGGAAGGAGGGAATGGAGTCTGTATTTCCTAAGCTTATTTTCAAATACTGTGGCCTGGATGTCTCCTGAGGAACACCCCTTTACTCTCTCCCTACTGGCTAGACACCATTGCAAGTAAAAACTATCCAAGGCTTCAGAGCCCAGTACTCAGTGGATTCACATCATTAAAGTAATGCTTGAGTGTGAAATGAGTGGAATAATAAGTTTATTTGTCCCAGAGGTACTGAGTTCCTGGAACTGTGATTGCTCTTAACCTCCTTCATCTTGATGCACCTCCTCACTGTGCTGTGTTTTCATGCCAGAGAAAAATGAGGCGCAGTCCATTCACCTTTCTGCCATGCCCTACTTTCTAGAGGAAAAAAAATTTACACACATGAGGTGGAGGGAGCCATGACACACTCTGCCCTGGTGCCCTGGCTGGAGAACAATCCTTGCACTTTAAATGTAAAGTGGATTTTGCTATCAGGGTCATGTGCTGCTTCTAATGCAAAACTACCATAGCAACTGTTATTGAAACAGGAGATCCCAAAGAATTATGGTACAAGCTAAGCCAGGGTTTCTTGACTCCTAGATCAGCACTTACTCAGACTGGTTTCTACATCCTTGATGTGGAAATGCAGCTGCACACAGCTTTGAAAAGGTGATCTGCAAATCTCTTTGTGATGTGAATAAAATAAATAGCTAGCACAAACTCAGAGTGTTTCTGGTGTGTACGTTTACTTTGTTTATTAAAAAGTCCTGTGCTCTTGTAACAAAGCACAGAGTTTGGAAGCAGATCTGGTGTAATGAAATGAGAACAGATTTCCGAAGGTGAAGGGATGCTAGGAGAGGACCTGTTATAACTCTTCAACAAACAATGCCAGAGGTCAAACATTTCTTTCTCATCACTGGTCCCTGAAATAATTTTAGGAAATGTACTGACTGGGAAAGTATTTGGTCTGGCCCTGTTAAAGTGTTACTGACCCTGGCTGTTAGCAGAATACTGGCTCTTACAGTATGGGTGTCACTTTGGCTATTAAAATATTGGTATGAGCTATTGAGTGTTAAAGCTGTGCAACTTCAATAGCTTGAGAAGATTAAAGAAAAATTAGCATTTGTGGTACTTCCATGGATCAGGCTTTCATGAGAAGCTATTCCAGTCATGTGACATAATCAGCTCCTGATTTTATAAAACCATAGAAAAAATGAGGTGAGATATTTCAGCAGATTAATTAAATAAAGAAAACATCAGTCTCTCAAAGCAATTAATTTCGTAACATCTAATGCCCTGTGAAAATTACTTACATATTTAGGATAAGATCACAGACACAGAATCATAAAATTGTTTTGGTTGGAAGGGACATTACCGATGGTCTAGTTCCAACTCTCCCACCATGGGCAGGGTCACCTTTCACTAGACCAGGTTGCTCAGAGTCCCCTCCAATCTGGCCTTGAACACTGCCACTGATGGGGCATCTACAACTTCTCTGGGCAGCCTTTTCAGCTGCCTCACTGTCCACTGAGTAAAGAATTTCTTCCTAACATATAATATAAAACTCTCCTCTCTCAGTTTAAAACCACTCCCAGTTGTCCTGTGATGAGCTGCCTGTGTCAAAAGTCATGCCCTCTCTTCTTATAAGCCCCCTTTATGTCCTGAAAGAGATCAGGAGGCTTAAAAAAAAAAAAATTGACTGTAGTGAGATTTTTGAAAAAGGACTAACCTGCCTAAGTACTTCTGAAAACTCATCAGGTCCTTGTTTATATAGTTCTAATATCCATTACTTTCAGCAGAATTTAGACACTGAATAGGTAGAGCTCCAAGCCACAATAGATTATTGGAATTACACCTCGAGGAAGAAGAAGAAAAGAAAAATAATCAGTAGATAAATAATTCTGTGCACTGCAGGACCTCATATATGAACTTCTACAATAGAACACAGAGATAAAGAAAAGAAAGAACACTCCTGATGCTGTTACTATGTTTTTCTAGTTTTCCCTGTTGTGTCTTTGCAGTTCCTGCTCAGAACGAACACAGGAACTTCTTATGAAGACAGTAGTACTGTAAATATTATCTCAGCCTTGGCTAGGTTATCAGGGAACAAAGAAACAGAGCCTTTCTTGTAAAAAATTGTTAAAAATCCTATTTAAATCAGTAGTGGATGTAAGTTTTCTAGAATAGTTCAATAATTTTTTTTAAATAAAATTTATTTTGCAGGAGCTTTAGTTGCAAATGCAGAACACTCCCTCCCAAAATATCAGCTAAACATTCAAGTACAAATAAGTTCGTGTCTCAAAGGTCCAGCTCATCCAAACTCATAGCTTTCTGTCCTGTACACGTATTTACTACAAGTTTTGGATCACATCAAAGCAGATAAATGATTCCTCTTATTGACTATTCCACAGTCTTCATGTGATGTAACATCTGTCAGAAATTTATAGCTTGATGTTTCAGATTTATTCAGTACTGTGGTCTTTGGCCTCAGAACAAAACCAAAATAAATGTGAGCATTTTGGACCTTTTGCTGAAACTACGCTATGCATTCCTTTAATCTTTCTTTCTAGAGACACTGTACAATAGTTTCCTTGTTTTAGACCTTCAGCATTGCTGACATTATTGCAATTATTTTTGACAAGTTGAAAATCTTCCTGTAATTGAGTTTCTATTTGACTTTAATGTTTGCCCCATTTGGAAGGCCCTGTTAACAGATTTCAAGCTGTGATAATAATATTTCCTTCCTCTATTATCAAACTTTCTAATCTGTTTTCCTTACAACTCAAAATGGCCATGAGATATTTTTCAAAAGGTGTAAAAGGTCCTCTTTTCAAAAGCTTAGGGGTTTGGGATTTTTAAAATTTTTTCCCATACATCCAAATGGCACAGTGGGTCTCAAACAAAATAAGTCAGTGAGACTGGGAGCACAAAGACAGAATTTAATACAGTGATGTTTATTTAGCATCTTTCATAAAACAGTACCATTTCTTAAAAGAAGCTTCTACCATTAATGTTAAGTTTATTCACTGATATGGATACCATGAAATATAGTTTTGCTGAATGCATTTTCTCTCAGGCATAGGTGCTATAAAATCCTTGTAACAGTTATATTAGAAAAAATGTCTCTTGTCTTCCCCCAGTTGTCCTCCTTTAAACATTTTCTTTTATTTATCTGATGTTTCTTGTTTCTATACTCAAGGATACATTGAAGAATGCAAAAATTAAAGACTTCAGTCTTTACCAGTACAAATTTCCTGAACTGTCTCTCGCAGAAATTATTGCCACAAACTTTCTCTTTTAAGGCACACTGAAAATGAAGTTATCATTTTGGTTTCAACACGATTTTCCTTTTTCCCTGGCAGGATTGCTTAAGTCATTTATTCTGAGATATCCATGCCAGAATACAGCCATGCTACTTTAACAAATAGACTGTGGGGCCTTTGTGAGTAACAGACAGTTTGATTTTAAAAGAAAAATGTCATCCTTCAACTCTGGCTGTAACCCTCTGCTTTTGGAAAGTATATCTAGGGAAAGAGTGTATAGATGTTGGAGGAAAAATTATTTCTCCCTCTACTCACTATTCCAACTGATATTTAAGGCATAAAAGACAAAGCAAGTTTGAAATAGAAATCCCAGACAAATCAGCCAAAAAAAAATGGCAGTTTCATAGACAAGAAGGATAATTTTTAAGTAATGCCTACTCCATACCATTCTTGGGCTACATAAGTTGGTGGTCACTCTTGGCAAGGAGATAGATCACCAAAGGATATGTATTGCTTGAAGTATCACACCAGATGTGCATACCAGCACCCATTTAAAGTATTAGTCAGATTTATTACACATTTGTAGGGTGTATAGAAGTTGGAATCAGATGAGAGAGGTGGTAAGGTGTGATTTGAGTTATTCTTTCATAGATGCAATTTTTGGCAATTGCTCTGACATACCTTCTTTGTAAAATTCAAAAATAAATCCTCTCATCATCAATGTAGAAAGCCAGAGACATAGTAATTATGCAGGAACATAATTATTATGCTCATACTCTATGGGAGGATGTCAACACTGTACTTAGCCCCAGTACATCTTTTTTTGCCTTGTATACAAGGCTTTTAATAGGAAAGAGAAATATCGTCCTGGAAGATGGCTGGCCCAGATGTCTGTCATGGAAGAGGAGTAGTGCATCTGTCATATAGGGGAATAATGATGAATAGTATTAAAATCTAAGGCCACCTGAATCATTGGGAACTGGTGTGATGCTCTTTCTAGGAACTGTGCATAATCTCTGCTTTTTCACATCTCTCTGTTTCACTTGGCTCCTCAGCACACTGCCCCTGGGCTGAAGCCCTGCATCAGAGAGGACACTTGCTACAAGAGCTACAGTCAACATCACACAAAAGTCATCAGCAAGTCCCCAGGCTGAGCAGAAATGTAACCATGGGACTTTTGATGAAAGGTGGAATTATAGTACATTAAAAATCTCTTAGGCAAATTATAAAATAGTAATGTACTGTGTTTTATGCCATCTGGGTTTCATTAATAGATTATGTTATAGAACCTGTTCCATTAGCAAACACATAAATGCTTATTTGCTACATCTTATCAAATAACTTAAAATCAGATTTGGAAATACATGCACAAATAAATTACTCCAATTCAGTTCAACATTATTCATGGATTCATGATCCTGCTTATCACCAGATACTCAGTTTCATGCTGGTATTCATGAATGTGCCCACCAACCACCCCAGATTTCTGAGTGTGTGACAGAAATGCACTGTTATTCATTGTTTGTTCTTTTTCTCTCATTAAAAGGGGCAATTCTTCAGATGGGGCAGCAGGAAGCATGACCCATTCCACGCTGTGACTGGAGAGCTTGAGACCTTTCAGGTCTGAAACCTGAGCAGAGAAATGAGAAGGTGCAAACCCTCACACAGCAAAATGAACCCTGTGTGACACAAGAACATTGAGTTTCACACAGGGCTGGTGATGGTATTTTAAAGTTGTGATGAATGTGCTGTAAAAGCCTACATCTTGCAGTGCTGGTGTAAAAGATTCCATGGTTAGTATTTTGCCCTGCAAATCTGCAGCTTCTTCTTCCCTGCAAACTTTCGCTCTTACTGGTGTCTCAGTGTCACACTTATTACAAAATATTCTTGGACTGAAACTTTCTTTACCACAGAATCCTAGAAGTTTCAACTTATTTTTAAGCAATAAAATGTGTTCTTAAATATCTAAACATTCTAAATATTTCCATTGCCAGGAAGTTCTGCCATATAACCTGAAATATGGAGAAAAATCTTTTCACGGAAGAAAAACAACCTGGCAGAACTGATAACTGCAAAGACTGCTATGCTACCCATTGTCTGCCTTTCCTATTAATGGAGTAAAACAATTAATAAAAGGGAATCTATTTTGAGTAAATAAGCATATAATCAAAAGTCTCTGGGTGCAAAGTTTTGTACCTCCTAGAAGTTTCTGGGCTGTTTTGTTAATATATGCAGTAAGATACCAAAATGTTTACTACAGTGCTCTTTGCAGCATGGCATGAAGCAATTAATACTTTTGCACGTTATTGCCTCTTCTTTTTTGATTACACTTTTAACAGCTCCATTAATGAACTAGAATGGGCATTCTGTACCTGATTTTTTTAACCTGCTGTTTCTATATAAATTGCCTGTAAAATGTTGTTAACTTCCATTGGCACCTTCCAAAACACCCACATTTGAAATTTTTTGTAGTTTAGGATTCCCTGGATAAGATTCTGTGGGGGAAGAACATTTAGCATTAGGAAAGATGAAAGCTACAAAATTATTCCAAGGCCTTATCAATAAGGAAGATAACTTATTGATTTTCAAAGATGTAAAAGAATTCTGAAATACCAAAAGCTGAGCATATCAAGGAAAACTACACCATTGAGTAAAAAAGAAGGCAATTAATTCCTCAAGCAGACTGTAGATGAGCATATTTGGCCTCCTAAAATGGCTTGATATGAAAACAAGCTTGCTTGAACAAAGTTTTATATTGTATTTTCTGGATACACAAACACATGGAGAAGCTAAACAGTAACAGTACTGCTAAATAAAGAAGATAATTCTGTACATTCTGCTGCATTGTGCGTTAGGCAATGCTGCACTGGATAAATGTTATAGAAATATTAGGCAGTTTATGATTTGTACTACTTTCCAGTCCCTTAATCTCTTGCAAGACCATGTAGGACAATCTTGTCCATAGTTTTTTCACGGGTCTTTTTTTATTTTCAGTGTCCCAATATTAGCTAACTGGTTTGTGACTTGAAATTTTGATTGGACTTGAGGAAACACTGAATAATCAATACAAGGCTGAAGTTTTGTGTTTAGTGTTCCCTGATGTACAGGTATTTAAAGTTTTAAAAATAAATTGATGGGAGGGAGGGGGGGAGGGAGGGAGGGCGGGCGGGAAGGAAGGAAGGAGGAAGGAAGGAAGGAAGGAAGGAAGGAAGGAAGGAAGGAAGGAAGGAAGGAAGGAAGGAAGGCTAAAATTACAAATCTTCATATCCTTTTAATATTTATAGAAGTCCAGTGTACTATGCCTCTAAAGACTCAGATGCTTAGCATGAAATATTCTGCATTTTGAATATCTTGTTACATAGCAAAGTCCTGAGATCTGAAGTTGATGGTCAAGTGCAGCCAGTGAAATGGCTGTACTTCCTTTAGTTCTGATTGAGGCCGCGGGGGCTCCGGGAGACAGTCTTGTCCCGCTTGCTTCGGCTTGCCCCCGCCGCCCCGGCTCCGCTCTGCCGGGTCCTTCTGGCCGCAGTGTGGCTACGGTGAGGGAAATGATGAAAGGAGGACCTTGCGGGGGTTATCAATAAGATTTATTGGAATCCCCGAGCAGGGAAACAACATCACCTCAGAGGGTCTCCCCAGGCAAGGCAGGGACTGGCCAGCGCCTGTTGCTTTAATACCGGGGAGGAACAGGGGGAAAGGAACCAATCAGGGAGATGCTCCAGGGGTGAGAGACAGGAGAGGGGACAAATCCCCTGGGGAGGGGGCGGGATCCCCGACATCCTGGCCAATCACTCGACGCTCTCCCCAGAACTTTCCAGAGGCAGGGGGGGACTGTGTCAGGATTGACAGGTCTGAGAGGCAGAGGGAACAGAGATTGACGTAACAGGGGATACAGCAGTGGAATAAACCAAACTGGGGATTAAACCGGGGAACATAGAACAAACCATTAACAATTAAAAGGCAAATAAAATAATGCACCACTACATCTGATGTCTACTTCAGAGTTCTTTTTCCCATACTTTTAATATGTCAAACAGCCATATACAGTTTCTAGATGGCAGAATTCAAACAAAGTTGAAGTAACACTGGTGAAATGAGTAAGGCCCATGCTAGCTGAGACAGGGATTTTGGTTTACGGTTATGAGTCTGTCTGTGAAGCATCTTTGGGAGTTTCTGAGAAATGCCATCTCCTGTTAAATGTTAAATGCGTATGTGTTAAATTTGACTCTGTTGTTTGTCTCTGGTGGGAGATATTTCATAACAGCACAACTCATTGAAAGACAAACATTTTTTAACAACCTGGATGTGACCAATTCCAGGAGCGATTTTTCCCAAATTGTTAATGATAACATCACTATAATAAATGTCCTTACTCTGAAAATAGGCAAAGGCAATGCTCTGAAGACCTTCCTGCTTCTCTACTTTGTCCCAGCACCCAGAAAATCAATGCAGCTATTATGATTTATGTGCAATGTCTGAAGAAAGATATTGTAAGTGTGGATGGGAATGCCCTTGATCCTTGCAATTTGCTATATATAGGTTTATTATGTAAAAAAATAAAAAAGTATTTCATATGTTCATTTCCATGAATATGATAACTTTTAACTTAAAAAAGAAAAAGGGAGGGAAGCTTCCACTGTAAGGGTTCCCTCTCTGTTTGAAAGACCAAACATGACTCAGAGGTTTTGGGGGTTTTTTTGCATTGTGTGTGTGGGGAACCAAGAACACGACTCATTTGAGGTGGTGACAAGGATGCCTCATGTTAGACAGTGAAATGCCTCCCCACACACACTTTCGAATTTTAAATTAAAGATTAACTGACAAAAAATGCATTTTAAATATGCAGTGTTTATGCTGTCCCTAGTAATCTCAACATGTCACCATAATGACTCCGAGTCCAAGCAGTACTAAAGAGTTATTTTTAGCCAACAGCTGACAGTGATTCACTAACTCAAAGTGAATTCTAGCAGTGGAGCACAAAGGAGGACATTGCTAATATTCGTGTTTTCCCACAGATAAACTCGACATCTTGCACAGTGATAGGCTGCACATAAGGATGTCTCATACCCAGGTGCTGAGGTGGTTTTCCTGCAAAACAAAGACTGGCTAAAACACTATGCAGATCCTTAAGAATCAAAGGCCTCTGGCTTTACAAGACCAATTTACAGCCTGATTTTAAATTCTCATTTTCACTGCCAGACAGGTTTAAAAAGAATGTCTGTTTTCATTTCAGCTGGGCTAATCCATACATAACATCCTTTCCCACTATTTACTAGACTGCAGCTATCAAATGAAGATATGATGTCTGTGTTTGGGTTAGTTGGTTTAAATTCTAATGACCATGATGTAATCACTATAATCAAGCAAAGCTTGTCTGTCTTTGGGTTTGGGTCTCTTTGCCATAGGCCCAGAGTTTCTAGCTGTGTCATTTAAACTAACCATAACACTGCCTAATTTTCAATTAACAGTGAGATTGCTCTACAAAGTTGTGTGGCCCTTATTTAAAGGCTGCTTTCCAAGACTCTTTGTTCTTTTTTAACAGTTTACTAATATTTAGATAAGCAACCTCAATTTGCAGTTAATCTTTGCAGTTAATGCTTTGTTAAACTGGACTCTCCCTGGGTTTTTTGTCAGTAGTCATCATGAGTGGTTTTTTTCCAAATGTACTCATTAACTCTCTTCACATCCGGTATGGATAGGACTTTTGGGCAGGGTTACTCAAGAAGAGCTTTATTTAAATCTCTTTTAAAAATTTGTAAAAAAAAATAAATTTTGTTCCTTTAATGCCCTAGTTCCTATGCACATTTACTTTTTTTACGGAAAATTTTAGGTTGTATATGTCTTGCTTTTTTCAGAAGTTGAGGACTTGGGATAAATTACAATGCTGAAGCAATGAAGGGAATAGAAAGTAACAGGATTCAGACTGTTTTGTTTAGCTTTGTTTTACTTCATCTCCTCTCTGTCTGAAAGTTTGGTTCCTTGCCTTTGAAAGTAAAATATCTGCATTTTTTACATCATTTCTTGATAACTGAAAACTTAATCTAAGAAAATATTAAGCTCTAAAGGCATTGAGTTTGGCAGAACTGCACTTGCAAGAAGATTGTAAAAATTACTGAGATGAAAAAGACGAGAGAGGAAACACACATACACACAACAAGCACTAAATACTTAGGATTAAAATATGAATTTATGTTGAGTATCGGGAAAAAATTCCTGCCAATTAGATGTTTTCAAGGAATAGTCAGCTCAAGGAAACACATATTTGGGATTTTAAAACTTCGTAGGAAGCAAATGCCACAGAACAATTCTTCATTGGCATAAGATGGGCTGATGCTCTATGTCATCCTGCTTATATCAGATGTATTTTGTTGTCTTATATTCGGGCATAGGATCCAAGTGTTAGTTTATCCCCAAGGTATGTCTGCTCCAGTACCCTGTTTCTGACAGAAATTCATTGCAGATGTTTAAGGGAGTATGTAAAAAAGAAGGTACATTTCAATCATTTGATTAAAACTTAAAAAAATTGGATAAATATAAATAGTATGGAAGTTACACGTGATTTCCTTCTATTGGCAACTGTTTAGGAAATCCTGGATGACATGTATATGCAATCATTGAACATTCTTTAGTTCAGCTTCATGCAGGATGGTTTCCTTTTTAGGAGAGAGGAAATTTTTTGGACAAAAATCAGCCAAGCTGTTGTTCACTCTGTCTAGGGTGAGTTGCTTATGACCAACCCCAATAAAGGGCTGACTGTGTGTTTGTCATGTCTGGGTATCCTACAATGGTTCACGTGCAAGTGAAAGACTTCCCTGGTAAAAGAAGATTGCTTAGCCTCTAATATCCACTTGGTGTTGACAGTTTTAGTGAAGTCTGTCTAATTTTTAACTAAAATTTTTCCTCTAAGGGATTGAAAACCTTTGCATACTAAAATAAAGCCATCTGTGACTATATTTTTAAAAAGGGTCTTTTTATACAATCTTCATAAAATCATAGAATCACCAAGGTTAGAAGGGACCTTTAAGATCATCAAGTCCAATTTATTTTTTTTTTTTGCTGGGTCAACTCAGCACTACAACTGTAACTCCTAAAGCATTAAATTGTATTACACAGAAATCTTGAGATTGATTTTTATGTAGCGAACCATAACCAAAACTAAATTTGTAAACAGCTACACTGAAATTTTGTTCCTATGCAAGTGTATGCAGACAAAGTAGTATCACTTATATCAGAAATTGCTCATTTTTGATTCCATTATTTAGTAGACCACTGTTTAAAAAAGGATCATTCTTAGTGTGAGTTTGGAACAAGATATGATGAAATTAAGTGTGAAGAGATCTTCTTGTTGCACCTGCTATGGTGAAGCAGCCTGTTCTAAGCTTTTTTCTCTGATTTTGAGACTATTTAAACTCCAAGGCCTATGCTGCAGAACCTAATAAAATCTTTGCACAGACAGCCAGGCAGTGATCCAGCTCTGCAAACATAGTGATGGAAAAGGTCAAAAGAAACTAATCTAAACTGAAAGGAATAAAAAAAACCAGAAGGCACTCATCTGGAGTCAGGTTCTGCCCATTAACATGGGGTAGCCATGACTCAGTGGGCACTTCTTAAGAGCAGCTTCCAATCAACAGAAGATTTGTAATGTCCCCAAGGGCCACAGAGAAATTCTTGTCACTGACTTCTCTATTTCCAGGCCCAGAGCAGTGTGAAGTTACCAGCCAGCCAGCCAACAAAGAAAACCTATCTTCCACATTTCCTCATGCCCAGTTCACACTTAAAATGCCAGTCTAGCCAGCAGTAATTCCCTTTTTTCTGATACTCCCATCTGGAAAGCAGTGAACATGCATGTCTTGCAGGCCAGCCAAATTTGAAGTGCTTGCACTAGCTGAATAAAAGCTTTCTAAGCTGTCCAAACCCCTCTGAACTCATAAGACTACTTCTCTGACTATCTTAATCCTAATATTCTAGTTTTCAGAGACCTGGGGAATGGTGACAGATACTTATGATCTGCCCTGTGTAGTTCAGGAGCAGAGCTGGCTGCACACCAACAAAATCCTTGTTTGACTGTTGTTTTTCTTATATTGGCTTATGCTAATTTCTGTCCAGCTGGCACATTCCCAAAAACTCTTCCCCCACAGCATGTGCCAGTATTTTACTTTTTAATTTGTTGTTCGACCAGCTTGGACCTGATCATCAGAACCTCATTTCAGCACCTAAAAGCTAATCATATGGTCTGTCAGCTCTCCCCTATAATTCAAGAGAGGAAGTAGATACATATGAATGGGCATTTATCCCACCTGTTTTCAAAACCCTTTCTTAAAACTGAGCAGTTTGTTCTCAGAAGGGGCTTCTGAGTATTTCCCAACTATCAAGGGACAAAATCAGAAGATAAGAAGCCAGCTCCTATCAGGGTTTGAGGAGCAAACAGTGAAGCAGCTGAACTTCTGTGTGCTCTGTCACGTAACCAGACACACAGAACCACCAGCTGAGAACTTCTGTCCCCAAAAGCTGCCAATTGGTTGTTGTTGCAGTTTCAGAGGAAGAGAAATAATGCACAATGGCTTAGTGTCTGAGACAAGAGTAATAAGCAGCTAGAGTAATGGAAGGAAGTGGGAATTAATGTTGCTTACCATGAGGATAGTAGCTATTGCAAGAGTTACTACTAGACTGACTTTGGAGGCTCAGGAAGTATTGAGAGCATTAGCAGATTACTTCTGTGCTGCACATATCTTCAAATGTGGCTGAAATGTGGCCTCTGATATTTTTCAGAAAAGAATACCTTTAAGAAATAATTTCATGGTTTGCAAAACACATACATGTACACATCTATTTCACTGTATAGAGGTGCATAAATATCTGGTGAATATCCCTCTCTTACTTAAATTTAGTTTACTGATTACCTACATACCTACCTGCTCCAAGACACTCTGATAACTTGGTTGCATCCCCCTTCAGGACACAGGTATGCTCCTTTTTGGACAGAGCAACAGCAGGAGCAATTCCAGGCTTAAGTACTCAGTCCCTAATGCCTCCCAGGAAAGCAGGAGAAATCTTGCTTTAGGTGGGTATGGAACTACTGTCCCCAAAAGGATGATGGGGTGTTTTCCATTTCTTAACTCTTACTTAGAACTAAACTTATCTTACTGGTTTCCCTCTGCCAGCCCTCATGAGACATGGCCACTGCTGCTGCAGCAGCTTCTAGAAATTAATGAATGTTTATATTCTTCCAGCTCCAAGAGTCCAAGTGCTAACCTGAGCAGCCTTCCACAAAGTTGAAATAACTTAATGAGAATGATGTAATGCCGTGTAAGTGTGTTCAGGTTCTTGCATTCCAGTGTCCTGAAAAAGTGTTTCCTCTCAAAGAATAAATTATAGATGATGAAGTGTGCTGCAAACCACCCACCCACGCTCAGCCTTTCTCTCCTCCCCCACAATTATTTTTCAAATAAATTGATCAGAAAATAGCCCATGTTTTCGTGCCTTCAGTCAACAGTTTCTACATTCTTACTATGCATTTGACAGGTAGAGGACATTGCAAGCAGAACTTTTAGACCAGATATTTGTACATTGCTTTTAGGTTATTTTTACCTGTAAATTGACATGCTAAATGTGGTTACTTAGCATGCCTTATTCAAGCTTCATTCACCTCTAGACTTCTGTGTTGTATGACACAGTATATCTGTAAGCAAAATCAAGATGAAGTGAAATATATTCATTAGGGAAGTTTGGTTTTTGGGGTTTTTTTTGGAAGCAACAGTATTAGAGCAAATAATTTAAAAACCCCAAAACATACAGACATTGAAACAAAACCTGTGATGTTTATGAAGAGTAGCAACTATTGAATGAAGGTAAAAATAGAAAAGAGCAATGTTCAAACCTTTTTTTTTTTTTTTTTTTTTTTGTTCTTATTTTAGAAGATGACTACACAAAGCAAACCTAAAGAGTGGAATAGGATTTCACGTTTTATTGGCATTTGGGGAAACTTTATACTCTGTCTCTGGAAAATCAGAAAGGGAAGTGGTTGCAAGGAATCCACATAATAATGTATGGGAAAGCCAGCTAAAATTTATGAGGGAGTGGACGGTGCTGGTAAATCAAAAGGTTGCCAGATCGCATGGTTCCCAATTAATAATAGTGGGGTGTTCCACCAGCAAGCAGTTTCTTCATTTTCTTTTCCTTTATTGCCATTTCATTCCCACTAAGCCACTAAATTATTTTTCTTAGCTGTTGATGCAAAATAGATGTTATTAATAAAAACATATCGAGTATATAATGAGAAGCAAATAAGCCCATTACAGTTTCATAAAATATCATGAAAATTCCAAACTGTGGGGTGTTTTGTTTTGTTTTTTTCTTGCTGAGAAATAAGCGTTTATGGCCAAATGTTATGAGAACCAAGTGTTCACAAGAACCAGAGTTTCAATGCTCAGTTTGGAGGCTCATTTTTAGCTATGTAGTACAGTCTGCACTCTTGACTTTGTGCCAGTCCAGCTACAGTCCCAGAAGGGGATGTTTAGGGACAGCTATTGACAGGATTTAGCTAATATTGGGAAATATTTTTTTGTGGCATTTCACAACGTCATATATCACAAATGTCACTCTTGTGTGCCACACCATGGTTTTTGAGGAGCTAAGTAAGCAGTATCACTAAGCAAAACACATTGCCTTATAAAGTGAAAAGAAATTCCATCCCCCTATGCAATCCCAGTTCTTGAAAAGGTTTTGCCCTAAATCCAAAACATTTTCATGAATAATTTATTTCTCACTTTTGTTTATTGTATTGATATCCAAAGGATATTTTAGCAGAGAAACAGATAAATGGCACTTCACAAAATTTGTTCTGAAGTACAGGAGGAGGAAACACAAGAAATTTGGTTTCCTAGGAATCATCCTTGGAAATAGGCATCTTCCCCACAAGTGGAATTTGTCTGTCAAGCCACTCAATTTTACATGGCTCAAAGTGCCTTCTTATTGACTACAGTTAGTACATGGTTATGGCTCCTTTGCCTTAGTTTTAAGTAAGAAGTGAGCTCCAATGAAGACAGATACTGGTTTCAGAGTTCCTGATATAAAGAACCCAAAAACACTGTTGTAAATACTAGTAATCAAAACTTCGAAGCAAAAATCAACAGCAATCTTGTCTGTGCTGGACTCTGTGTTCCCAGCCAAACTTGCAGTGGTTTGCTTCCAGAAAGGAATATATAATTTGTCAGAACTCATCTCTGCTTTACAAAAAAGGTCTTTAAGTGTCATGGATAAAATTAATTCTGAAAATATTTCTGATAAAATTGAGCTAAATCGTTCTTAGAGTTTGAGAAGTGAAGTATTTTCCCCAAGTTCTCAGATCTGTCCATAAAGACAAAAATCCCTTTGACATTGAATGTAGTGGAGGGGAGTCTGACACCAGACATTTCTGTAAAGATTTATGCATACTTTCAGTTCTCTAAACCTTGTTATACATTGTGTAAAAAACAGCATGCCATATGGTAAAAGTAATTTCAGTGTACATTTTCAGTGAGTCCATAACCCCACCAGCTCAGTCCTAGCACCAGTGTTAAACTAATATACACTGACAACTTCAAACCTAATTCAAACACACTAATGCCTGCCAGTATGGCCACTATACTCAGGAATTTTTGGGGGTAATTCAGGCCTAGGATTTGAAATTAAATTAAGTTGTGCTGACCACACTTGACCTTGCATATATTATGTTCACAGCTAAAGTTGACAGGAGTGTACAGAACTAATGTGAAGGCTAAGTTTGGGCTTACACAAGGATCAGAGAAGTATCCTGCTTCATAGAGAGCTGCCATTGGTTTTGAGATCAGTCCTGGAAAGAACAAGGAGCTAAGTTTTGATCTGTCAAAACTGAGGAAAGACTAAAATCTGCAGTTAGGGCTAATTTTATGGTTATAGCCAGAAAGTCAGATCAACTAAATTTTTTTTCCAATTAATAGCTGAACTGGCACTAGTAATCCACCTGCATAGATAAAGTTATGAGATCAGATTTGTCATGGGGTAAACTAGGGTAAGGAATAAACTACAGACGACATCAGGGGATGTGGCATTTGAACTTGTAAAAGTACTTGGCATGCTGGGAAAATATTTAGAGGGGGCAAGCAGATTTCTCAGAGACATGGGTGCAGAAAGAAGCAAACAGTGCTCATTACTTCTCTTAAAGCATTTCAAAACTTCCTCCAAGATGAGACAGGCTCTTAATCTTATGTCTCCAGGCAGATGTGATACCAACATTAATTGAACGAAGCTTAAGAAATAAAACTGGAACAGCTCATACTTCTCAGTCGTCTTCAGTGGAAGCAATAATGGGAATGTCCTTTTAAAAGGAGAGCAAGAAAAGGCAGTTGAAATTCAGAGGCTCTTCAAAAACCAAAGGAAACCAAATGTAGCCTTTGATTTCTAGACAAGCCAGAATTTGGCTTTTTCTGAGTGTTTTTGGGGTTTGCATCATCACTTCTTCCATAATAGGCTTTTGATTGACAGATGATTGCGGGAATATCTAAGAATACGACTGCTAACACACGGTTTTGTAATAGCAGGCTGCAATCAGAGCCTGAGCTCAGCCTGAGTCATTGTTGTTTGTGAAAGTGAGCCAGAAGCACTGGAATCCTTATTTAAGAGATCAAGATTTTGTGGCATCCTTCTGGCAACAATAGTGCATCAGAGGTTTACCTTCAACACCATGTTGGCAAACATGTTGTAACATTTGTGGTAGACACTTGACAATGGAAAACCTTAGGATGAATTTTCAGCTTATAAATAAAACAAGAAAGGCTCATGCTTACACGATCATGGCTGCTGAACCTGGCCATCTGTATAATGTTCCCACTTGCAATGACCTTCCTTAAGATGAGCAATCCATCATTATAGAGAAAGCACATAATTATGGTTACAGACTTGTTTTGACAATATTTCCAACATTATTGCAACCTGCTCCAGAATTTCTTTATATCAGCTGATCTCAGGCACTTCACAAGTGACTTCTTTTCCAAACAAAATAAACAGCTCTTTTCTCTCAAAAGTAAGAGTGGGCCAGTGTCATTTAGCAGAGTGACTAGAAATAGAGTTTAAACTAATTTTGTTGTTCACTGGAAGCGAGGTAGTGGTTGAAGTCTAGTGGACAGAAGATTTCCAGTCTCAGACATTTTGTGAAAGAAGACAAATCTATGAAAAACTTTAATACACTAATGTTGCCACTCAGAATTATTCAGGGTACTCAATTCACTGTTTACCTAATTAAGAACCTGAACTTAATTAATGCATGATTAAGTTCACTATCTCCAGGATTACATGCATTTGATTTGTTTGTTTGTTTGTTTGTTTGCCTTGTAGAACCAGAAGACCTTTAAATTGGTTTGAGAGGAACATTCACATTCTCTATAACATGCAGCATATAGTTCAGTATATAGTATATATACATAGGAATGAAAAAAATGCATTTAAAAACCTTATGAAGTAATGAATTTTTATGACATCATAAGAATTCTTTATAATGACTTACAGGAATTAAGACACATTTCAATAGAAAAATAGCCCAAAGTATATTTTTAGCAATGTTTATATATTGCAAAATATTTTTCTCTAGTGTAACTGAGATGGAGAGAGTATTTGACAATGTGTTATAGTTTAAGGATCTTCTTGTACCTGCTGAGAGTGAGTCAGTCCTGATTTTGTTACCCATGAATCCATTCCAGATCACACAGCCATTCCAAACCGTATTGCTTAGATTAACAGTACTTATCTTCCATGTATTAGGATCTGTGTTTGTTATATTCCCTTCTTATTGCTAGTGTCTTGCTCTTTTCATTATGTGTATGGACATCTATGTACAAGAAATACATGCCCAGAAGCTATGCGTAGTTTATAGAAATACATACTTGTGTCTGTGCTTCTTTTCTTACATCTGAAAAGGTATGGGTTTAGCATTTTATTTTTTCTTACATTAGCTTTTAATAGCAAAACTTGAAGTGCCAAAGCATTAAGTAAAACTGGAAGAGCAATGCTTAAAGATACACATGAATACAGGCAAGGTAATGTAAAAGTTGGTGTGGTAGCCACTAGTAAGTATTGGCTTTTTTTATAGCAATCAGAAATATATCTGTTTTATTTTTAGCTATTCCTGATGTAATCTTACAGCTTTCATTCATGAACTTCTGAATTGTAACACTTCAAGTTATTTCCTTATTGTACAGTGGGCCTCCAAATTTATTTCCTGACATAAAATTCATGGTGTTTTCCAATTATTTTTTAATTATGTAGCCTTAGCAGTCATTGAATTTTTGAACACTCCAAGAAATGTTAAATTCCAAATTTAAGCATCTCCTGGGTGGAACCAGGAACTGTTTCCCAATTATAATGACATTTTTCATCATGGGGATAATTTTTTTTCAGCAGAAACTAAAGCATCCAGCTCTGTTTAGATCTTATTGTAGCTCATGACTTGTGATGTGGTTTATACCAACTTGCCAAGCCATCACTTGACCTTCTGTCCTTTTGTAAGGAAAATTCCGTTTTTATTGTTAACAAGCTACTCAAACTAAAGATGGCCTTGCAGGGAGCCTTTACAAAAGAGAGGGTTATCCATTTGACTGACTGAGGTTTCTGCTAATAAAATGTACTTACTTTTGGATCTATTTCCTGAGGAGTCTCACACAACTATTAAACTGATGTAAGTAGTGCTGCTAGGAAAGTTACCGTTGGGGAAACAGCACACTCTTAAATATCATGTAGTTTTGAACATGATTTTTTTCAAATCAGACTAAATTTAATACTAGTCACCAGGACTTTCTTTGTTGTAGGTCTTCCAATTAGTCATTTTATCCAAAAAAATTACCTTGGATATCAAAGTCTTAGAATGTATCTTCACATCAAACAAGTATTAACTACTCCATCACAATATCAATTATTTTAAAAAAATAACTCCGTAGAATGTATTTCTCATGATCTGATGAGTAAGCCTATCACTGGTGCATGAAAATGGCACAGGAAAGGGTGCCATTCAGGCCGTGTGATGTGGGAATATATAGTCCTTTATAATAAACCAAAAAAAAAAGTAATTTTTGGCATTTAATTTTAAAATAGTCTAATTTAAAACTCAAGACATTTTAAGTCATTACAGATACATTTAAAGCTAGAAAATAATCTTGTTCTCATGCAGCACCTCCTGAACTAGACACATCCCTTCTATATCATTACTGAAGCTTCTGCTAGTTTATTGTTTGAAACACAAGAATACAGTCATACAAAGGTTTCAGTCATATCACCTGATCTTATTGTTTCAATAACCAAAACAACATAGTTGTTGCTCTGTAATTGTCTCAGGAGAGCTTGGTGAAGATTCTGCTACTGTCTGTTCAGTTTTAAGAACATATATTTCCATTATAATTTCACCTATGTGGCTGATTCTTGGTTGTTGTTGATCTTACAGAGTTGCATCTTTATGGCTCTTTATCAACTCTCTTGATGACACTCTTTCATCTGTGTGCTCTGGATGCTCCAGCGCAGCTTTCCTAGTCCATTGAACTGTTATGAGGGGTTATCTGCTAAACATAGACAAAGCTCTTCTCTACGGCAAGAGCTTTCATTTTTTTTGTTTCTTGGTCATTCACTTCATCTCCATTTTACTGTTGGCTACTCCTATGCAAATGTTTTTAGATGTACATGATATAATGGATCAATTTATAGTTCTTTTTTGAACCTGGGTAATTTCTCTGATCCACCTTACAGTGCAGCCCACAAACCAGTGAACCAGCAGGGTGAAATGGGCAGTAATCCAAGGGATTGGGACATATGAGAAAGGACAACAGAGAAAACCTCTTAAACTGGCTTACTTGCAAGAGAAAATGCTAGTGGATGTAAATCACAAGATTTAAAACTTTTCTTGTCAACCTACAGGGTTAATGCTGTGATAAGAATAACACAATTGTTTGTACTTATCTTGGTTAGAAAGTAAAGACTGTATGCTCTGCACTCACCTTTAAATACATGTTTTAGAGGTAAGCCCTTATAAAATATCTGAAGAGCATCAGCATTTCAAATGTATCTTAAAAAGTCAAGAAAATGTTAGATGATGTCAGTGAGTGAGGTAGAATTTGTTGAGGACTGATTTCTGAGGTACTATAAAATTAATGTGCAGAACTCACCTGCAGGGTAAAACCTTAGACCAGACTCATAAAAGAACCTTACAAGACAACACAAATGAAAGGCAAGCTTGCCCTCAGACTGATGTCCTATGCAGGAAGAGGAAAAATGTGGAGACAAAGTCCACTTAAAGTTTGGATCCCATACTATGGCCGGCAGCCTAACTATTATTTAGTTGAATGAAACTGTTTCCTTGGAAATTATGAACAGATGTATCTCAAGTTTGGATGTTCAGGTATTTTTTTCATAACATAAAAACAATCTTTACTCTTTGTAGCTTATAAAATATATTTATTTTTCTTATTATTTCCATGTAATAGTAAACTAGTTATTTGAAGACACCTAATAGACTTTCCAAAACTCTTCTTCAAGTCTTCTGTCTTCCTTTTGTTGTGTGCGAAGTCCTCAAACTGGATCAAGCTACTGGAGAATTTTTTTCAAAACATTCCTTTGCTAAGCTGCCAGGGCAAGTGTGATGGACTGGTGTGAAAAATTTAGGACAGGTCCTGGATCCTAAGGCACTTATATGAGAATCTCCTCTGAACTGGAACCCACGCAGCTGCTCTGCTCTTGTCATTTATGTCTTCTCTTTCATATTATTTTCTTATTCACTGTATGGCTTGAATGTCACCTAAAGCAAGAAGAATTGAATGTGCAAGATTGGAAGTTCGTTGGATCATTGAAGAAAAGAAAAGGAATAGGACATGCCCCACGGAAAGTTACAATAAAGACCAGTGAGAAAATATATGCTATGAACGCCACCTTTTAATCAGGAGAAAGTGTGTGAATATTTTAGGGGACAGATGGGAAGGAATATGTGTGGAAAAAAGGAAACAGTGAGGCAGTTGTAAAGTGATGTAACTGAGGTTCAGTGAACACACCTGGCCAAAGCAGATGGCAGAGCAGTTTCTGTAACATGTGGCATTCTTCTGACTAGGACATTATCAGAAGCATGACATAACATAATGCAGTCCTGTGTAGGCCTGGGGAGGAAACAGGGACTTGCTCAGCCCTGGTACCATTACTCGTTGACTCACAGTGTTCCATTACAAGAAAGAGTGGAAATTCATTAAAACACACGGTGGTCCAGAGTGTGCACAGAAGGCAGTCACAGAATGAGTTACTTTTATTGGGAGTAAAACTTTCTGTGTAATATAATATTTCCCAGCTTCCCTACCAAAAGGGCAAGAGAATTCTAAATGGAAAATGTAACTGCATTCAGTGTGCCACACTTGTGTGCACATGCGCACGGTCGCTCACTCGTTATATACACAGAAAAGGGGGGAAAAGGTTAACACATGGGAAATATATAAAAAGCCTATTAGCAAGGGCTACTCAACATCTGTGGAAAAGTTGACAAATTCTGTAATAACGGTTCTATTTTATTAAGATTTTTTTTCATTTGAAAACCATTCCTTGGTTTATACTTAACAGTGTAAAAGAATCTTTGCATTGGAGAGTATAAATATTTCAAAACAGGGGCAATAATAGAAGATAAAGAGTATAAAGGGTTGCATCCTGGACATACTCATTTTAGTATGTACATTCTTACTGGCTTCAGCCATGGCAGTTTTGACTACACAGACATCCACTCTTCACAATGAATTAGTGAGTCTTTTATCCTCTCTACTTCATTTTACTGCCACATGACAAAATTGGCTCAGAAGCAGCAGGTTATGTGACTACACTCTTGGCAATCATGGCTCCATAGTGTTCCATAAGCTCCCTATGATGTTTCCACTGCAGCATCATTTGCAATACCTGTAGATGTCTGGCTGATCATCACAACCCATTTTCACCATTTCTGCATCAAGTTATGTTCAGTAGCTGCATCATTCCACCAGCAATTTTCTGAGCCCTGAAGAAGCCTGCTTATTTCTTTGATTAACAAGGCTTTTATTGTGTTCAAATAATTTGGATGGAAAAGTTATGGTAGAATTAATATTAAAATTAAATACTTATAAGACATTGGAAGTAACTGTTAATTGTGTTTTTTCAATACATGCTTTAGTTTTGCCTTTTTGTTTTACAAGTGGCTAGGACATATCCTGACAATTAAAAATCTTACATAGATTGCTCGGCATTCATCTGCTTTCCAATGCAACCCACATCCTCAAAGGTAAATAATTAATCTGAGAAGCAAACCACATAGCTTTAATGCAACTCTGCTCTTGCTGAAAAGAAAATTTCGCAACTGATTTACTGTCTCTTAAGGTCCCAGAAGATTCCCGGGTATATGTGTACTTCATTGTTTATAGAACCTTTTCTTTGAAAGATTTGACTGGTATTGCAGTTTTCTGTAGGTTCAGGGTTGCTTTTCAGTTCATGTTTGCAAATATGCAGTCTAGCCTTTATTAGTAGATTTATGATAAGCTTTTGTCCTGCATAAATGTAATATTCAAGTGTGTACATTTTTATATAGCAGTACTGTATTAGTTTAGCACACACACTTTCTTTGAATATCTCTCATTCACCCATATACCTCATAATGCTCTACTTTCCAGCAAAACTATGTTTAATGTTTCATTGAGATACCTTTATGTGTTGAAATCTTTGTTACACGGAAGAGTTTCGGGACTGTCATTAGTGAAAGCCCTGCAGAAATATTGCCTTGGTGCAGGACATATTTCAAATACCTTATCTATAGTGTTTTGTTGCTGAAAGTGATCCTATTTCCTCATTGGTTTGTTTCTGTTTTGTTATCTTCCTGAGGAAAGGATAAAAATCTTTTATATTTGCTGGTCGCAAGGACAGCAAAGAGGGGAGGTGTAAAACAAAATAGTTCAATTTGCATCAATACAGGGACACGGTGGTTTTGAACTGGCAGAGTGCAGAAGCCTGAAGGCTCTTCTTTTAGGGTCCATTGTGGCAGCTGGAAGAAAACTAAAATTCATATCTTCTCTCATCAAAGTCAAAAGACTTCTTACTTGAGCTCTTACTTACTTGAGAACTTACTTACTAAAGCTCTTTGTTATAAGAACTACATCCAACCCGACTGCTTACCCTAAGACAGTGAAGAAACGTCTCTTGTATGAAGAGAGAATATTTGGAATAAGAATAGACCTGCTGGCTGCCTTTAAAAATAAAGCAAACAACTTTTCTTTGCTAAGAAAAGTAATAATGTGACCATCACAAATTGTAGTCTGAACTATAGATAGATGTGTCAAAATTGTCTTTATTCAAGATGAGATCTTTGCAACCCGGCTTAGGAGAACAGGTAATTGCTTTTCAGCCATTGAGATCATTATTTTACAGACTCTATTTTTTTTTAAATCCTCTAATCTAGAAAAGAACTTGAGTGTATGAAGCACCAAAAGTTATTTCGAAGACAATTGATGAAGTAATAATACCAGCGAAGTCAACAACAAATATTGTCTTATTGTAAAGGCGTTGGACTGAGCCTTCTGCTGGTGGGCGTTTTGTCAAGAACATTTTAAGCAGCTGATACCAGAAAATCCTCTTTGCCGTCCTAAATATCCTTCCTTAATTGATGATAGTTTGGGGTTTTTTTTACTTTCTGCCAAGATTCAGTTTTCAGGCTACAAGTCATATTAAAAATCAAATACACAATTAATCAGCAAATGACATGTTCGTTCCCTGTCCTCACCCCATTACCAGTGTTATTTTATTGATAAATTCATTGTTTGCATTTCTTTGCTGTATTTATTTGCTGTCATCTTGTTTTCTTGACTTCAAAGACAGAGGGGTAGAAGGGTTTTCATCATTTTTTATCAAAGCTGAGCACAGGAAATTGGGGATCAACTTCCTGCTCTCATTTCTGATCATTTTATCAACGCAGTGTTTGTGTCACTATGGAACTGGGGGAGGAAGAAATGCCATGATATCTAAAACTGAGAGTCTTAGACAAGCGGAGGAGACATGAGGGGTTGGACTGAAGTTTGCTATAAGACTCCAAGTTACAAACTACTGCAGCTGTGCACCAAGAATCCAATCAACTCCCACTGAAATAGTGAAGGTGTCTTGACAGTGGCTTTACTGGGCATAAGTTAATCATATTCTTTGGTAATATTGTCCATACTAATCAATTAATCAATTAAGCTACAAGACTGACATAAAATGAGATTATTTTAGCTGTTGTGACTTTGCTCTGTTTCTGAATCAGAACACACAAATGAAAGTATCTGATAGCATCTTATTAACACCATTTAACCCATGAAAAAACATTTTCTAAAGTACTGCTGTGTTTTAGGAGCACATAACCCATCTTCAAAATTATATTTAGATAGCTGAGAATGTAACTAGGAAAATTGTGTCGAGATATCTCCATTATTTAAATGACTTGGAGTATACGTCTGTATTTTCTACTCTCTTAATTGCTTCAGTCTCATCTCACCCCACTTTGTTTAGGTTTTTTAGTCTAAACCAAAGTTGGACTAAAAGTTAATTATCTAGTCTCTCACATCCAAAAACAAAGAAAGACAAGAAAGTCAAAGGGCATAAAATAGGTATTTAATATCAGAAAGGAAAGTCTTCTGAAAATAGATGTCTTTTTCTAGCAATGGCTGTGGAGGATTTGATCACTACCTTCAACCAGACAGTTAACTTCTAAAACAGTGAAATTAGAGGACATGAAACTAAACCTTAGTGTATATGAGAAGACATAATTCAGACTTGAGTTTACCCATTTCCTGTTTTTCAAATGATTTATATTACCCACCTAATGCTCCTTCAGCTGTGTTTGAGAAGAGTAATATATTTCCCTAAAGAGGCAAGCAAGAACATTCCAAAATAGTACTGAATTCCTTGAATAGGACTTTGCACAAAGTCCATATTTCCTATTGAAAAATCCTGTATTTCAATATGAATTCTATCTTTAATGAGTTCTATTTCAATACATTTATTCCTGCAAGACATTTATGTTAGAAACCCATTTCTCATCTTAGAAATTTTGTAAAACATGTTTGCAGATTCTTTTGTCATTTCTTGAGAGATGAAATGAAGCAAGATGAATTTAATTTTTCTTTCGGGTCATACTTCATCAACGGTATAAGAGTAGGTATGGCTACTAAATATATATCTTTTGGGTTCTTATAAACCCTTTTTGTCAGATTCCTCTGCATATGTCTGAAAGAAATAAAAAAAAATCCTTTTATATTTGAATTCAATTTAAATTCAATGGGCGTCAATTTTTAGCTAACCATTTAGCTCATAAAAAATAGATATTCTGAGGCAATCATCTGATATACTATCATTTACATTGGATTACTTCTGTTTTTTTCTTCACCTCGGACATTCTAAATATTAATGTCAATTGACATGCATAATTCATTTCTCTTCATATATTTTTCAGTATTTTCTGTCATCAAATATTTTAGGCCAAGACTTTTCAAAGCATTGTTTTTCAACCCTGAATATTACCCTCCAACATCACATTTCCAAGAATCTTTCTTTTGGTTATTTTCTACAGAAAAACTTGTTAACTTTTCATTCTTTGGACTTATGGTTCTAAGCATCACCCCTCAGAGGCTCTTTAGAAAGTTTTGAGTATTGCATATATACTGCACATATGCTTAAATAATTAAATGGCCAAATAATGGTAAGTTTCAAAGTTAAAGGGAAGATTTTGGTCAGAAAATATGGAGAATTTTGCTACTCTTCTCTGAAGAAGAAGTTCTCTGCGTAGATAACATCACCTCATATTAGGGCAGTCTGTGTACACGCTTCTCCAAAACCTCACACCTGATCTCTAAAGACAACCTAATGGACTGAACTGAGGAGTAGGGTGAAAACACAAGCAAGAAGAGTATCATTATGTCTGGTCATGAAAAGCTTAACAGGAGGAGAAATGTTAGGACAAAGCATCCTCCTCCTGTGAAGTTTGTTACTTCAAAGAATTTACATTTAAAACTGAGATGTCTGTTCATATTCCTCTTTATGTGGGTGTAAGCCCAAGTAGATTCAAGTACATGTTTCACACTTAGGCACCAGGCTCCTGAAAGCAGAGCTGATCAGCCACTTTTCCTACAAGAAGGATTCCCCTATAGAATTCAGGATTCACAGCATAATCTACAAGCAATGTGGCTGAGTAGTTTAATTTTAAGGTTCTCTGGTAGGCAGCATCTTAGGCTCTGGTACCTTCTGTCAATATTATGCATTTTATGCAATGATTTTTTCACAAACCAGCAGCATTTTTCCTGTGACCACTCAGAAAAAACTGTCTTTTCTCAGGCAATGTGTGAGAAATGCAATGCTTATCTCTGGCTTCTTGATTCCACTGTGGGAATTGCTTAAAGTTACCAGCAACAGTCTCTACTGTGTAATACCAAAGCCTTTCAAAGGAATCTTAAGCTAAATTAGGCATTAGCTGCCTCACTGAAATCATCTCAGCCAGATGGTAAATTATTAATTCATTTAATGTTTAGGAAGTGTTTTGATGTGGGAATGGGCTAGATCACCCTCTGCTGTGAGTGTTTATATATAGTGCCATCTCCGAAAGGAAGGAGTACACTTGTACCTCAACAGTGCAAGGCTGGATCAAGAGAAGAGGCAACAGAGGCTCCTTTCTCCCCTTTTGAGCACTGTCATTCAGATATGGGATGAACTGGTCAGGGGAGGTTGCCCCCAACAAAGGGGCACTGACTCCTGTTCTCCCCAACCCGCCCAGAGGCTGTCGGAGTTCTGGGCCTTCCGAGGCTGGATTAGATCGGCTCCCCCTTGTGCAGGCTGTGCCTTCACTGATAGTCTTTGCCTCAGCATTTTGGCTCTGGACAGAAACTTCAGTGCAGAGAGGTCAGAACTAAGCCAATTTGAACTTGAAACCAAATATTTAAATCCTGAGGGGATTCAGGGATGGGGAAGGGGGGCAATGGGTAGAAATGACTGCTGTTGTATAAATACATGAAAACCCATAAAAATATTTACAAGACACAGCTAATCTCAAGATAACATTATTTTGGCCATTGTAAAACTGACTCATCAATATAATGGAGTATATTTTTGGTTACTTTATTTTAACTTTCTTTTTTACAGTTAATGTTTACCAAGTCTCTGGGGACTAAAATTACCTCACCCTTTTGCTTCAGGTCTACAGCTGCAGTCTCTTGCCTCACCATAGAAACGCCTGGAATGCAGCGTTGTGTTTCCTTTTCTGTTAAAAAAATAAGGGAAGCTGAAGTAGCAACTACCACCAAGACAGAGAAATGCTTTTATAAATTACTAATTAATAACTTAAAGCCACATTACTGAGTGGAATATAGGTGACTTTTAGGTACTTTAATACCCCAATAGGCAGTAAGTCAGCCACAGTACCTGGTGTATCTTATTTGTCCTCAGAATATAAATTAATCTGGGTGTACTAGATCAATAACAGCTAAAATTAATTTTTCATAGTTAATCTGGAGAAGAACCATTTGGCTTTTCAAAGCAGCCGACAATTAAAGGGATATTTCATTTGAAAGTTCAACACACAACTTATAAAGCATTTGAATTTCAACTAGTTAAGTTGAGCCCCCAGACACTAAGGCATGGAAAATCTACAGTTCTTTTAGAAAACCTTGGCACCTTTTTATTTCAAGAATTCTTAAGTAGAGTGAAAGCTGCATCTCTCTGAGCCAAGAACTATATCTTTTGAGCCACGCCAAGAAATGAGGTAGAAAAAGATGAAAAAACTTGTAGTCCCAGAGTTGATAGGGGTTGGCTTTGAAATGGCTTCTGTGATCCTTCCCATTACAGTGCCATATGACTGGAAGGAACTACAAATACTGATATCTTTCCATAGTGCACAATGACATCTTTTTGTTTCTTCTGTTACTATACATGAAAATCACAGCAACCAAAATGTCATATTCTGTATTTCTTGGATAAAGATTATTTTTATACTTTGCATTCGAATGCAGAAGTGTTACTGATTGCTATTTGCCTTTTGGCAACATTGTTATAACTTAAGCCTAACAAAGTATTACTCAGCTATGAAGACAAGACTTGGACACACAGTGAGTGTTGATATCAGAGCACAGTACCATGGAAAATGAGTTTCCTAGGAACATAAAACACTACTCATTATTTACCTAGTCTCAGAGTTTAATATAGGGAAATGACATATATTACTGTATTAGATAATCTGTTATAATAGGACTATCCTTATGGGGGTTGCTTGAAGCAAAAGAATGGGGAAAATTATATTATCTATCTATGACATTATTTCACCCTAGTTAGAATTGGGTGTATGCTTCTCCCCTGAGCATACAATCTACAGTCCTCAAAGCTGTAGAGTCACTGTTAAATTGAAGAAGCACTGCAAATCATATTTGCATTAGAACTGTAGAAGTTACCTTGGTCATAGCAGGGTCAACCTCTCAGTGTGCAATGCACAGAATAAAGTCATGCAATGAAAGGTCTCCTGCTGCTCCCCTTACCTGTCAGATGAATATGGCTGACAATGAACAAAGAACATCTGCTATTCTTGTAATTCTGCTTTGGAACCATTGTAAATCTTTAAGCCAGTATATAAAGATAAACTGCAGTTTAAGGCATACTGGGCTGGCAATTGCAGAGATCCAAGAGCTGATTCACGTTCTGTCTCAAAAGTAGCAACATCTGTCTAGATGGAGCAAGACAGACAGCTGCAGGCAGCAAGTAATTCTAAATTTAATCTACTACATCATGCCTGTTAGAGTATTTTTTTTTTCCTTTCAGGCAGAGTCTGTCTTTGGCTTAACTTTTGATTCATTTTAATCAAAGGTAACTCTACCAATGCGAATTCCTCTTTATTATAGTGGTGGTAACTGTGGAGCAGTGAAGAAATACACAATGGCTTGTTATAAAAACTCTACACTCTGGAAACCTCCAAGGTCAGGTTGGATGGGACTCTGAGAAACCCAATGTAGTTGAAGAGGTCCCTGCTCCTTGCAGGGACTAGATGGCTTTTAAAGTTCCCTTCCAACCCAAACTATTCTATGATTCTATGAATATTGGAAGAGCTCTTTTGAATAAATATGTATTTCTGATCCACAATTGTCCATGGGACCATACTATTAGTCTTCTTCATTTTCATCCACCGTAAAAGATAGCATGGGACTGTGGTTTTGCAGAACAGACTGGATCTCAGCTTTTCATTGACAGGAATAGTAAGGAGTTGCTTTAGCATATCAACCTACTTAATATGTTATATTTTTATTTGTTTGGCTGGGGCAGGTAGAAGAGGAAGGAAGAACCAAAGCAAATATATTTATAGTACCAAACCAGGATCTCCTACATAACATCAGTACAGTAACTTCAGGTTTGCAAAGCAAATCAGAATAATGTCAAGGAGGGATCATTTTAAGTTAATCATTAAATCATTAGAAATGTCTCATTGCTTAAAGATAATAGTAAAAATGCAGGATCAACAAAATAGAAGAGAATTTACTGTCCCTACTGTTCAAAACTTCAAATGTTTACAAACACATGTCAGCAAATAAAGAAGTGAAGCAAGCACTCATATCAACTTCTCATTCAGCTGGATCAGATCACTGTTTGCAGTCTGTAATAAACATCTCACACCAAACTTAACTACCCCTGAAGCCAACAGCACTGCCAACAACTCCGTAACTCACATCACTTGCCATGGCTCGCTTGCCAAAACTGTTAGAGCATTTCTTTTGTAACCTACCATATTTTGGCCTGGGGGAGGGCATAAAGAAATCACACTATATGAAATAATATATCTTCTTTTTTTTTTTACACAGTCATGGACATTCTTATTTTGGACGTAAAGCATATGATATTATTTCAACTGGAGCTGAAAGGAAAAAATAAAAAAACCCTAAACTATTCTGATTTCAATTCAAGCAGAACCTAATTTATACTTGATGCACATATCTATAAATAGATATCTGCTGACTGAAGCTTTGTCTCATATTATTTTTCACCAGCTAATCTTGATTTTCAAAATTCCATGCAATCATTCATCCCCATCACACCTCTCTGTGGTGCTTTTGTCAAATTATTTTAGGTAAAGCACATGTCAGATATTGGAAAAATTTATCCAAATAATTTAGAGGAAATGGAAAAGCCAAACACTGGAATAATATGGAACTAGGTAAAACCACCATATTGCTCAAGACTTCACTGGATTGAATTCTTCTCATCACCAAACACAAAATAAAAGCATGACTATTTCTAAACACGTGTCTTAGTGTTTGGAAAACTCAGCACTAACTGCTCTTAGCCAAACTCACAGATTAGATCCTTAGTCCCAAAATGGGCTCTTACACGTTTTTAGTTTCACTGATGGTTTGCACTTTCCTTGTGCAAACCATTCTTTTTTACTGACATGTTTAGATCACAAAAATGCACTGCTGGAATATGCCTGGGATGCAAAAAGACTAACCCTATTTCTGTCTCTGATCTACATTACATTGCACCCTTATCTTTATCCCTTGTGTCTCAGAATTACGATAGAGGCTTTGGTTACATGACCATTTAGCACTGAGCAATAGGCAATATTTATCTTACAGATATGAGTTAATTAAACCAGGAGCACAAACAAGTTTCCTACACTGATTTTGGTAAGTTATCAGATTGTACAGGTAAATTGACATCCAGGAATTTTCCTATCAGAAAGTCATATCTTAATTCATTTTCACAAGGGACCCAAGATAAGGGTGATTTGGGAAGAAAGATGCAAGAACACTGTTGAGAGAAGATCAAGGAAGGGGACTAAGATTAAAGAAATCGTATCTCTGAATTTCTTCTGGCTTAGAGTCCATTCTAGATATTTCATATTTGTAGCATTTGGGGCTCAGTATCCTCCTTTATGTCTTCTCTTCAATGAAATAATATAAATAAAATAAATAGATTAGAGGAAAAAAGAGAAAATATGTGCAAGGCAGAGAAGACAAGTTGGCTTAATGAACTAACAAGACCAGAACAGACAGGGCCCTACCCATGGCAGGGGAGATGGAATAAGGTGATATGTAAGGTCCCTTGCAACCCAAACCATTCTAGGATTCTATTCTATGAATTAGAAAGGTGGTAAGTTTCTCCAGATCCATCTCTAATAGATTTATGAGTTTCCTATATAATTTGCAGTTCTTTTTTTTTTTTTTTTTTGTAGTTTTCTCACCTTTCAGAATTATTTGCTCCATATGTCAATAGATGTATAATAATGATAAAGGAATAAATGCAAATCCTACTGGACCAGATGCCCAAGATGTAACTGATTTCAATGTGCACTGAATTTAATTAACATGACACTAAACATGACATCTTTTAAACGTGCAAGCTTCATGCCTTTATCTAGCTGCTGTTAAAAAAAATGGTATATCAAACACATAACAAGGTAAAAAATTACATTATTATTAGCCCCATTGGGTTAAGTATAATAGTCTGTAGAAAATGCAGCTCAATCATGGTAGTTGAGCCTTCCCTTGGGAATGGCTAACAGGAGTTCTGCAGGTGACATTTGCACCTTGTAACTTCACCTCTGCCCATACTCTTCAACACAATTTCAGGAAAGTTCCTTCAAAAAGATGACACAGTAAGTGAATATCAAATCCAGGTTTATTCTTAACAGTCAGAGGACTACTGTTATGCCTGCAACCACCAAACAGGAAATCCTCACTCTTTGTGTGGTACCTGGTCACTTGTAAGTAATTAAGTCACTTGTAAGAGCAAGTAAGCAGGTTTAGGGCACCCCAAATTCAGTTCCCCTCCTGAATTTTTTGATTAGAAGCTTTCTCAAATTTACCACATAGCAGTGTGGGTAATGTATCCATAGTGGTGTACTCACCATCTTGGGGAAAATGAGGGTTACAATCTGAAACGTTTTGATTTAGAACAAGGAAACCTCCTTTAACATGAATGCAATCAATAACTGCCTGGTAAATTTCAAGCATTAGGCTTTATAAAGTTTCACATTTTATAGGGAAGTAAAAAAGCACATAGGCCTTTTGGCCTTACTGAGGTTTGTAGGAGCATCTCAGTACCATGAAACAGCTGTGCCCTGGCAGACAAAAGGGGCTCAATAGTCCCTGTGTGTACTTTCCAACTCAGCATATACTATGATTCTATGAAGTGAATAAAAATTCATTATCAAGTACCTAGGTATTTTTGTTACCTACCAAGTTACTTTGTTATACAGTCACCACTTGATTATCTCAGTCTATTGAGTTAAAGGATAAACTTGTAGTTCTATAATAATCATGACCTGCAGTCCAAAGGGTTTAGCCTCATGCCTCAAAAATAGAAAGCTAAAAAAGTTTTAAACACAGTTTAAAATAACAGAGAAAGCAGTCAGGCTTGTCTAACACAGCAAAACGTCCTTCCTCAAGTAGAAAATGGTTAAAAGTTTTCTTGATACAAAGGAATGTGAAGTGTAACCAATCACTTTATATCAGTGGAGAATATGGTCCTGGTAAAGTCAAACAGATAGAACCTGATATGGAGAAAAATGCTATACCTATGCATAGCAGAATGTCCAAGAAAAAGCTTTTACAGAGAAGGCAGTAAAAATATGGCTGATGCAATGAGCAGAAAACACTGGGTAGCAGAAAGTTGATTAGGTACATGTAAATTGGAAATCCTTTCCTTGGGCATTCAATCACACACAGAGTCCTGGGGCAAGTCCAGAACAAAAGATCTCCATGTGAATTGCCAGGAAGGGGGGAAATGTGCCCCTTCCTGGAAAGCACATTGTCAAAAACTGCCAGAACTACTAGAAAAAGTAAAAAAAGAGAGAAAACTAAAGAAGGAGGGGAAAGAAAAATCGCAAACAAATGCATTGTAGAGCATTTTACTCTGTAAGGATAAGAATTGAAGAATGATACAGGTGTGATAAGCCTTAACAAACTATTTATAAAGAGAGAACAAAGTAGGGCCACTCAGGAAAGTTCATGTGGGTGAGAAATGACATAAGCTACATGATGTCTACATTGGTATTTAATTCAAATTATACAATCTACTTGAATGAAATATGAACTTAAGCTAGCTTTCCTGAAAGATGTTATGGAGGCAAGAACTAACATAAATACACCAGAGAGGAACAGCATTAGCATAGCAAAAGACTCTACTAAGTCAGTTGGTTTTTGGACCAAAGCTTCATGTTACAAAAGGCCAATGTTGAAAAACTGAAAACCAGGTAGTTTGCAGACATCAATTCTGGAAAAGACAGGCTTAATGGGGAATACATGTGTTTATTTTTCCCCTCTCAGAGCAAGTGGGATCTCCCTGCATAATTTTTGCTGCCTGCTAAGTGCAAGTACATAACATCTTACAGGCAGACAGAGCCATCAGACAGCACACAGCTGTCACAGAGATGCTGAAAGAATAGCTACTGTCCACAGAGCAGAGAGTGTCTGATTTCCATACTCTGCACTCCAGCTCTGTGCATTCCAGTCAAAAGGAGATGATCTACTACATATGTCAGTGGACATCTATTTATTTTGTGTCCTCTGCAGTGCTAATCACCAGGGGGAACATTCACTACTCAGACTTTCTGCCAATGTATCCAGCATACAGATTCTTTACTACTGTCTTCACTAAGAAGGCATAATCTGGATTTCCTGGTAAAATCAGCTAAACATTGAGATTGTCTCTTGAGTGTCAAATTATGTACTAGTTTTCTTAAAGGCCCTATGCTTGACAATACACGAGAAAGTGAGAATTTCATTCAGGTCATTTATGGTTCTAGAAAAAAATCTTGAATGCCATAGACCAATTAGTTGGGAAGTGTCCAGTCTACAGGGGTAAATGAAAAAAAAAAAAAAAAAAAAAAAAAAAAAGCACATGATGCATGATGCTGCTATCAATTTTTTGAGAAGCTAATATGGAAAACAACAACAAGCTTGTCATCTCCAGAAGAGAAAAAAATCCAAACTGAGGATAAACAGAATTTAAAAATTGTGAATTTTACTAACAATCTGCAAAAAATAAGTCTTAAACTACTTCTGCTCTTTTCTTAAGAGAAAATATTTGCTAATTTCATTAGCATGAAGATGCACTTACTCAGGCAAATATTTGGTGGGTCTAGGTGCCCCTTTCCATTTAGGCTACTGACATTTTTATCTATCCCTTAGAATAGCCCAGTTTTGGGGCTTCACTTCTCAGTCATGTCAGGAAGAAGAAAAGAATTGTAAGCTGTGAAACAGGCGAAGATGAAACCTCATCCTTAATACTTTCCTGTTGTTTTCCTTAGACACATAACCAGTAAATTCACACTTAGAATCTTCTAAAGAGTAATAATTATTATCTCTGAATGGACTTAAATTTTTGCATTATGTGTTATAGTGAAGCAATGGCTGAATATCTGGGAGATTGTTCCTATAACTCTAACCTTTACAAAAATATTTATACATGGAAAAATGTCCCTGCATAGTTTATTCTTTTCTTTCTGAAAGTATACTACACAAAACATTTCAGTCACATATTTCAGAGAGCTGTGACTGCTACTAATGTATCCAGTTTGTCAAAAATGTAGTACACTCTATGCAAAGATGTAATATTTTCAATCAGCATATTATTACCCCAAATCTCTGCTCTAGTATGCAGTCTACCTGAAATTATATTCACCATTGATACTTTTTTTTTCTTATGGTAAAGAATAAAAGTAAAAAATAAAAAGAAGAAAGGAAACAGTGTCTGTCCTTCAGAGTTGCAAAAAAGAAAACTTCATGTAAGAATGGATAGATGATGAACTATCATCTGGACATGGAGGCAGACCAAACACAAATGGCAAAATGAGAAGCTGGATCATCAGGTCTTGAGTTGCTCTTCCAATGTGTTAATGTTTTAATTAGTTACTTTAGTGTTTTCATTTCAGTAAAAAGTATTAAATGTTATGTGCTGACAAGAAAGAAAGAAAGAAAGAAAGAAAGAAAGAAAGAAAGAAAGAAAGAAAGAAAGAAAGAAAGAAAAGAAAAAGAAAAGAAAAAGAAAAGAAAAAGAAAAGAAAAAGAAAAGAAAAAGAAAAGAAAAAGAAAGAGAAGAGAAGAGAAGAGAAGAGAAGAGAAGAGAAGAGAAGAGAAGAGAAGAGAAGAGAAGAGAAGAGAAGAGAGAAGAGAAGAGAAGAGAAGAGAAGAGAAGAGAAGAGAAGAGAAGAGAAGGAGAAGGAGAAGGAGAAGGAGAAGGAGAAGGAGAAGGAGAAGGAGAAGGAGAAGGAGAAGGAGAAGGAGAAGGAGAAGGAGAAGGAGAAGGAAAGGAAAAAGGAAAGGAAAAAGGAAAGGAAAGGAAAGGAAAGGAAAGGAAAGGAAAGGAAAGGAAAGGAAAGGAAAGGAAAGGAAAGGAAAGGAAAGGAAAGGAAAGGAAAGGAAAGGAAAGGAAAGGAAAGGAAAGGAAAGGAAAGGAAAGGAAAGGAAAGGAAAGGAAAGGAAAGGAAAGGAAAGGAAAGGAAAGGAAAGGAAAGGAAAGGAAAGGAAAGGAAAGGAAAGGAAAGGAAAGGAAAGGAAAGGAAAGGAAAGGAAAGGAAAGGAAAGGAAAGGAAAGGAAAGGAAAGGAAAGGAAAGGAAAGGAAAGGAAAGGAAAGGAAAGGAAAGGAAAGGAAAGGAAAGGAAAGGAAAGGAAAGGAAAGGAAAGGAAAGGAAAGGAAAGGAAAGGAAAGGAAAGGAAAGGAAAGGAAAGGAAAGGAAAGGAAAGGAAAGGAAGAAAGGAAGGAAGAAAGGAAGGAAGAAAGGAAGGAAGAAAGGAAGGAAGAAAGGAAGGAAGGAAGGAAGGAAGGAAGGAAGGAAGGAAGGAAGGAAGGAAGGAAGAAAGAAAGAAAGAAAGAAAGAAAGAAAGAAAGAAAGAAAGAAAGAAAGAAAGAAAGAAAGAAAGAAAGAAAGAAAGAAAGAAAGAAAGAAAGAAAGAAAGAAAGAAAGAAAGAAAGAAAGAAAGAAAGAAAGAAAGAAAGAAAGAAAGAAAGAAAGAAATGGAGGGAGAGAGGAAGAAAGATAAAAAGAAAGGGAAGCGGAAGGGAAGCGGAAGGGAAGCGAAGCGGAAGCGGAAGGGAAGGGAAGGGAAGGGAAGGGAAGGGAAGGGAAGGGAAGGGAAGGGAAGGGAAGGGAAGGGAAGGGAAGGGAAGGGAAGGGAAGGGAAGGGAAGGGAAGGGAAGGGAAGGGAAGGGAAGGGAAGGGAAGGGAAGGGAAGGGAAGGGAAGGGAAGGGAAGGGAAGGGAAGGGAAGGGAAGGGAAGGGAAGGGAAGGGAAGGGAAGGGAAGGGAAGGGAAGGGAAGGGAAGGGAAGGGAAGGGAAGGGAAGGGAAGGGAAGGGAAGGGAAGGGAAGGGAAGGGAAGGGAAGGGAAGGGAAGGGAAGGGAAGGGAAGGGAAGGGAAGGGAAGGGAAGGGAAGGGAAGGGAAGGGAAGGGAAGGGAAGGGAAGGGAAGGGAAGGGAAGGGAGAATTCCTGTCTTCAGTTAACATGCTTTCTAGAACTTTGCACCTCCAACATTCCCATGGACTTCTGATCAAATCACACTATTTATAAATGTAAGCTCCATGCTAATTTTTAATCAAATATAATTAGAATAGTTTTACTTTACAATGGCACTTTGAAGATTCAGGATCAAATTAACTTGAGATAAAGTGCATGCAATTTCCTAAAGACACTGGAAGTGTGCCTAGTCCTCATAATGGTGAATACCATTCAACACATTTAAAGCTTTATGAATAACTGTCTGGTGAATCTGTAGTTTAGCTATCACTCAGCAGACACTGGCCTTTGAATGTGCAAAAAAGGCAAGCACTACTTCGTCAGTAATGCCAATGAAAGAGTTAAAAGTTCCACTCTCTGTTTTTGCTGAAGGAAAGCCTCAAAGAATTCAGTACAAATTATAGCTAAAGATTCCCGTGGCTCAGTCTCTCCTAGTGCTTAGCAACAAAAACATGGTGCCCCACATAGTTGCAGGGCCATCTAGCCAATATACATAAAGAGTTAGGGCTGGGAGGGTTAAAGGAAAGATGTCAGTCATATTTTGGAGAAAAAATGATAGCAGTGGCTCACCAGAAATGTTATGGCTGACAGTCTCCATCATTATCTTATTTCTTTTTATCATAGTCTGTAATTAGAGGCAGCTGATGTGCTGAGAAATATCTTTTCTACTAGTTACAGAAAATAGGGAAGAACTTATTCAAAGCCTAGTGAGGTTTCCAAATCTTTTAAATCCCATGCTAATTTTCCCAAATATTTTATATTAAGAAAGATGGATAAGATACTAACTGAATCCTACTTCTGTGTTAAAAATGCATTTCTATTTCTATGCTTATTATTATTTATCACTCTCAAAAAAGCATATAGATGCCACTTGACAAGAAACATTGTGCTCATTTTGTGAAATCCTGAAACAGCTGAGGTACAACAATAAATTTATTTCATGTAGTACACTATTGAAAATTACTTACTTGGCTTAGAATTATAGACATCTATTTTATGCGTCAGCTGGCTACAAGGTTACATCTTAGTTGTAGTTTTTCTTCACCCATTTTTAGGCATCACTTTTACTAGCACACCGTTCTTATTTATATGGGTATAATGTCATAGCTGAAGCAACAGAAGAAGCTAGCCCAAGACACCTCAAAATCCCTTCTACTATATGAGATGAGATTTATAGTTCCAGGGTGAGCTCACATAAACACAATTACCATATGAACTGTCTGAGATGTAGATAGCATTGCCTAGGGCAATTATCAAGGGCCCCCTTACCTTTTCTTTATCATGTCCCCTACTGTATCATGTCTCACAAATAATGAGACCACAGCAATCCCTGCAGAGCCATTGAGACAAGAAAATAATAGAAGCAGAAAGGATTGGTTAATCCTTTCTGTAAGTTAAAAGTTTTGCAATTTGGCACAGACTTCTCAGGCAATGATATAATGAATTGTGTACTTACATGATACATGATCTAAAAGGAAGTCCAAAAGTTAAGAGCATACATCTTTTGTGAGTCAGGTTTAAATTCCCAGGACTTCCAAGGAATGAAGACTGAACAGCCTGACTACTGAAATATGAAACTTATCATTATTATCATGCATATCCATCAGTTTTGTTTGTTAAGCTATCTGGAATGAGAGCATTTGGAGGGAGAGCCATGGTGAGCATCTGGCACGTACTAGAGTAGCTAAGACATCTTCAGAAGGACCTTATTTTAAGGAGTTCATTCCAACAAGGACGAACTAGAATGGACTCCCTTAGAATATAATTCGATCATTACGTAACTAATTTAACAAAATATGTGGAGTCTGTTTATGCCCTTAAGAAGCACTGATTTTATTACACCAAGGTTTAGACATAGTTCTGAGCCATGAGGACTCAATATATCAGATCAACCATTTAACAGCTGGAAGGTGACACATGCAAATTTTTATCAGCTGAAGAGTTTTTCCAGTACATTTAGGTTTGGGGCCATGAGTTGCTCTTCATCCTTTAAGTGTCAGCTGATGCTCACAGAGGTCACTAGGAACAGAGAACACACACGCCATGCAGGACCTCACTGCCTCTCAGCCACTCACCAGCCCATCAATGCTGTTCATTTACACAACAATGCCCTTTGAACATCTGCAGGGGTCACTTATTTAACGGGGTCACTTGATCAACAGGGTAGAAATCACTTCACATTGCAAAGGATCACCTTATATATGAGTTAAACCCCAATTAAACAAATTGCACCCAGTTCACATGGTCTTCACTGTAAACCACCATAGTCTTCGTTTTTAAATGTAACTAAACAACTGCTTAAGAAAAGAAACGTGTGGGGAACCTTCGCATATAACAAACAGCCCTACCTCTTCAGCCCTCAGGATTTCAGCCCTGACATTCTAGTAGACAGATGTCATGTTACCAATCTCCGTTCACCCTGTGGCTGCCCTCTTGGGGTCAGCTCATGTGTAGGAACATGAGAGATCATGTCTTGCCACAGGATCTATCCCTAGAAATTTTTCACTCTCATCCTCCACAAAGCTATCACGAAAGGTCCAAACAACTGTACCAGCAATTCATATGACAAAACTCTTCTCATAAACTTGTGAAATAAATTTCCTGAGGGAACCGTTCAGACACTACATAACCGGTGTTATTAGTGAAGTATTATATCCTATTTGGGACCTCACAATTCTGTGGGTAGTCTTTTATGAATAACAATTATTCCTCTTTAGCTCACTGACTGGGGAACCAAAAAAAATCCATAAGGGGGATTTAAGTTAACTCAAAACCAAAATTTTGCAACATTTTCTGTTCAGAAAAATTAAAATATTGATTTTAATCAGAAGAATTAAAATATTTAATTTGGGGTTGGAAAAGAGAAGCCAGAACAAAATCGTCTGGCCAAGTTCTGCCCAACTCCAAATTCTCATCGCACCCACGCCTCTTAAAATAAAAATGAGGAATTGGATTAATCTTTAGTACTAAGTCTTTGGTGTTCTGCTTACTTAGTGAAACAGCAATACTATGATACCACAGTCTCAGAAGACTCACTACCTGTGCGCTTCATAGGAAAGGATACAGCAGATGAAAACATCTTTCTGAATTCTTCAAGTTGTTGTTTCAAAAGAACTGGAACTGCTAATATTTAAAATTATAAACATATGAACATGACACTACCCACTTTTAAGGCAAGAAATGTCAAACTGAAGTTTTTAAATCTATGTTCTCCGAACTCAACATTTTATTAGTTACATCAGTATTATTAGGCAAAGCCAGCTGCTTGTCAATGACGGCTGAACTGACTGAGAAGGAATGCCACTGCATCTGTTTACGACAATAAATTAGAATCTAAAATAAAAAGAAATCTTACAGAATACATCAGCAAGTGTTTGTAAATGGTCAGTTGGACCATTTGACCATGTGGAGGAATGAAGGCAATCACTTATAGTGTAAGGAAAAGCACCAACAGGGTAAGGACAAGGGGTGCTAGTACAGAGATTAACAGAACCAGGGCTAAGGGAAAGGATAGAGGCGTCAAGTATGTCCGAGAGAGGTAGGCTGCTGCTACTTAGGACAAACTGGGAGTGTAGGGGAGCAGGTGTCACTTGTAGGGGGCCTAAAGAAAGGAGGGGTACCTGCAGGGTAAGAGTAGAATGTGTGTATGTGTGGAGAGAGAAATGCAGATGCTATGTCTTCTCTGGGAACACTACTTGGTGGTGGAAAGTGTTGGCTGTTAATCCTAAAATAATACTTCTCTTATGCTTGGAGTGGGGCAAATATGACATGGGTTTTAATGTAGCATTTTTGTTTTATCTATGCCTGAAGGCAGAATTTGAGCCTAACTGCATGGAGGCACTGAACAAAACACTTAAAAAATGGCCTTTGTCTCAGGAAACATAAAGTCTGTTAAAGCTTGCTATTCTCGGATAATATTCTGAGGAATGACAAATAGCACTGTGATCAAAATGTTGGTTTTTTAAAAGGCCGTATATCCTTTCTGAATACAATTAAACCCTTTTACAAAATTTCAGTCCACCACAATTATAACCACTTTTTCAGAGTCCTCACAGAACCACAGTTCTTTCAGCAGATATACAACTCATCCAAGTACATGCAAACAGAGAAGCATAGTGGAACAGAAGAAATCACTCAGTAAAACTCCCTGTATTAACACTGGAACAAGAATTTATTCAAATCCTAGGAAATTATAACCCTATCTCCAAAATTTTCTTAGCTAAATTAGGTATCAAAGTCTCTAGCTTCCTTTTAAGTTACGTGGTAGCAATGAAAGGAAAATCCCAGCCCATATCTAAGTTAGAATTAGTCTTCAAAACCCTGGTGAAATCAAGCTTTTGTTCCTAGGCTTCCTCCTTGGCTGCTTCTTGTGATCAGCTCTGAAAGTTTCTGGAGCCCTGGTTGTCTTTCCTGGGTTTAATCCAATCCTGATGGAGGCTGAGAGGAGTCTTTGTCCTGTTCCTCCCCCACATCCTATCCCAAGGGACTCTTCTAACCCGGGCTCAAGCTAAGCTGCTCCAATGCAGGCCATTGACAGAAGTTCTTTTATACCTGAATTTAAATCACCTACTCTGTGCAGTGCATCATGATGAGCACCTTGCAACTATGTTAAGGAACCAGAGCCAGACAAATTCTCAACCTAAGTGTGTTAACTTTGTCTAAGATAGGTTTTAACTGTACAGATGAGGAGGCAGTTTTCTCTCTCACCTACCAGTTTGCTTTCTCTCTGTTTTGAGTGGTTAGGCATAAGGCTTCATCAGCAGTCTATGTGACCATAAAATTGACTAGAAATTAGAACAGATGTGCAGGATCTCTTTTATTCTGGCAGTGGAGCTATATCAGCATGGTACACGTTCCCCCTTGTCTTCTTCTCACATTCTCACAAGACACCAGCAGAGGTTTCTTACAAAGTACTTATCTAAAACAAATTTCCACAGATATCAGCAAAGGGAGTATAATTAAGCTTCATTGGTTATACAGAACAATGCTTTTTAGAATTTTGCACTGAAATATCTTAAAGATAAATTCTTGATAAAAAGTCAAGTGTTTCTTCCTGTTTATAGTTTTGTTTTTTTTTTTTTTGCCTGGAGTTTTTTCTTGAACAATAATTCTGCATTCAAGGTCTGATGTGACTGTACTACATGTAATCTTCTTATCTCCCTATCACAGAAAGTAAAAATGTAAATATGAAAGATCTATGGGGCTTTTATTTAGAAACCATGCAATTTTTGCATGAGTTCCTGAATTGTCTTGAACCTAACCCAGCTTGTTATGAGCATTAGAATAGAATGAGAAGAGAAGAGAATGCTGGGCAAAACCTTGTTCTACAGTAATATGAGGTCATATTCCCAGAAACTCAGTTCATCTGGTCAGTAGTCTGCTTTTGAAAGGGTGGTTTCAAGGATAAGCATTTAGAAGTTTAATTATTCAGTCTACAGCAACATGTTCTGTTGAGAGTTTGTACTTTATGTAGCTGTTTCCTCTGATATTTGGTAAACCAGGCCTCCAATCTACCTTGCTTGCTTGAAGGCAACTGATACCATCCTGTCTTTCTTAGGTGAATAATGAATGTGACTATATATATTTATATTCTTGGTTGTGCATAATAAAAACTTTGATGTGTCCCTAATGATTGATCTTGAGTAGATGAATTTACAGTGTTGTGCTTTCTAAATTCTCTGGCCAGGACTTGCATCTATGCCAGTCACCTGCAATGCCTAGTATCCACGTGACAAGCTTCTCTAGTGTCACCCTGTTGTAAATTGTGGAAATAATGGAAATAATTTCAAATTACTTCCTTAGCCAATACTAAAAACCTGGCCTACTGTTTTCAATAGCTATAGCAACTGATATTATTCCTCCTGTAAAGAAGTAATTTTATTCTTGTTTTGTCTTACCTTTCCCCAGAACATTCTTATTAAATTCATATAAGCATCCCTCTGTAACAGGCTGATTAAAAGAGAACTGTATTTCATCCTGAGCTTGTGTGCAAATATTTCCTCAGTTAACACATCTCTCCATTCCCAGTAGGATTAGATCATTGTACATCTAATATTTCATAAGAATTTGCTGCTGATTTGATAAATTGAAAAGATGGCATCTTCTTTACCACAAAGTCCTTTGCCCCACCAAAAAAAAAAAAAAAAAAAAAAAAAAGACCATGCTGTAATAAATAATAAATATACAGTACAGCTTCCTAAGACAGATTCCAAGAATTTTATGTGCTGTAATTTAATCCTTAGAAAACCAGAGGATATTAAATGAACTAAACTGTCTTAGCCAGAAATCTCTGATTTGGGCTGCTCTTTGATGTTTATATCTGAAAGTCTTTGATGTCTTAAAATTGTTTCAGAAATTAGAAAAAAATCTTGACTTTGTAAATCATTTTGTGATTACATAAATGACAATATGATGATGAATGGCACAGAATTTACAAAAAATGAATCATTTCTCTGAATATTAAGTTAATCAAAAAGCCAAGACTGTCTAGTATGAGCTCCTAGTGCTTTAAAGATCCTTTGGCATTCCAGATGCACAATGAAACAAAAATAGTGTAGCCTTATTATGAGCACCTTTCCACATCTGCAATCCTGTTATACAATAAACTCTTGTTCTTTTGTACCGAGATTGCACTGGTTCTTTTTTTCTTTCTTTTTTATTATTAATTTGAAACATGTGGGGAGAGGGTAATCCAGTAAGCCATAGGCATTTCATATCAAGGCTTTCATGCAATCACATGTAACGTCAACCATCTGGGTGGAAGGATAGATAGAAACTTGCTTTATATCGATAGACTGCGAATGATAGCAACGAGCAGAAAGAGTAGAGTTCTAATGAATATTATATATTTACTTCTACAAACATAGGCCCATTGATGGAATAAAATGGTCTTGCTATTAAATAAAATAGCAAGAACCAGGCAATGTTTGTTGCATTTGCAGCATTTTTAAATGAATGACTTTGTAAGTGGATGCAAATGGGTGCATATGAAAAATAAAAGAGAACAGGTTGCATGCATATACTTGCATAAAAAAGAGGTTTCTGCCAGCAATGTATTTTTCTGATAGGTAAATTAATGCCATTTTTAAATTCACCAAAACTAGTGATTAGGTAGACAATTAAAAGAGAATAATTTAGAAACCAGACGTCTGCTTTCATTTTGAGCAATGAGAAAGCATTTTCTCTGAAAACACATTCATTTATTGTTTATTTTCAAAGTGAAGTTTAAAATTAAATTATAGTGTTTGGAAGAAAAAAAATTAAATAGACATCTGAAAGAAATAGCATCTATTTCTAATTTTACCTTTTTGATGTCAGAAGATATCCTAGAGGAAAGCCTTAGGGATATAAATTCTTCTCAGACTTACAGTAAAGGCATGCAATTTTTTAAGATGCATTATCCTGTATCAAAGTTTTTTGAAAACCTGATAAAAATTTAAGAGTTCGTGCATCTAAAAGATTAAAACCAACAACCAATGCAAACAGTTAAAATTATTTACAGTCCTGTGAAATCCAAACTGCACACATGTGGAGTACTCTGTATGTTGTAAAAACTGCAGTTCAGTCTGGAATTCTGTACAATAGAAGTTGAGAAAAAAATATATGACACGCAATATCTTTGCCTGTATAGTACAAATTAGTGACTTTCTACTCTGTGTTTTGGTAACATATTGTCTAATCATTAAGACAATTCTTTGCTGATGTTTGCTTTTAATGTAGCATTCCAGGTGTTCATTCTCTGTTCTCTACAAATGACGGAATAGGAACAAATTCCAAGATAAGAAACTGAACACTGAAATTACACTCTGTTTGCATGAATCACTTTGTAAATAAGATATTAAAAGACTAATCCTCCAGATTAGTTTTTTAGATAGTTAATAGTTTAACTGACTGTTGCTGCTGTTGCATGTGTGTAACGAGCATTCTACACAACCCCCAGGCACCCAATACTTCATTTTTGCAAAGCCATAAACCAGCAAATCACTTTATGATTTAGTAAGTTCTCATCACACTTGAAGTGAATGGCACTGCTTCTGTATGGATATCTATGAACATAAATAAGAGGTTTGCCTTTTTTGGTACTAAAAAGCTCAGACCTATTTGTATTTAAATATTCTGGTATATTTCATGTATATTTCCTCAGATGCCATGAACACAAATAAATTCAAGAGCTTTTATTTTAATCTAAATAAACTCTTCTGTGGAAAGCTCTTCAGAAACTGAGGATGAGAGGGCATGCCTTATACTTCTGTGGGGAAGAACTGTGCTCTTTCAAATCAAAAAGACAATGGGGTTCAGAACTCCAGATTCCAAGGATCAGAATCAAAGAAATGCTGTTTGCAGGGGATATTTGGAGGTATCTTGTGCACAAAGTTTGCTTTTGCTAGCTAGCATTAGTTCAGGTAATACATATCTTAGTGCTACTCTGCCTAGGAAACTCACAGTTGAAGATTCCCCATCCTCTTTGGGCAGTTTCAGTGTTGTACTACCTGTCTGCCAAAATTGGGATGTTTTTGCCATCTTTCTATCTAGTAGTTGCAGGTTATTAGGTTGCTCCCATGCCCGGCCTAATATAATCCAGTATATGGTCTACCTTCTTTGAAGTTTGCAGTACTGATTTACATTCCATGTGTAGTCCATCACAACTTTATTTCCCAGCCCGTATGAGTACATGGGGTTGTTCTGACCCAGATCCAAGATCCTCATGATGTTCATGTTGGTCCAGTTCTCAAGAATCCTTTGATTTAAAGTTTTCCAACCCTTCATGTCAATAACCCTTCAGTATCAGTAATATCTGCAGATTTACCCAAGGACATGTGCTGTGTTGCTATCTAAGCTGTTGATGGAAATGCTGAACAATATGAGTCCCAGTACCAAACCACAGGGTACTTTGCTTATTACCAACTGGAACTCAAAGCATTGATTCTACCACGCTGTTACTGTGGTGGCAGAACCAATTTGCAATGCATTTAGCAAACTTTCAGTTCATACCTTCTCAGATTCAGAGAGAATACTTTTGGGGGCAGTGCCAAAAGCCATCCTAATGTGCAGGTATCCATTGTTTTCCTCCTGCCTGCTCAACACGCCATCTCATGACAGCAAGCAATCAAGCTGGCCAAGTCTGAACTAGTTATTCCTGATTGCTTTCATGTGTTTGAAGATGGATTCCAAAGGGGTATGCTTCACAGTCTTTACAGGGATTGATAGGCCCTAAAATTCTCCAAGTCCTCCTTTCATTTTTTCTAAAGATTGATGTAGGGTTAGCCATTTTTGGTTGCAAGGGATTTCCTTGATAACCACAGGGTTTTTTCAGAGACTAACATTGCACTCTGCAGCCAGCTCTTCCAGTGGCCTTGGATGAATGCCATCCATCTCCACTATCTTTAAATTTCTGTCAGTAATACTTACCCTGTTTCTACTGCATTATTTGGTTTCCATCTCTTCACCAAATTACATTGGTCAACGCAGAAGTGTGAGATCAGGCAATGCCTGTGAAAACCAAGACAAAACCCACAAAGTCTACTTCAACTTCTTCTGTATCATTTCTCAGTAGCTTTTCTACCTCAAAAACCTCACAGTTTTCCTGAACTTTGTTTTGCAACTAACTTCAGAGTCTTGTTCCATCACCTTTTATGTCCTTGTCTACTTTTAGCTCAGACTAGACATTGGTCTGCACATTGTCTCTAAATACCAAAGAAATTAATTACTATGGTTGTGCTTTTTCATTTGTTTTCTTTCCACTTCTTGCATGTATTTCAATTGCATTTCAATTAATCAGAAAGATTCCCATTTAGCCAAAAGAAAAACTAGTAAGAGGTCTTAGACCAGTCAAGTGGCTGCATTAGACTCATTGGTTCCTGGTGTTCCAATCATCACTTTCTGACTTTTGAAGCTGAAATGAGAAAGGATAGTCTGATGGACAAAATTGGCTTCTGTGTCTTCTTAGTGATTTTCTGTAAGCAGTCTGCTCAGGAAACATTAAAAGTAAAATGGGAGACAGTGGCAGATACAATCTGAAAAGTCCAGGTTCCAGAAGGGACCCACTCAATTCTTGTTTTCTCAGTCAGTGTTTGAGAGTTTCTTTCAGCTGGGAGAAAAAAAAAAAAATTAAACCTTTGACTTTTTGCCCCTTTTAAGCTCTTATTTTCCAGTAATTTTATATCATCATCGAGATCAGCTACATAGCAATAAATTCTTTCACTGACTGGAAACAGAACCTGTGATTGTAGCTGCAGAATGGTATTGCAAATTTCTTCTTTTTCACCCCTCTGAGAATTACTTTGTAAGAGTTCTAGCATGCATGCATATGGCCAGTGGGAAATTTTGCTGAACCCACTGTCACTAAAAAGAGCAGCAGATTAAGTATGTCTGTTAGTGACTTTATGCTGCTACCTAGGTCTGCAGTTGGTTTATTCCAATGATTAATTTTAGTTTAATTTTTCATAATATAATGATTCTGAGTATTAGAAGTCTATTAGCTAGAATGCCCTGTTCTCCCAACTTCTTTAAATTGTTGTTTCTATGTTTGTCTTTGAATAGTAAATCTGATAGTATTAACTCTTTCAAAAATACACAATGCAGTTAAAAACACGTGGTTTAAAATATTCTGAGGAAATTAACTGTTTTACTAAACAGCAAATATAAAATAAAAAAAAGAGAAGAGATTATGTGATTGCTTCA